>WAAD01016084.1:293532-476575 GCA_013389945.1 Fregata magnificens
GGAGTGGGACGCTGCGTGGGGACCCCCAAAGGGACCGGCTCCTGGCTCTGCAGATGTTTTCTCACCGGAGTGGGGGTGTTGGGAAGGAATCGCTGGTTTCCACCCCCCCACCCGCCCTGGCGACACCAGGGCCACCCCGCCACCGGGTCCCACGCTAGGGATGTGCCCACGGGGACCACCATCCAGGCTGGGGCACAGCGCTGGTCCCACAGCCTGCCCGAACCATGCTCATCCGCACCGTGGCTCTCTTGGGGCAGGGGCAATCTGAGCACCTTCTCAGGGCCTTGTTAGTGGTGGAGGAGCAGTGGCAGAAGACAGGCAGGGCAGTGGGACTTCTGCAGGTCCCTGGTGCGGGCAGGGGCTCTGGAGAGCTCTGCAGTCGGCCAGAGCACAGGGCAGGGGTGCCAGACTGCGGTGCCCCACGTTGGTGCTCGACCTCCTGTGCCCCTCGCCCACTTCCCAGGGACAGGGGGGAGAGGAGGTGGTGTGTGCAGGGGGACGCAGCCCCCTCCCCTCCAGGCAGCAGCTGCCCTCTGCCCTGTGCACGAAGCCCCCATGGACCGATGGACCAGACGTGTGCTCAGCATCTACCTTCTGGGCCGGAGTGTTGCTAAGAGACAGGATCCCCCAGGAGGCTGCAGTGCCAGCCACTGAGCCCGGCACATCGGCACATCGGCACATCGGCAGGAGGGGATGCAGCCGCCAGGGAACCTCTGTATGAGGGAAGGCTGATGTGGGAGATCACACAAAAGGCTGCAGCAAGGCACCATGAGAGACACCCCCACACCTCACAGGGAAACCTCGAAAGTGGGGAGAAAGGGGTCAAGACCAGGAGGAAGAGCTCGGCGTCAGCAGGATGAGGTTAATCTGGAGAGAGGTCTCTGGAGGGTTTCAGGTCAGGGAGATCACACTGAAGCGAGGCGTTTCCGTTAGCAGCCTGTTCTACCTCCTGGGGCTGCGGGGGGGTCTCACTTGGCTCGTCAGGGGCGAGCAGCTGGTGTGCGCAAGCCGCAGGGTGGAGGCTGAGCGGGCAGCCTGGCAGAGGGGAGGGCAGGGGGACACTGAGAGCAAGGATGAGTGCGCTGCGAGCTGAGCACTGCTGCAGCCAAGCTGCTGCTTGGGTTGCTGCCTGGGGTGTTCTCACTGGGTTGAGAAATAGTCACTTGGCCTCTTTTGTCTCCCCTCTTTTGATGTGGGCAAGGAATTCACGGAGGATCTGAAACCCAGTGCAGGGGATGGTGAGAAAGATGGCTGGAGGTGATGCAGGACCCATCTTCCAGGACTTTCCCCAGTGCAAGTTAGCTGGACAACTGTCCCAGAGACCGGACGGGGGCAAAGGGGCATCCCTGTCTGACACATGCTCCGACATTTTACAGGGTGAGTAGCTGCCCCTCAGTACCACGATAGGCATTTTTCCACCTATATGCAAGTCCTTTTCATGCTTTTCACGGTAACTCACACAAGCTAAATACTTTCTTTGCTTTTTAGGTGACCAACATGTCTATCATGTGATTTAAAATTTTTTAAAAAATCATATATTGTGAAGTTGGCAGCACCAAGGGGGCCCCACGAGAGAACAGAAAGAAGCACAGAACAAGATAGACGGACGGCCCTGCCCTGCATCCTTTGACATTGTCTCACTGAGCCTCCCGTGCAGTTGCAGGCACTGAGTTTAAAGTTCTGGGCTGCAGTGACAGAGCATATTAGGGGATGGCTGCTCTGAGCAGGCAGTTATTTGAGCTCTCCCAGGCCTTTGCAGCCCCAAGTGGGTGCCCTGAGCAGCCCTCGACGGTGCCGCAGGCTGAGGTGTCGGCGGGCGCCACAGCCTGGCTTGGTTGCTAGCGCCGAGCTACTCATGTCGCTGTCTGATGCAGCATGGAGCAGGGCGGTATTGCAGTGGCGGCCGGCGGAGGGATGCACAGCCCATCTGCCACCGAGCCAAGCTGAGTCCCATGCTCTGCAGGCACCCCATTCTCTTCGCAGGAGCTTGATGAAAGGGACACTCCCCACCATCTTTACTACCCTCGCACTGATGCAGGTGCATGTTGGATGATCCTCAAAGCAGAGGATCAAACCACAAGAGTCCTTCCCTAGTTCATTGAACCTTGACCCCAAATTTTGATATTTTTGATGTGGTCATTAGTGGTAATTTAAAACTACGGACTCCTTTAACATCAGACTGCTCCAGAGTGTTGTCCAGATAAATGAAAAAGCCTTACTCTGCTTGTAATTCTTCCCAGGTGATAGCTCCTTTCCCTCCTCGTCACCTTTCTTTTTCTCTGTCCCCCACCCACATGGGCCATATTTCCCTTTCTCTGGGTGCCCCTCTCCCCTACCCTATTGCCCTGGGAAATATTCAGCATTTTGCAGGACAGAGCTCCTGGAAACACAGGACTCCTTGTTTGCAGAGGTCAGTGATCTTGAACTGAGGCTCAGTCAGGTTAAGAATTAGGTTCAAAAGTTTCTTCCAACCAGGGGGATCTTCTGGGAGACAAAGGGCTCCTGCTGGCAAAATGAAGGCTGCTAGATCAGCATGGGAGCAACACTTGTTTTCCCTAGTTTGATGGGAAACTGTAAACAGCAGCTCTCTAGCTCAGTGCCTTCAGGAACCTCTTGCCACCTAGACTGCCTGAGAGCTGGCTTTTCTGGGCTGAAAACTCAGGTAATGTGACATGGCTTTCCCAGGGTGCAAACCCAAGTACCCCAGGTACTAGAGGCCATGATGTTTGGAGGCAATTCTTCCCTTCCCAGCACCGCTGTAAATTCATGGCACAGGTGTGGGAAGGTCCCAGCCTGACCCTGAGGTGAGCAGACCTGTTCCACCCGCTGGGCACAACGCTGGTCCCTGGCTCCTGCCCCATGCTGCCCAGCTCTGACTCATGTTTTCAGTGTCACCTTCTCCAAAACTCCCGTCCCCTCCTCTCTGATCCGTGGGATCCCAGGCGGGGAGAGCTAACGGCACGCATCAGTGAGTAAGGCACAGCCCTACTGAAAGGCACTGAGCACAGCTAGCACCGGTGCAGCCCTGCATGCTGCTTTACCTGCTAGGAGAGGAGTCTCTGGCACATCCAAGATGCTGACAGTCTGGCTTTCTCTGGAGAAGTGCCACTGAACACGCCAAGCCTGAGGGACCAAAGAGGAACTGTCCTGGCCGGACAGGTGGGATGCTCCACCCCCAAACTGTGCTGCACGAGGAACGTACTCAGCTGTCCCCATCACCCCCCCCAGCCTCATTTTAAGAAGCTGGGCATCCCAGTTCCACCCATTTGGAAAAGGGTCTTTCAAATCTCCCGAGAATGTGACTTCCCTCTTCCCAGAAACATGCACTGAACTGCACTTTGAGGACTCTCAGTCACTGCCAGACAGCCCTGTTCTTGGGTTCCCTCCCTCTCTGCCGTGACTCTAAGTATATGGCAAGCAGGGCCATTTGCCAATGTTTGTGTCTCGACAAACAGTCTGTCAGCATTTTAGTGTATGGCTTCAGCTGGGATCAGCTATGCACTCTCTCCCCATTAAATGGCAGAGCTGTGTGCAAACACCCTGGCATCAAACCATCTGGGGCATGCTCGGGGCCAACTGCTGATCTCCCAGTAGCATGTGTCAGGCACCCTCTCGCACCAAGGCGAAGGACGACTGCAGGATTGGTACTCCCGTGCCACTGCCTGCACAGGTAGCCAACCCCCATCCTGCCCGTGGGGATCTCCTCTGCCACCAGTCACCCCTCCCACTAGGACTGCCTACCTGGGTCCCCTTTGCTCCAGCCTGGCTCACAGAGGACCTGTCACGAGCAAGCTGCAGCAGATAGCAGTCCTGAATAAAACAGACTATTGAATAGGAGCAGAGGCCAGTGGAAACAACTTCTGGTTGCTGATAATACACGAGGCCCCCACTCCCACTAACATGATAGCAAGCTTTCATGGCCTTCATTCATCGAGCTATTGAGCATTCACCTCCCTGCTTGGCTCGCTGGGAACCTCTGGCCTGGGAGGCTGGGAACAAGGCAGACTTTCTGCTAAGATTGCACCCTGACAGGGCACCATCTTGCTTACACAGACGCTGTTTGAGGTCAGTGGTAAGACACCTTGGATATACAGGCTAGATTCTGTCCAGACTCAAAGGCTCTGGAAAGGGTTTCTGGCCCACAGAGCTGGGATTCAGGTACCTTTAACTTCAGCCTGACCTCTGCTATGTCCTCCAGCCTCAGCAGTTTGCACCAACAGCAGAATCTGGCTTTTTGCCCAGGGTCACATTCTGCCTTGGTGTTGCTGTTACAGGAGAAGAGCAAACTGGAAGAGTAGATGTGTGGGATGTGATGCATCCCACCTGTCATCAGTTGGAGGAGACACCAGCCCCTTGCAGCAGCCAAGGGTCTTCTGAGTTAGCCCAGCGGACCCAAAGACAGTGCATCCATTTACACCAGAGTTGAGTTTGTCCCCACTAAGCTGTTAGCATAGTCCCCTGCCTTTCCTAGTGCACTAGTTCCTCAGTGCTGATCTGTGAAGACTAAATGGTACCAAGGTGGTCACCTCCGAGAAGATTTCCACATCCCTGTTGGACACCAGCACCTAGTATAGCAAGGGCCTCATCCCTGTTACTTAGCACAAAATGAGGATACTAGCTAAGGCCAATAGTGGAGCTGGTGAATTATTTTACATCTCTGAACCTTCTCCATAGGAGACTGACTCTGGTTCACCATGGAGCGGAGCAATTCAAAGCTGCAAGGACAGCTCAAAATGTCACTGGTGCTACTCAGTGGATAAGTCACCCTTTGTAAGGCAGATCTGAAAGCTTCTTTCTGCTACAGCCTCTCCTCCCCTGGAGTTCAGGGAAGTCAGTGATCAGCCCCAGGCACTGACTCCAAGAACGTCACAGAAGCTAGCACTGCTGGCAGACCAGCCAAGCTCACCAGTCCCACCACATCTGGGCTGAGAAGTCTTCCAAGATGTCTTCAGCAGGGCTTGGACAAGCTGCTGCCCCCACATAAAGCAGATGGAGCAAGTGACCTTCAGAGGAGTATGCAAGTAGAAACTGATGGCCACAGACTGCAGTGGGACGTATCTCCATTGCGGTTTACACCACGGATTTGTAGGTAATGCTGCTTGAAAGCTGATGTGACCAAGACCAGGTCTGCACTGGGTCTCAGTGGCTGGGCTGAGCTGCAGATGCGCTGATCACACAGGTACCACTGAAAGCAAGGCACCCACCTCCTTGCTGGGCAGACGCCAGACTCATGGTTGGTATTGTGGGGCACGATCTCAATCTAGAGGCAGGCCTAGGTTTCATTCTGGTGGTATTGCTGGTGATGTGTTCATATACAAGCTCTATTTCTTTCCAAAATTACACATTAATGTTTCCTGAGGACACAAGGACAGAGCAATCAGCATCACCACCAAGAGAGGCCATCAAGAACTGCAGATGACAAACACATAACGGGTCAAAGATCAGGGTTAGAGCAATTATTGCACGTATCTGCCACTGAAGGAAATGCATGTTGCACCTATGAGTATCATTAAACTACAGAAGAAAAATTATCAAAACGAGAGTAAAAACTGAGCCAGAGCAAAGACCGAACAACCATGGCTAGCACCCCATCACAGAAGCCTGATCTGCTTGCCATACCTTCCCCAGCCCCAAGCCGAGTGCTTAACTGGGAAGTCAGTGCCTGACTCCAGGTAGCGTCAATCCAGCTTGTGTCAGTGACAATCCGGCTTGTGCCAAAATAGCAGCCATGGCTTGCCCCTGTATCTGCTGCTCTTCAGAGGGCTGCGAGCATCCCTAAAAATCCAGTTTCTGGGGCTCTCCAGGAACAGCAGCCCAGCAAATGGATCATGCCCAGCACATGCTGGGTCCCAGCCAGGAACGGCGGTGCCTCAGGGATGCATGGAGGCCAGGTCTGGTATTGGGATGCGCAGGGCAGGAGCTGCCTGTCTGCCTGTCCCCCAGCATGGGCTGGCTGGGAAACAGCGCACGTGACACCCAGGTGTCCCCACTATGGCAGTGCTCTGCTCGTTGGGCTGGGACCGGGCTGCATCAGGTCTCAGCAGCATGCATGGAGGCTACTTGTTCATGTCAACGCGACAGTTCGGTCACAGCTGTGCTCCGGAGGTGAATGAACACAGAGGTGTGATGTGTTCATAGGGGGATGCATGTAGCCAGGGTGTTTTCTAATCCCTGCACAGGGAGGGAGTGGCAGGGATAGGGTCTGGGGCGGGGNGGCAACCTGCCATGTGACAGCCAGGCTTGCACAGCCAGAACCCCAGCTGTCAGCCTGGTGGCAGCAATTAAATGAGGTATCGATTGAGGAATTGTTGTCTGCAGGGTTTAAAGATAAGATCGATGGAGACCAAAAGGTTTAGGCTACGTTTACTAATTAGTGAAGCACGCTTGGGAGAGAAACCTTTGGAGACACGGAAAGCTGAGCTGTGTACGGGCAGTACTGCCAATGTGGTGGGGTTACCCCCTCCCTGGCATCCAGTCTTCACTGCTCCTGGCTCTCTGGTGCCAAAGGGTGGACAGGCACAGGGTGTCCGTGCCAGGGATTTAAATCAGGAAGGAGGCAATCAGCTGCGAGGAGCGGGTGGGGGCAGCAGGGTGGAGTATTCCGTCTGCGCTGGGGCGATGAGCTGCTTTTCTCCCAAGGCAGGGATGTGGGAAAGAGGGGCTGTGCATGTGTCTGTGTGTGGGGAGGAGTAAACCAAGAGGAGAGCTGCTCCCTTTGCATTGCAAATTGTTTGGGGGTGAATTGATCCATTTCTTAGGCTCTGGCATTAGTTACAGCCTGAACACATTTCTCTTCCCCCTGCTCCTTGTGCAGCAAGCCCAGAGACACAAAGGAGACAAATGTGGCACAGACTTTTTGTGGCTTACGTGCTGATTCTGCCTATGCTCCATGGAGCTAAACCGGGGGAGAGCAACGCGATGGCTTTATGCCCTCTCTGCTTTGTTCCCTCACTTCCAGATGATGTCCAGGACATGATCAACTGGGGACAAGCAGGCAATGGCCTTGCCTGGATGTGGTTTGGGCGGCCAGTGAGACTCTCTCCTTGCTTGCTGTTGTGGGAGGGGGGTCTGTGGCTTCAAAACAGAGTCGCTTTTAAACCAGCTGTGGAGCTGGGCTAGGTCGTGTCTCCTAGGGGACGTCTCAGTGTCAGCTCTGCATTAGGAAGAGGTGTCGACGTGGCTCCCCCTTCCTGGGACGGCCAGAGAATTCCTCTTTTCATCTCAGCTGACCAGGAAAATTCAAGCCCAGCAAACAGAGGAGGGTTAGGAGCTGTCGCGATAGGTCTTGTGACCCACAGCCAGCCCGGGGGCAGTGCTTTATGGCCACCACAGCCATGGGTCACGCATCATCTCAGACCCACTCCCCACCATGTGATGGGACATGCCAGAGCGCTGTCAGCCGCGTGACCTAACATGAGCCCCAGGGGAAAACACCCGCCAGTTTGCATTCCCTGCACAGGTCAGTCCTCCTGGTGCCTCCCAAAACAGGACAGAGGGGAGTGGGGGCCACATGCCAACGCCGCTGACAGAGATGCAGCACGTCCTGCTGGAAACCTTGTTCCTCAGCTGGGACTGCCCTCCGTCTGTGCCGAGCTTGGCAACTGCTATTAGCAACTGCAACCTGACCCAGCCTGCTGTAAAACACAGCAGGATGAGAGAGAGCAGCATTTGAGCAGGCTCAGAGACCGAAGTCACCAGGAGACTGAACGTGCCTCCGGGGGTGGCGGGGATGAAAGGAAGGGGTGGAAGAGAAAACAGGGATCAAGGACACTGTGACGCCGTGTGGCTGTTCCAGGGTGTCTCATGCTTTCGCAGCAGGGCTAGGCAGATTTATAGCTTTGTCTTGAGGGTCTGGAGCCAGCCTCCAGTTATTTCACATTTAGGAGGCAGTTTCCTTTGCCTTTCCTCTTGCTCTGGCTTGTAAAACTGCATGCCCCATGCTGGACCAGACCCATGTCCTTGTTCTCTGCATACAGCCTCAGTGCTTGGGACAGATACTGCATCTCTGCCAGTGCAGGACAGAACCAACTAGGGTCTAAGGGATCATTGTTTTCCTGCTGTTGTTATACAGCTCCGTGCCACTGCAGTGTCCAGAAACTGTGAATTTAACAGTCCTTCTCTATGGGAGACATGGACCAGGCAGCTGGCCCAGGGCTGCCAAAAGCATAATGTTCTTCCCATGTGGATTTCGCTTTCCTCATTCTCCCCCAACAGTCAGGCTGACCACCCTGCCCATGGCCACCTGTCCATGCTAAGAGGGAACAGGAAACCCTGTGGTTTCTGTGGGTTGTAGAGTCAGCAAGCCTCCTCTAGACTCTCCACTCCAAAAGCCATTCCAGCCCATGCCACCTCCTACACCTGGCTGTGATGGACGAGCAATGCAAGAGACATCTCCCTGTCTGTCTCTCTGGACTGGCATGGCTCAGACAGCACATCCAGGATCCTGGCTCGTGATGTGACTCTGCACGTTGGGCAGGAGATCAGAGCACTGTTTCCTAAATGTTTCCTGGAGAGATTGCAAGAACCACCCAAGCTGACCCGCTTGTCTCCCAGGTTGCTCGCCTTCCAGCATCTGGCTCTGCCAGAAGCGAGTTTGCAGGTGGCTGCTGATGGCTACCCCAGTGCCCCTCCCGACCCCATAAGCAGTTCTGGAGAACGCATAGCTATCTTCCAGGCCTACTGGCCATGATAAGGCACTTGATGAGTCCCCCCAAGGGAGATGCAGAGAACGACAAACCCATTTGCAGAGAGATAGAAAAGGCCTCAGGGAGAAAAGTGGGTCTCCTCCATAGCTGATCACCCCAACTGGTCTGTTGAATCAGAGCTGCGCAGATGGTGCCTGCTATAACATTTAGCTTTCCACTTGGCATCAGGCTGATATCTTCCCTTATCAGGGCCATGCCATGGTTTAATGCCCAGCCAGGAAGAGAAGTCTGAGTTCCCTGCATGATCCTAGGGGTTGGACGCTGCTCACAGACAGGAAAGCTTGATCTAGACAGATCTCCAGGAGGCATTTATTTCCTATTTGTCTGCCCTGGGTGAATAAATTTGGTCTGTGCAAGCCAGGGTGTAAGTGTTTGCCTGCACACAGGAAGGCTTGATTCTTGCGAGGCAAGGAGAAGCGGAAGGTTGGGTCTGTGCTGGGGGGGACAGTGTTTCTCTGCCACCTTTCTCTCCTGGCAGCTTAGGAGGGATGGGGCATAAGATGGGTGCAGGGGGGTGCCAGGCTGCCAGAGCGTGCAGGAGACACCCCTTGCCTCCATGCGTCACCATGACAAAGGGGACAGCAGAACTATTTCCACCTCTCCTCTATTTTCCTTGTGGCATGAGGACGCAGTCCAGCAGCACAGAGAACAAAGAGCAGGCATTGGGAAATCTGTTCACAGCTCCCCGCTGGGGTTGCTGTGAAGCAACCGGGAGCAGGAGTAGGACTGAACCCCAGCCCATGCCAAGAGCATCAGCAGAGGCACAGTACTTTCCTAGGCCTCCTCATATGCATAATCTCAATGCGGTCATTACTCTTTAGAAGAGACATGCATGTCTACAGACAGATAAATAACATCAGCAGCTTGCAGGAGGTTTCTTGTCTCTGCACAGGAAATCTCCATCTTTTAAGCTCAAGGGGGATCTTATCAATGTATATAAATACCTGAAGGGAGGGTGCAAAGAGGATGGAGCCCAGTTCTTTTCATTGGTGCCCAGTGACAGGACAAGAGGCAACGAGCACAAACTGAAACACAGGAGGGTCCCTCTGAACATCAGGAAACACTTTTTCACTGTGAGGGTGACTGAGCAGTGGCACAGGTTGCCCAGGGAGGTTGTGGAGTCACCATCCTTGGAGAATATGCTGGTTTTGGCTGGGGTAGAGTTAATTTTCTTCATAGCAGCTAGTGTGGGGCTATGTTTTGGATTTGTGCTGGAAAGAGTGTTGATGATACAGGGATGTTTTCGTTACTGCTGAGCAGTGCTTACACAGAGTCAAGGCCTTTTCTGCTTCCCCCCCCACCCCACCAGCGAGCAGGCTGGGGGTGCACAAGAAGCTGGGAGGGGACACAGCCGGGACAGCTGACCCCAGCTGACCAAAGGGATATCCCACACCGTATGGCGTCATGCTCAGTGTATAAAGCTGGGGGAAGAAGAAGGAGCGGGGGGGACGTTTGGAGTGATGGCGTTTGTCTTCCCAAGTAACCGTTACGCATGATGGAGCCCTGCTTTCCCGGAGATGGCTGAACACCTGCCTGCCGATGGGAAGGAGTGAATGAATTCCTTGTTTTGCTTTGCTTGTGTGCGCGACTTTTGCTTTACCTATTAAACTGTCTTTATCTCAGCCCACGAGTTTTCTCGGTTTCACTCTTCTGATTCTCTCCCCCATCCCACTGAGGGGGAGTGAGCGAGCGGCTGTGTGGGGCTTAATTGCCGGCTGGGGTTAAATCACAACAGAGATATTCAAAAGCCATCTGGACATGGACCTGGGCAACTGGTTCTGGGTGGCCCTGCTTGAGCAGGGGGGCTGGACCAGATGACCTCCGGAGTCCCCTGCCAACCTCAGCCAGCCTGTGATGCTGTGATCTTGCTGGAGGCTGCATTTCCAGACCCTGGTTCTTCTTTCCAAATCAAAGCCATAGCTTCTTCTAGCTCCCTCCTACTGACTTGCCCAGCTTGGTGGCTGTCACAAATGCTAAACTGATGTCCATCCATTCCCTCCTGTGTGGGGCCAGGCAGACACAGTTCGCTCTCACAGGCAAGGGAAGTTGTTTGCCTGCTCAGCTGCAGCTCTGGGAAAGCAGCAGGCTCTGTGTATGGGCCAGAGACATCACATGCAGGAAACTTCACCTACTCCCTCCCTGCCAGGAGGGACACGCAGGCTGGGAGCTCCCACACAGGCCACGAGCTGGCCTCAGCCCCTCCAGCACCAGTATTGATGTGGGCCTGGCCCCGCATTAGAGACGGACTCCACGCAGAAAGCAGGGCTGCCCCAGGGACCGCATCCCACGCCAGGCTGTTCCTGCTGCCCTGGCCCCCTCCCACCCAGACTTCCCTTCCTCAGATCCAGGTCACTGCCTCTTGCCCTCCCATCGTCAGAGACGGTGAATAATCCACTCCCTTCATTTATGTCATTACGTTGAAGGTATTTATAGTGCGTGATCAGTGCCCCTAGAGAATTCCCTCTCCTGAACTCCATAAATTGCATTGTCTCGGTCTTTCCTCCCCACCCACCTGTGCTAATTGCTGCATCATGTTTGCTGACCTCTTGCATTTTGTTTGGTTTCTTCCATCCTTAGACTTTGGGGGCAAAAGCTCTCTCCATTTCTCCCCAGGCTCTTCAGTGGGGCCCCACATCTTTGCAGGCAACCCGATCCACAGGTAACAGGGACACAGCAGGTGTTGTGAGACTGCAAGGTCATCTCTCTGCTTGCTGGGCATTAAATATGTTCTCGCTCCTGGGCACATCCCACATGGAGGAGAGGCTCAGCCGGAACAGGAGGCCATGTTTCTTTGCAAAGCAAGGGCAGCTGGAGCTTGTGGTGAACTGACGATACATATGCAAAGTCTGGATGGGTCATTGCTAACTCCAGCTCTGCCCCTGCAGGTTTTGGGGATGGGAGTGACCTAAGCTGATGTATGGCTTAGCATGAGAATAGATTTCTCCCAGCAGTTTCTGGTTTGGGTCATGCTACCACAGGGGCACGCACTTTAGAACTGCCCCACCTTCCAGTAGGAACCATCTGCCCCTCGTGCCCATGGCAGAACTCACTCAGAAACAGGCCAAGAGTAACGCATGGTGTCCCAAACTCTCAGGGTCTGCTACCAGAGTTGTTCCAGAGGAACACGTAGCTTTGAGCTGTTCTCCATGGCTCGGGAAACACCACGGCAGTGCCAAGCGCCTCTTACAGGAAGCCTGTGGTCAGCGGTGCCTCACTGCCCCGGACATAAGCACTGCAATCTAAGCCTGTGGTGTTTCCCTGGTCAGTGCTGGACAGCCCATAGGGCACTGTATGATGAGAAACAGGAGACAGAGGTACCAGGCATGTAGTACCGTTACGCCTGTTTTTCTCAGTGATGCAGTTAGTTCTCGTCAGTTGTATTAAGTCTTTATTTCTGTATCCTGAGCTCTTACCACCACTGGTGTCTCATGGCAGGGAGTCCCATGGATTAGACTTTTGGTAAACAGCCTGCTCCTCCCCAGCTCAATGTTAATGTGGTTATTTTCAGAGTTGCTCAGGGTCATTTCGTCCCTCCCATCTGAAGGACAATCATGAGCTGAGCTGCGCCGAGTCTGGCAGGTCTGAACACTGCCAGTGGGGCAGGATCCAAAGCTAGCCTCAACCAGACTCCCAGTGGGGCAGCTGCTGGTCCCCACAGGGTCCCTGGGGCAGTTGTGGGGTCCCAAGGGAGGGCTCCGCTACCCCCGAGGCTGCTGAAACTGGAGAGGAGCTTTCCCACAGGGTGGCCTTTGCCACAGCACTGCCCAGCGGACAAAGCACAGATCAGGGGAGGACGGGGCTGGAGCAGGTCAGGGAGGACACAACTGCCCAGACCCACAGCGCAGTCTGAGCTCCAGCCTCCCTCTGCTCGCACCAGCTGGATGGGCATCCGGAAAGCTGCTCTCCTGGGGACCGTGCGCACGAGTGATGCTATTCCAGCGCTGCCATGCTCCTTTCTCAGAGGTGGCCCCGTTGGGCACCGACTGTCCCGCTGCAGGCACTGGGGAGCGTCGCCAACCATTTGCAGCTCCCCCCAGGCCCAGACCAGATGGCCTGCCCTGCTCTGCACTGCTTTGTAGGGACCAGGGACGAAGTCAGGCAGGCTGTACTGCTGTGTAGATGCTAAACTAAGCCAGCATATGGTGCTGTAGGTCCATGGTATAGCTTGCAAGACATCATACTGACCTGGGTTACGAGAATTACTAGAAGTCAGCCCAGTAGCACTGGGGAAACTTGTGGGGGCTGTCTCCGATTTTGCTTGTTTTTTGGGAGGGCAGGTGTTTAAATCCTAAAAAGTCCTGCCCCCAAACCCTACTAAGCAGAGGATAAAATATGTCTAGTGTGCTTCTGCAAGTGATGCTGCTGTGCTCAGGAGCCCGTCCTGGCTACCCGCACCGGGCTGTGCACCTCCAGGCTGCGTATCCCATGGGGGGCTGGTGGTGAGGAGCTGATGCACCCAGCCTGCGCCTGGCTGCCTGAACGGCGGGAGATGCTGTGGGCACAGGGCAGTGGGAGAGGAGATGGGTGCAGTGAGAAATCTCACTTCCCATGAGGTGCTGCGCAGCATTTCCTGGCTGTTTCCAGTTTTAGAAGATTTCTTCCCAGGGAGAAAAAGGAGGAGTCCCACTTTCCCAGGGACAGCGTGCACTGTTTGCCTCATCCCACAAATCTACCGAAAAAGAGTTTTGCTGAGCAGTTTTCAGCTAATCACACCCAGAGGACCACTGTACCCTCACTGTCATGGGGAAACCCAGCTACCTGCCCTCACTTCAGCCACAGCAATGGGCAAATTCTCACGCTACCGCCATTTATACTTTTACCCAACAGATACAGATTTTGACAAAAAGCTCATCTGACCGCCGTCAACACCCCCTCTGCTTTTACGGGTGCCCGAGGACACAGCATCGTTGCCTCTGGAGCATCGGAGAAGCCTGCGTGCCTGGGGGACCGCGACGGCTCCGAGGTGGCTGAGCGGCAGGACGGGCTGCTGGAGGCAGCGGTGAGACCCGGCTCCACACGCCCGCAGCTCGACGGCCAGCATGAAAGGAGGTGCCGAGAAGCGGAGCCCTTGCCCATGCGGGACCCTGGGCACCACACTCACTCCCTCACCGCCCGAGAGCTTCCCCGGGCCCGGAGCTGCCGGTGCCCGCCGAAGCCGCCCCTCGCAGCGCACCCACGGCTGGGCGAGGGTCTCACCCCGGGCGGGGACCCCTCACCAGCCCTGGGCCAACGCAATTCATCAGCACAGCGCAAGGCCACCCAAACCACCCCTCCCTCCCTTCCTTCCTCCCTCCTTCCTCCCTCCCACGGTCCGCTGGCTTCCCAGCCCTTCCTCCCAGCATCCGAGGGGCACTGATGGGAGATTAACCCCGTGGTCTCCGCAGCCTCGCTGTTATTACAGCCCTGCAAGCGGGAAGAGTGCAAGGGATGGGTGTTGCGTGGGGGTCAGCCTCTTCCAGTGGGTACAGCCGTGGGCAGCATTGAGGTGACCCCCCGGGCTGCCGGGAGAGCTCTAGAGCCCCTCTGCTCTCCGCTGTCTCTTCTCCAGCAGCCCTCTCCTTGATGCTGTGGCCCCAGGACTGCTCCCTGGGCCCGGGGCCTGCTGCCCTCCCCACGGCTGGAAGCAGTGGCTGCTCTCTGGGAAAGGCTGCTCCCTGCACCCTGGGTGGAGGGTGCACCAGAGCCGGCCAAAGCCCTGGCAGCTTGGCTCCGTTGGGTGCTCTGCACCGCACAGAGTGATTTAAGGCTGTGGCTGGAGCCTTCAGCATTTCCCCGTCGACAGTGCAAACGCCACGTTTAATGTCGTCCTTTGTGTTTCTCAGGCAGGAAGAGCTGTGTGTACAAATAATTAAAGAGAAGAATCGGAGTGATTAGGGCAGATGATTATTGTCAAATTATGATTTATCTCAGAGGGAAATTAGTACCCCCCCTCCCCCAAAGGGCTTAGCCTAGCACGCTGAACGGGCACTGGTTTTTTGATTAATAGATGCCTTTAGAAGGTCACCTACATCCATTGCAGATTAACTCAGTGGGAAAAGTTCTTTCAGTAATTCAAGCTGTTGTTCTCACAAGCTGTCAGCTAGCTGCGAATCGGGAAGGTCCATCCGTTACAGGGCTGCTGGGTTGGAGGGGATCTTTCTTTCCTCCGGACACATAGGCGTGATATATGGTGCACAGAGACATGGATGACCGAGAAAACGAGCTGTGGAAAGAAAACAAAAACAGCAGTAAAGGGAAGCGAGGAAGCTGCGCAGGCAGAGCGCTGGCCCAGGCAGCGTGGGGCCTGGGACTGGAGGGGCAGAGCTCAGCTTGAGGCTGATGGTGGAGCGGTGGTCCTAGAGCTGGTCTGCTCAGTGCGGTGGAAGGAGGGGTTTAGATGCCCTCCTTCTGCAACCGTCATGAGCTCCTCCTGCTGTGGAGACAGTAACTCATCTCGTGTTTGCTTCATCCATGCCTGTATTTAGACATGTCCATGGAGGTGGTGGGCAGGCTGAAGCCAGCATCCCACAGGATCCGACAGTCTCCTGTGCATTTCTGGCAAAGAACCCTCAGCATCATGGCTTGACTCTTCCACACTGTGGACACCTCCCAGTTGGCTGCTGAGGAGGAACAACCATACCAGGGTCTAACTGCCACTCAGGTGTCTTCCTGGGGAAAGCAGGAGCTGGTGATGGCAAAGTGGAAACAGGACCAGCAGGGCTGGGATGGGGAGAGGTTGGGACTTTGTTGTGGTTTAACCCCAGCCGGCAGCTAAGCCCCACACAGCCACTCGCTCACTCCCCCTCAGTGGGATGGGGGAGAGAATCAGAAGAGTAAAAGCGAGAAAACTCGTGGGCTGAGATAAAGACAGTTTAATAGGTAAAGCAAAAGTCACGCACACAAGCAAAGCAAAACAAGGAATTCATTCACTCCTTCCCATCGGCAGGCAGGTGTTCAGCCATCTCCGGGAAAGCAGGGCTCCATCATGCGTTAACGGTTACTTGGGAAGACAAACACCATCACTCCGAACATCCCCCCCGGCTCCTTCTTCTTCCCCCAGCTTTATACACTGAGCATGACGCCACATGGTGTGGGATATCCCTTTGGTCAGTTGGGGTCAGCTGTCCCGGCTGTGTCCCCTCCCAGCTTCTTGTGCACCCCCAGCCTGCTCGCTGGTGGGGTGGGGTGGGAAGCAGAAAAGGCCTTGACTCTGTGTAAGCACTGCTCAGCAGTAACGAAAACATCCCTGTATCATCAACACTGTTTCCAGCACAAATCCAAAACATAGCCCCACACATGAAGAAAATTAACTCTACCCCAGCCAAAACCAGCACATTCTCCACCCCTTATTCCATGTCATTTATATCATGCTCAGGTACCACACTATCCAATACAACCTCATTAACCACCTCCACCCCCCTTCCCATCCTTTGATATAACACACAGATATCATTTCCTTAGTCTATGGACCACCCCTGTAAAACGTCTTTAAAATGTCCCACAAATGTCCACTGAGTTCGTTTAGTCCATGACCTTGGGTTCCATCTGTTATGGTGGTTACTCAGGACAGGAGAGGTGGTGTGTTCCGTGGAGTTATTGGGCACCAAAGCCAGCTCAGGTCGGGTCACTGCTGCACTTGCACTGCTTCTTGAAAGGCTTGTCCTCAATTGGTTCAGGTGGTTCCTGCTATAGTAATTCTTATAACATGCAACTCAAATCATGAGTTACAACAATTTAAAGGTATTTCCATTACAGTCTCCACCCCTGAGCCCTTTGGACCAGACCATAGGGTGTAACATTGCAATGAACTCCTCCCCTTGCCCCTGCTCTGGCTTGGACTTATTCACTGACTGCAGTCCCTTAGGGGCGTACCTGCTCCAAGTGGAGCCTTATCTGTGAGCCACAGTCTCTTCAGGGGTATACCTGCTGCAGCATTGACTTATCTACAGCCACCATCACTTTGAGGTGTACCTTCTCCAACGTGGACTTATTCACGGCTGCAGACACTTCGGGGTGTCCTGCTCCCGCATGGGCTCATCCACAGGTCACAGTCCCTTCGACTCGAGTTCACACTGGAGTTCCAGCCTGTCCAGTACAGCAGCACAGAAACAGCAGTGATGTCCTGGCCATCTGCCAGCCCAGGCGCATGGCCATTGCTGTTATCAGAATGTTCCCAGGCACAGCACAGTAAGATGATAAGCAGTACAGCAAGCAGTGAAACCAAAAAGCAGCTACTAACGAGCACTAGACTCTAATATACAGTCAGGAAAGCAAGCCCCATGGCAAGTACAGGAGCCTGTCAAGTAATAGCTAAACAGCAATAACAGCTATAAATTCGATCTAGCACATTCTAATCAAACCTGTTGTTACCTCGAATCCTTCGAGCCCCACGTTGGGTGCCAAAAAGGACTGTCGTAGTTTAACCCCATCCCTCACCTAAGCACCACCCATCCGCTTGCTCATTCCCCCTCAGTGGGATGGGGGAGGGAATCGGAAGAGTAAAAGCGAGAAAACTCGTGGGCTGAGATAAAGACAGTTTAATAGGTAAAGCAAAAGTCGCGCACACAAGCAAAGCAAAACAAGGAATTCATTCACTCCTTCCCATCGGCAGGCAGGTGTTCAGCCATCTCCNNTGAAGAAAATTAACTCTACCCCAGCCAGAACCAGCACACACCTGGACCACTGTGAAGAGAACAGTACAACAGCAGCAGTCCACAAACTTATGAGCAGTACCAGAAATGCTCACGCCAGTACAAGCTGCTCTTCATATTGACCTTCTGTAGATGCTCCATTATATTTCTTTTGAGCTCCACAACCACTGTGGTTAACAAAGGCTGCAGATGGGACCACTTTTCTTCTCTCCTCATGTGTCCGTCCCTGCATGGAGACATGCAGGTGATCTCCCTGAGGTGACATTCTACATGGTGACTTTGTGCCATTAGGTTCTGAACACAGACCAAGGCCCAACATCTCTAGTTGTGTTGGGAATGATATGATGATGGCATACCTCCTGCCACAGTGCTGGGTATACAGTTACCCATTTTTAACTTGCATGCATTCAGGGCAAAAGGAGAGACAGAAGAGCCCTGGTATCCTGCATGCTAAGGTGGACAACAAAGAGATTAAGAAGACTGTATTCCCTGATAAATAACCATGATGATTATATTTAGCTTTCTTTTCACAAATGAATGGTATTTCAGCACAGTCATCAAAAATTCCCACTAACAAACGTTTCTTTTGCATCCATCTAGCCTTCATCATAAATCTATGTGCCAGGCATTAATAATATTTTCAGCAACAGATTGATTGACTAGAACATAGCTTGGTTGTCTCTAAACACTACGGGGTTCTCAACTGATTTATCGCTTACTGAAGTCTGCACATATTTATATGTGTACCATATTCCTTGTTATATATGTACCCCTCCTTTACCCAAGCTTTCTCCAGCAGATCCATCATGGTGGTGTCAATGGCTACTGTAAATTTGGACACCTTGTTGCCAAATCTATAATAGAGGCTTTGCTGGCACAGGACAGAGTTGGTGTATTTTTGATAAATGAGTTTTAAGGCCATGAGAAACAGATCATTTTGAGTGGCAGAGTCCAGAGGCTTTTATCCAGTTGCCCCTGCACACTGTCCAGGAACATGAAGAGACCCAGGGTTTCCCTTCCAGAAAAGCCTTCTGTTTGAGGCATCAAGAGATTGCTAGTTTGGCTGATTTTAATGCAAGGCTTTGGATATTTGGGAGGCTTGGGGGTATGTAAGAATCTTGCTTTGATATATTTGTACTTTAGTTAGTTTGAGACTTGCTGGGAAGAGCTTAAGCCTGTGGGCAACACTCTTCAGAGGGCTTCAGGCTGGAGAAGAAATAAAGCCACCTCCTGATGCGGTTTTCTAAAGCTGTCTACATCCAGGGTTTGAGAGATTGGCCACAGAGTGCATCTTCTCTGGAACCAAGAGGTAACTCTGGAGTTGGTCCCTGTATCCATCACACTCTAAGGACAGGACACAACAAAATGGAAGAGGAAAGAGAAGCAGGACAGTGCCGTACCAAAGCAAGGGCCAGTTTGCCCTGTATAGCCAGATTCCCTGCGTTGGATATCCATGATAGCATTGGTCATCATGGGGCTTAAGAAAGCCTATGGCAGGGACAGAGACAGAGACTCCTGCCTTCAGCACATCCCGCAGTCTGATTTCGGCTCTGTATGGAAAAAGTACTGGTGAACTGGTAAGAGGTGAGGCTTTAGACAGTGGCTGCCCAGAGAGCCGAGCACCAGCTGGAAGGGACACTCTCTGACATGGGCACGGCATCCTCGAGACACTGTGTCTCTACCAGCAGGAAGAAGAGGCAGCTGGAGGAGAGATCAGGTTGAATATTTTATTTTTACCCCTTTAATATCCTTTGGTCCCTTGGTAGGTGCTGGGGGGACCTGCTGGTGTACTGCTGTGCCCAGCTCTGGTTGGGAAGCATCCGCTGGTGTATGTACCATTATAATGATCACTGATGTGATTGACTGCCTGTCTAATGGGTTGTTACAGCACTGCAGAGTCTGTATTGCTCTACAGGTTAACTGTGAGGAGCTGGGGAGATGAAGCAACACTCCTCTAAATTGGGCTGTGCATTGGGAGCAGCAAGAAGGATCTCAAAAAACCACCCTACCCTTTGCAAAAATTTCTTTTATGGTCTTTCACAAGGGAGTCCACAAACAAATGGATGAGATGCCAGGAGTCAAAAGGGAATTTTCAGGTGGGTTTTGGGTTTTTTTTCTTTCTTTAAATGGCCCGAGATGTTCAAGGCAGGCTTACTGCTCCCGGAGGTCACGTAGGTGCAGATATGCCCAACCTTTGCCTTGCTGTCCTTTGTGTGCTGTAAGGAAGCCAATGACTTGGGGCCTTTGCACCCCTGCATGTGAAGTTAGGGGCTAGGTGCTCTCTTCTGCAAAGCAACACAACTCTGTGGAAGCCCCATGCTGGTTTACACTCCCTGCAGATCTGCTCCAGCTATTTAAAACCTCAGACATTCCTCACCAGGTACATAAACCTGCTACCCCAGATATTTTATATGAATCACGAACGCTTGCTATCTGTTTCTAATGTGCATGCATGTACTACACAGGTTCATGGATGTCACCAACACAAGAGCTCCTGGGCTGGGTGTCTGTGCCCTCGGCTACAAAATCAGCTCTCCTTTCGGCAGATGTATTGTCAAAGTGCGCCTGGCTCATGGCATCAGTTGCTGTGCTAACCCACAGCACAATGCCCCAGCAGACCAAAGGGCAGGAGGCCTCAGCAGTGTGGACCTTCTCTCCCCTTCCCAAGCCTTCACGCAAGTCCCACCACACAGCAGAGACAACCTGGGAGCCACGAGCTGGTGCAGCCCTTGCCCCAGGTGACCAAACCCACAAACCACGCTGGGTGAGGGATGGATGATCTCCCTCCCTCATGATGGGAAGGACTTGGATGCTGGAGGACAGAGGAGCTTTGGCTGCAGGATTGCTTTGGAAGAGCAGCCCCCTGAAATCCATCCAGCAGTGTGCAGCCAAGGGCAGCCCTCCCCAGAGGAAGGCAGGAGGGATGATGGAGGATCCTGCGCTGAGACTGGAAGCAGCCTGCCTCCCGGTGGCTCCTGGAGGGACATGGAGGACCATGCAGCCCCCGCTATCAATGCCGTGTGTGGCAGGAGCACACTTGCTGTTTGTTCTGGCTTTCGAAACAGCAGGGTTTTGATTCCCTTGGTAGAACTCATCTGCGCTTCTTTCTGGCCTCCTCCTTTCTCTGTGCCAACCACGTGCCCCCCAGCCCGTGGGCTCTGCTGTCATTGTTGGCTGCTGGTTCCACTGGCCTCAGCTTATTGCATCTGTTTTGATTTGCTAGGTCTTGCATTCAGCCATCCGTTCAGCTTTTATTGTACGTTTCTAAGCGTCAGCTCCGGGTGGTCATCGTTGGCTCCTTTCACTCAAGCCTGTGCACCAGCTGCATATTAATTGCGCTCCTTTCTCCTCTCACTTGCTCCCTCCCCATCTCGCCGCATGACATTTGCGGTTTGCAAACTTTGTGCGAACACATTGCGATCCAAGCCCGGCTCTTCTCTGGGTGAAGGTGTGAGGAGGGCTTGGCACACCACCTCTCGCAGAGAGACTGGGGAGCTGAGGATTACACCGGAGGCAAATCTGGCCCCTCTCCTGCAAATCTGCACTGGGAAAGCCTTCCTCCCATCACTCTGTCCGTCTCCCGGTCGGTGGCGGATTACTTACCATTGTCTACTGGCTGATGCTTTGTCTGGTCTAACTTCAGTGTCCTGGGCAATGGGGCTCTGACTCTTTCTCTGGCTGATCATTGCCATGCCAAGTCAATTCCAGCTTCTAGACAGTCTCCCTGATGCTAAGCCTGAGGTTCCCTTTCCCTGGTGCCCCTGTGGTACTGCCTAGTGCCAAGCAGAATTTCACTTCTTAATATGAGCAGTTGTATGGAGGGGGAAAAAATAAATATTCATGCTCACATGCATGAACGGGCTCCTTCCGCCTGGCCTTGCGCTACTCCTCTGGGCTACAGCACTTTGGAGACGGGGCTGTCTTGAATCATGAGCCTGCCCTGGCTCTGAAGTATTGTGTTGCTTAATGACTGATGATAATGTCTCCATATGTAGGCTTGTAGCCTGGCTATCCATCTTTAAATTTCAAAATCTTTCCTCCTCAGCCATTACCTCCACCCCTGTAATCATTCCTGTTGCTCTTCTCTGAATTCCACCTCATTTGTCCTTGTTTGAAGGCAGAGCACAATCAAACCAGCCGGTCTGGGAGCCTGGGTGGGGGCTGGGGTCTGAGGGGGGTCCACCTCCACTCCTTGGCCCTGAGCTGGCCTGAGGTCAAGAAGGCTGCTGTCCGACAGCTGCCCATCCAGCTGTGGTAACCTCAGCTGACCTGGGAAGAAAGGTATTTCTCCAAAGCTCTATGAGGACAGAGGCTGTAGGCTAAGAAATGCTTCCAGCATTTAATCTGCCTTTGCCTGTATGTGTTCACCTTCCCCCCAAAAATCATTGCACATAAATGGCTCAGTGTTTTTCCAAGGTCTGCCTGCTCAGAGGAGCCCTTAGCAGAGGATGCTACACCTGGGCTCAGTGACACAGATAATGGCACAGTCTGCCAGACTGAGACATGAAATAAAACCTGCAAGAGAGCCGGTCTCTTGCGAGGTCTCTAGTCCAGCCTCCTGCTTGGAGCAGGACTGTTGTCAGTCAGATGTGGCTTTGTTTGTCCGGGTCTTGAAAATTCCGCATCTCTGTGACCTGACCCAGGGCTGCACCATCCACCCGGGGAAGAATTTTTTTCTAATGTCCGATCTGAAGATTCAACCCATAGCCATTGCCTCTTGTTATCTCATCCACCACTATTGAGACCTTGCGGGTTAATCACACTGGCCTGTGCTCCAGGGAAATAACTTTATGTCTTAAGGTGAAATAAAGCTAGACTGACTCCCCAGCATGTAAAGAAATGCGTCCTCCCGCCCATATCTAACTGTTATGCATCTGAGCCGTCTGGGATCTCCGCCTGAGCCGACATCCGCTGCTGCAACCATGACTGCTATAGACCATGGCATTGCTCCTGTGGCACGATGGGGCCTGACATCTCTGCTAAGCCCCAAATTTTTCTTTGCCTGGAGTAAGACTAGCACTTTTTCATCATAGCTGAAGAACCATGGTATCCAAATTAAGCACAAGCTGTAGTGTTTAAAGTCTGAGCAATGAGCTTTCCTCAGCAGTGGGTGGGGTTTTATCATGGGGGTAAGGAATTCCTCATCTGTCTTTGATTTCATTTGCAAGCAATTTCTGTTCTGTGTCCCCACCTCTGTTCATTTGATGGACACCAGTGGGTTAAGTAGATCATAATTAAAGCCACAGTTCGGGGAGCTGGTCAAAATATTTGATAGGAACTTATTTAAGTGCAAAGATTGACACTTTTTAATAAATAAGTGGATGTTGACATGAATTCAATTTGACATTTGCCACTTTCCGCAGAATTATGAGTATTCACTTTTTTCAGAAAATTTCACTATTTCAACAAAATGCTTTTGGTCGATGACAAATTTTGAACAGTTTCAAAGAGGGTTTCAGTAAAAATAGACAACGTGTTAGCAAATGAAAATCAGGTCTTTTGCGAACTTTCTGGGAGACCTTTGCAACTTTAGAGCGTTCACGGGCCAACATTCGAACCATTTTTCCACTCCGGGAAGTTGATTTGAAGAAGCTGCTGGACTCCTTGTGAACATCACTGAGAGAGCCCCCGCGTTCAACCCAGCACCTCTGGACAGAGATTATCTTGTGCCTGCCAATAGGTAAGAAAGCATGTGCATTTTCTCTGTCTCCCCAGATCCAAATAATAACTACTAGCACATGGCTTCAATTATCCAGCACAAAGAAGCTTCTTGCCAGCTTTTGCCATGGGCAAGGAGGCCCAGTGGGAGGGGGAATTTTGATGTGTGGTGCTATAACCAAAGGGGACATGTCTGGAGCCATTGCTTCTGTCTGTACAAGCATGCCCAGTCCCACACAGTAAGTTCCTCTCCTGCACCTCACTATTCTCTCCTCTGTGTTCTGAATGAAGGACTTTTGTCATTTCCAGCCCCAGGAAGTGGGGTATCTTAATCTCTCAACTTTAAAAACCAATTAACTGTGTCCATCAATGCTTCTTGAAATGTTTGGGGTAATGCCATTTGCAGAACCTCCTGTCCTTAGTCCCAGCAGCATCAAAACTCTTCCAGCTGCAGGTAACTTGGAGATCTTGCTTAGCAAGATCTTAGCACTTGGTTTTGACAATTTCGTCCCAGATAGATACAGGCAAACTGGACAGGACTCAAGTGGCCCTGCCATACTGTCAGGTCCTGCCAGGAACCATCTGCTTAACACTGCCTGTTGGATCCTCTCCTGTTCAATGTTTGAGCATATCTTATTTCTGCAGTCAGGGCATGACTCCTGACTGCCTGGTTGGTGAGGCTGTCAGTGCAGGTCTTTCCTGATAGCTTCCCAATGCTCATAGTAAGATCCCATTGAAACCTTTCTCCTGTGCACACGCTGACGGGAACACATGCAGACTGATACCTTTGCCAACATACTCCTTTCCATCACTGTATGGTATAGTCCTGTGGAGGTGAGAAGCTACTCAATCGGTGACAAGTAAAACAAAGGACAATGGCCACAAGTTGTGCTTGAGACATTCTGGTTGGAAAATGTCTTCTCCATATGCATGTTTCTTCCCCAGGACAGGTCAGCAGAGAAGTGGTACTTTCAAGAGGCAGTTAGAACAAACTACAGCTGACCTGGCATAGCACTGGCCATAGTCCAACTCTAAGCAGATTGGACTAGAAATCTTCAGAGGTCCCTTCCCATCAACATTTCTTCATGTCTGTGGTGGATGTGGATGGAGAGGCCATTGGTTTCCCTTTTGTTCAGTAACAAAGCTTGGATGCATCCTTTTCGTTTATTGTCTCCTTGCCTTGGTCCACTCTTGGATTTCAGCTCTTGTAGAAACCTTGTTTGTGCAAAATACAAAATGTAGATATTATATACACAAATCGTAGAGCAATTTATTTACCCTGATTTAGGCATGTCCTCAGTCAGCTTGAAAGTGTGTGAGAATCTCTCAACACTGGGCCCCAAAAATGGGCTGGTCCCCCACTCAGACCAAGCTTGACCTGGAAAGGGCATTGGAGTGTTTCTGGATGTCAAGGGTAGAAACCCTTCAAGAAGCCTTAAGCTACTGGATTTTTGCCCCTGCCCTCTTGAGTGAAGTATGCCCAAACAGCCAGGTCAGGGACACAAACAGCATGGGGCAGCTCATGGAGGCAAAGGGAGACCAGTCCGCCCCACACACCACAAAGCCATGAGTTATCCCAGCTAGCTTCTCACACCCGATAGCTCCTTACCTAAATCACAACTTGATGTCTGAGCTCCCTTTACATCCAGAGAAACAGCCGCTAGTGCTTTCTTCTGCCTGGGACAAAGTGGTCTCTGAGGTGAGAGGTCTCCCTTCTTTATCAAGGAGATTAGATGAGTCACTTAGGCAACAAACTTTTAGTTTTCTAAAGTCAGGAGAGGGATCCACATGGTCAGGGCAGGAGAGCAAGACTCCTCAGCTGTTGGGAAAGAGCAAAGTGTGATCCTTCTTTGACCGTGACGTTGCCTGCTTGAGAATGGGTAGATTTGGATGAGCACATGGTGGGTACTTCTCCCAGCTTCCTTGGGAACTCTGGTTGTGTCTTATCAAAGGCCAGCTTTCCAAATTTACCTTCCATCCAACAGTCCCTTTGTGGTGTCCCCTCTCCTCTACTGACAGTTCGAGGAGTCCTCCTGCTCCCTGCTGACTTGTGTGTCTTTCTGGACACCTCTGCAGCAAGACATGTCAGCGTTGAGGTCCAGGTTTCCATAGCGGATAGCAGGAGATGAGAGAATGCAGTGACTCTTTTATTTCTTGTGTACATCCCCCTCGCCAATATGTAGCATGTCCTGACCCTCTGTGCTCAGAGTTTTGTTTGCTGAGATGCTGTAACAAATACTGTGAGAAAAGTCCAGCTCCTGCCTGGAAAGCAACCGCTTAAAAATGGCACCTTCTTACTCAACCCACCAGCTCCCTTGTGCATCAGTCTGAACTGGTGTGGTAGCGACAGGAATAAAATCTTGCTGCTTTGCGTGACTCACAGCTCTGCAGAGCTGGGCTGGCTATGGGGAGGAAGCTAGGAGGGTGCATTTTCTGGTGAATCATCAAAAAGTGCAACCTACCCTTAACACACGTCCAGACCCTGCTAAAGGCCATGGAGCAGCCACGCTCTTATGAGTACAGAAAAGTGACTGGCACTTTTCCCTTTTACACCCATCCCTTTCCTCTTGCTTCCCTCTTGAATATGGAGGAGCGGTGGCAGGGGTGGGAGGCGAGGCAGTGAGGATGTGGACTGGGACACCCTAGAAAGGACTGGCCCTGTCTGGCTAACTGATGCACATAGGCCATGAAGGCAAGTTTTCCTCCACAGCAGGTCCAACACTGTTGTAGAGGAAGAGGTAAGTCTTTCTGCCCTGGAACTGCACAAAGCCTGGTCCTTCCTTTGTACAGCCATGCAGTTAGGAAAGACTCTCTGCTGTGCTTTACATTTTCTTATATGGCCAGTAAGAGATAATCACCGTGGATTGGTCTCACCGCAGAAGTCATGGCTCCCCTCTGGTAAATAATGGTGGTTCTTCATGACTGTGACTGTGCTTTCCAGCCATCTGAGCTAAGGTATAAAGAGGAACACTAGGTCTTTAGTAAACTGTGGGGAAGCATGGTCAGGCAGCATTCAGTTTCAAATATTGGAAATGTCTCCAAGAGACCTGGAGAAAGACTAGAGAGTCCTGTAATCAGACAAATATGTGATATCTAGGATTGTTGAGGTTACTTATTTTCAACTCTGCATCCTAAGACAGCATCCACAGGAAAATGGCATGACTAGACCTTTATAGAAGGACTATAGGGCAAAGGGCTGAGCAGGTGTTCAGTGAAGCCAGCTTTTATCCCAGAGAACCTTTAGTACTGGTGGTACAAGTGATGGAAAAAAATCTGAATCTCAGTTTCCTACTGAGCTGATGGGCTGGAAAAACATCTGTTAGCTTTAGGCTGCATGCCTTTGATGTGGGATCCTTGCAAACAGAAAGTGGGAGGCACCTTGGGTGAGAGCAGCTGTGAGAGTTCACAGCTCTGAAGTGTCAGGAGAGTGGCAGGAGAGTGGCAAGAGAAAGACAATGGGCTTGAGAGACATCTCCTACGGCCTCGGAGAGCCAGGAGGTGAGCTCCCAGAGGGTTAAGGGGGACAGAGACGAGGGCTGCTGACAGTTCCTTACAAAAATGATCTTAAGGATACAGGTACAAAGTAAGACAAGGAAACACAGCAAATAACCAAAGCAGCTGAATCCAGAACTCTTCACTGATCTGAAACTCAAGAACGAGAAAAAAGCTGAATAACTACAGCTGAGTAACAGGTAAAAGAAGAGTATGAAAGCATGGGTCAAACTCAGAAAGGCTGAGGCTCAAGAAGAGTTACAGCTAGCCAGAGAGTACAGGACAGGAAAGTCCCTCTTGCCGGCCTGGGCACATGCACATCGCCCACACTGAGAAGCCCTTATGGATGAGTTCATGATCCAAAGCTGTATTCCAGGCTGCTGGCCGGACACAGGGAGAGGACTTGTCACCCACCCCTGCCAACAAAAGGTCAATAGTGCCACTGGTTACTCACTCCAGAGCTCTTTCAGGACCCTGAAGCTGAGAAGGACCCTGCTTGGTGCAGACCTGCATGCCAGTATAATCCAGCACAGGAGCTGTAGTGCAAGATAAGGTCTGCGTAGGGCTACCTGGCACACCACCTGGAAGTGGTTCAGTTAAAACCTGACTCAGTACCCATCTGGACGCTTGGAAATGAGTTTTGGTGGGTGAGACTGGCTGATTGCTGAATGCTTGTGCAGAGATGTGTGTAAGACAATGCCGACCCAGAAAACTGGCAGGAGAGTGGCAGTGATGCTCCCTTCTGGCTCTGCTTGTATCTCTTTCTGTTTAGTTCGGGATTATGGAGATAAGTCCCATTTTATATGAAATAAAGAGATCTGAAGCATATGTTGTGGACGTTCACATCACATCTTGTGGCACAGGTCTGCAGGGAAACTTCCGTGAGTCTTAAACCAAATCAGTCCATATCCAGGTGGAGGTTACGTCTTATGGAAGAGGCAGCTCAAAGATAAACAAGGGCAGAGGAGAGATGACACAATATCTATGCAACAAGTCAGCACCAAGTGATTTTGCACAGCCCACCTCCCTCCCTGAAGTCCCTGCATCACCACCGACCCCTGGGACACAAGCACTGCTAGCTTCTGCTCGGGGCACTGGGAAAATGAGGCACAGGGAAGGTAAATGACTCAACTGTTCTTCAGGACATCGAAGTGAAACGGAGGTCTCCTGGTCTCCTAAATTGAAGGGTAGCACACTCTAGCCACTAGCGCTTCCCTCCAGCCTCAGGCTGTCTGTCCCTTTGGATCAATAGAAGATTTGCAGGCAAAGATGGTCTTGATGGACCTATTTCTGTATGTGGCATCTTTAGAGCCCTGCGAAGATTTTGTCCATGGCAGACAGAAAGTGATGCCCCAGGCATAGTGCTGCTTTGTGAACTAAAGCTTTGTGGGTGTACTGGGTCTGGCTGGGATGAAGTTAATTTTCCTCACAGCAGCCCATATGGTGCCGTGTTTTGGATTTGTGACTAAAACAGTGTTGATAACACACTGGTGTTCTGGCTATTTCTGAGCAGTGTTTGCATTGTGTTGAGGATTTCTCTGTTTCCCATTCTGCCCCCCAGGCATGGGGTGGGAAAGAGGTTGGGAGGGGACAGAGCCAGGACAGCTGACCCCAACTGACCAAAGGGATATTCCACACCATATGATGGCAGTAATAAAAGCTCAGGGGAAGGAGGATGAAGCAGGGTTGTTCATGGTTATGGTGTTTGTCTCTCCAAGTGACCGTCACGTGTACCAAGGCCCCGCTCTCCAGGAAGCCGCTGGACATCTGCCTGCCAATGGGAAGGAGCGAATGAATTCCTTATTTCCGTTCACTAGCACACAGCTTCGTTTCACTTCTTAAACTGTCTTTACCTCGACCCACGAGTTTTCTCACTTTTGCTCTTCCTATTCTCTCCCCCATCCTGCTGGGGGGAGGGAGCAAGCAAGCAGCTGTCTAGGTGCCTAGCTGCTGGCCAGGGTCAACCCACCACAGTGGGTCTTCAGGCTGAAAAAGCATCCTTACATGCTGAGACCACAGTGAGTGCTGTCATCCCTCTTTTAGAGATGGGGAGCTATGGGGTGATGATCAGACACAGAGCAGACAGGGTGAGCTCCTCAGGTCTCTTCTAGAATCTTGAACCCCCAGGTACACACCATGTTCCAGCTGTCCATGAAGGTATCATTTGCATCAATACCATGTGTTTAACTGTTCTCAGTTCTTAAAAGCCTGAGTGCTATTGAGTTATTGGAGCTCCCAATAGTATCAGGGACAGGCAACACGTGAGTAGTATGCATTTCCCCAGGACGGGCCTGGGAGCTGCTTTGACATGAGGACACAGACTGGCTCTGTTGTCCCCACTTCAAAAATCACCCTGGCCCTTCTTTACCCCCCTCCCACAGAAGAACAATGCTAACGAAAAACAAAAGCAAATGGTGTGTTACCTGAGAATGTGACTTGCTCAAAGTTATCAATGCATGGACTTTTGGGTTATGGATTTTCACACGCAAAGTCCCATTGATTTCCTATGGATCAACAGGAAGAAGCCAGGCAAAGAGGAAAAACTCCAGAGAATGATTTATCAGCCTTTGTCATTCAAACAATATCTCCCTATATGAACTTCTTCTGTGTGAAGTATTTGTTCACTTTAATACGGTGACAGTGCCTGTCTGCTTTTACGTGTATCTGGGGACTGCAGGGCCCTCGCAGGGGGCAGGAGTCTGAGGTTTCCAAGTACCTCGAGAACTGCTCTGGGAATCAGAAAGGGTTTTGTTTTCCAGCTCTTGTGATGTGTTGCAGCTGCCCACCGACTTTTTTGTTTCCATCCTTGGCACACAGAAGAATTTCATCACCACACTCTTTATCATGGAAACATGTCATTCAGTGGCATTCGTACATACTGTTCACATCAAATCAGAAGGTTGGCTCGAAACCCCTGCAGAGATGGGACCTTTCCAATTGAACCTGCCTCCATAGGTTTGGTGCCGGGCTGAATGCAAAGCCAGAAGGAGACCGATTTTTTTCAGACAGGTTTTCAGAGACGACAGAAGATGCATGGAAGCCTCCCAAGAACCGCCTACCCCATGAGATGTTCACCATTCAGGATGTTGGCAAACTTGTCAGATCAGAAGGCTTTGCAAGACACCAGCCGCTCAGGGCCAGAAGTGTTCGTGAAGTTTTGGGGACTGTCAGATTTTCGCTGAAAAGCTACCTGATGCAGCCGTATGGCCGAACACCAAGCGCTGAACTGAATCTAGGCCTTCCTCAGGATCTGACGCCCGCTGCTCTCTTTCCCTGCTTGGGATTTGGAAAGCCAGACCTGGAACAGGATGTGATTTGCTCATGTTGGTCTGCCTGATGCCAGCTGAGGCTACTGGCAAATTCTGCTCACTGAAAAATTATCTCATGTAGATGAGGGTCAGATGATTAACTTTGATGAATCTTGCCACAGCTGAAATTACTGCCAGTGCTAGGTATGAAAAGGAAACATTGGCAGAGCTGTCTCCCTGCCATGGGAAGGATCTCTTTTTCTCCCGGAAAGTAAAGCAGGGGTGCTATAGCAGCTTTAGCTGGACTCCTCAGCAATGATGAGAGAGCAGGGTTTAGTTTCAGTGCTGCTTGCCTCTCCTTCTGAAGTACTTACACAAATGAAGTATTCTGCCTTGGGAAAGAGTCCCTGGACAGGAGACTTTCATCTGGAATAAACAGGACAGCGGATGGCATTTCACAACGAATCCACCAGCTGCCATGCATGAAGCAGTGGAGGTGGGGATTGCTGCATTTGATCGTGGTTCTTTTCATCTGGTCTGCCACCCAAAAGTGCCCTGGCACAGGAACTCCCTCGGGGGCTGATCTCAGCAGTGAGGGATTGATAAGGCTAGGAGATGTGCCTCATCTGCCAGGCCCCAAAGCCCATGCCTGTCATCTGTCATCAGCTCTGTGGAGGCATGGGGGGTCCTTTGGGAGGCCAGAACAAGCGTAGATGTGTGTGATTGCTTGGTTAAGGCGGCAGCCCTATGCAGTTGACCCAGGTGAGGTTTGAGGAGGGTGAAGGACGCTCCCTGGCTGTTATCAAGTTATGTCTGAAAGGTGCGAACAGGAGAGGTGAAGAAAAAGATGTGCAAGACAAGCCGTACAACACCCAGTATGGTGCAATCACTGCAGAGTTCCCACCAGCCTGCGCAGACCTGTGGAAGCCTATGCTGTTTGCAGGATACTTGAACTGCAGCCACACAATGGCTGCTGGTTGTCCTGCAGCAGCAAGTGTTGGCTCGTTGTGACTATCAGGAGCGCTACCCCAAAGGGCTTCAGCTGACAGCAAGTTTCTAGAGGGCAGCCACGTGCAGTGATACCAGCAGTAGATGTCACAGGGCCCTGTAGGAAGTCCTAATGCACTGAACGCTTGGAGAACAGGCACAGATGGGCAGGCCTGCTTGTTGGACCCCAAGAAGAGCGAGGCCACTGGTCTAGGGGAGCACAGAAAGGCAACATGTACTAGCTGCAGCCAAGCGCAGCTGGGCTCTCACAGCTTTTTGTTAAACATCAACCACTTTTTGTGATGACACCAATCAAATTTCCAGCCGGTTGTCTCACTAGGGGGACCCAAAGCAGGAGCAGAGAGACAGATGAATCAACTATAGATTTGCTTGCTGTAGCATGCCTGTTGCCAGTAGATTTCCATGTTTCCAAGAGCAAGCTAAAAGCTTAGTTCATTTGCTGAATAGAGGGATGCTCTACCAGATTGTCTACGGTTGGAAATAGACTCATCCAAAACTTCTAGGCTGGGCATCTTTCAAAAAGCCATGCTTTAGCTCAGTTGCAAGTTTACTGAGCATCACGTAAGAAAGTCGGGGTGAGATTTTGTGTCCTGTTATGCAAGAAGTCTGATGAGACAAGGACAACAATCTCCCCGAGAGTCTGTATCACCTCTCTAACAGAAACAGTGTCTTTACAATTGCAGAATAAGTGGGGTTTTTTCAAAGAAAATGGAAAGATAATCTATTAGCGTGTTAATTTCTAACGGATCCACGCTTTGTGGAAGCAGTATCCTACCTACAGCCTGTGCTATAGCTATTACAACCAAACCGTCTAGATGAGGAGAGAAACTCATGGAGCAGCCACCCTCCACCCTTCCCCAAGTTCATGTGCCAGAAACTCACTGATATTGAAAAGGATAGGGACACTGCTGCGCAAATACCCCCACTAGTAACCAATCTGTGAGGGAACAAAGAGCAACCTGCTGAAATCATGTCAGAGACAGGCAGAGACAAGGCACTGATGGTGTCACCGGCAGTGACAGGAGACAGTCATCCAGAAATAACAGCCCTGCTTAGCTTGGGAGAATGGCACACGAAGGACTCAGAGGAAGCTGAAGAGAAAGGGGTGAATAGTCCACAATTTGTAATTCCAAAAATCGTACAGAAAGGGAGAGTGTGTTAAAGAAAGAACAGGGAAGCATAAATACTGTGAAGTTCCTGGTGCTGTTCAGTCATTAAGATAACTGATGGAGATATGTTTACATCAGCCGCAGAGATGTGCCTGGATCCCAAGTGAATGAGATCCCATCGCTATAGCTCTTGTCTTCCTCTAGCTTTCCTCCTGTTTCTGATCTTCACTCATTACAGCATGGCAACCATAAACACTACTGGACCAGGAACTGTTTCTTTCTTTAGTTTTGGGAAGAATCTGTCCTTCTTAAGCATGCACGAAGTAAACGCTAATGCATGTGATTGATTGCTCTGTCCCAAGCTGCTGTCTGTGCTCCATCCAGAGCAATGAAGCACAGGAGCTCAGGCAAAGCAGAAAAGGCTGGACTGTGGAGGAGGGAGGGAAGGAAGAGAGGGAGAAACAGACTGTGTCCATTTCAGTAAGCTCCGGACTACCCTTGTTTCTGGATGACAACTGGGGTCAGCGTTGGTCTGTCTGAATGGGTCCTCTCTGAACGTACAAGATGGATAACTGAGAAGTTTGATAGATAGGAGGTGGGAGGAGATGTTCCTGATGGTGGTTTGAGAATGAACAAGACACCAAGCACCAGAGAGCTGTCCCTTTCTCAACAACCCACTCTGCTGAGGGGATGTGACAAGAGAAACATTCAGGCAATGTCTTTTATCGTCTGGACACCCACTATGGAGACAACACAACTAATGACCAGGAACATCTTCTTGACTCAGCCATTCATCAGGGTGGAACTGTGCGATCATTTCCCTGCTAGGTATCCATTCTCATCCTGCCTTTAGTCCCTTCTCTCTTTACAGTGACCGTTCTCCAAGGTGCATTCCCCATTCACCCCACACCACCTCCTGTGCTGTTGCTGTAAGCGCTGAAGCTCCCCTGGGGTTCCCCATATCATATGTGCCAAGTGCACTGGCGACAAGCCTGCTAGCTTATTACATATAGGTATTGTGCTGTCAGAGTGCAGTCTAGATCTCGGATGAGGCCTTTATGTGATACTAAAAATAATGATGGAACAAATCTTGGAACAGAAAATAATGCAGAATTTCTTCTTCTAGAAGAAACTGTGAACCAGTGCCACTGGAGACGCAGTATCTCTCATAAGCTTTCTGGGGCAGGGGATACATCTGCCCCAGTCTGCTATTGGCTTTATGGAAATGTACAATCATTAATAACAACCGGTAACGAGGAATCTGGAGAGCCTCCTCCTGCACAGCTGCGTCTGCGGCACACACACATCAGCAGTCGCCTGAGACAGGAGAGAAAGCAGCATTTGACAGATCGGTGAGAGCAAGTCCAGACTGGAGTATCGGCAACTCTTTAATCACTCAGGTGGTAAATGAAAAGTGGATGCTGTGGAGCATACCACAAACACAAACCATCCACTCACCTCTACCTATAACGGTGAAGACGAGCCCCTGTCTGGGCAGCAGGCAAGTCCCATGGAGTAGCAGCAAGATGGGAGGGAAGAGCAGTGAGATGCCCATCATTCAGAGCAGCAAGGACAAGAGAGAGGATGAGGAGGCTGCGGCTGTGACCACGCAAAGGCCTGGCAGAAAGTCCCAGGATCTGGGAGGGGAAATGCTGCTGGACCTTGTGCTTGAGCTACCCCATGGCTCTCCCACTGGGGCAGCACCACGGTGAGCAAATATGGTGACACCAAAGGATGGAGACACGCTGAGAAGTGAGGCTGTGGCCCACAGGAAAGACAAAACCAGTGCCTTTGGGATGAGTTAATACCTCTTCACCACTTTGCTTAGTGGAAGTTGGTCCTGTTGCCATGGCAGGAAAAGAGCGGCAGCCATATGAATGTGCAGTGCTCTAGTATGGTCCCCATGGGAGCCCGGTGGCACCTGGACTGCAGCAGTCCACACTCACCCCATGAGGGTGCAACGCCCTGTGGTGCAGATACGATCACCAGCCCAGCACTGTGCTGGCAGGACCATAGGAAAACAAGCTTGCATGGCCATGCTGGAGAGACTGCCAGACCTCGCCGAGTCACCCACCCGTGCTGGCCGCAACCATGGCTGGGGGGTCACCTATTACAGACTGCAGCTTTGTCAGTCTCCATTATTTAATTGATAATTTATCATGCCATTCCAGACAGAGAAGAGTTCCTGTTCATGCCACTGTTTGTTCCTTGTCACATAGTCAATTCCCCAATCCAATACACCAGTTGTACTCTTATTTTATGAACCATACCTTAGGGCCTAATTAATGCAATTAATCAAACTTTTACTTAGGCAGGCATATCTTCATTTCTCCGCTGACTGTCTGCTTGGACAGCTGGGTGTGTTGTCTGCATAGTATTCATCATCTTAAGCCATTACAATGCTCTGGAGTGCACTGAAGAGTACGGGGAGGGGAGGGGACTTGGTAACTGAGCACTTGTGATCAGGTTTCAAATACAGACGCCGAGGGCAGATTCTGCTCTGTCTGAAGCCAGTCACCATCAGGAGAAAATCCAACAACTCAGCACCAGGGAGCTGGGGTAATGGAGAAGTGAGCAGGCACAGAATCAGGCACTCAGAATCAGGTCCCTGTACTACCTGGAGCATGCCTGCAGTCCCCACAGAATGTGCTCCCAGCACCTCATCCATCAGCGCAGCCTCCATCTGCCTGGGGGAGCCACTGACCAGCAGCATGCCTGCAGCCAGATTGCATGCAGGGCACGCCGCAGAACTGGAGACCCTGCTGGGGCCACGCAAGGCAGGCAGGAAGATGATGTTTTGATTTCTTCTCCTGCTCATGGCTGCTGCTTGGAGTCAGGAGATGGGCTTAAGGGCATTGCTAGTCTGTTGGAAGACAAAAAACAAGGGTCTACATATCTGTAGGACATTCCTAACAGACATTTAGGTGAGGGAGAGCATAAAAACTGATGAAGAGCTAGGGATCCTGCAAGCCCCCCGGCTCCTCCACCTTCAGTGCTCCCTGCAGGAGACATCTACATCTGTTGGCTGTAGAGGCAGGTGAAGGTAACGAGCTTACAGCAGAGATGGATACTAAGTCAGATGGCCCCCCATAGGGTCTGTGTGCTGACTTTCTGGCGCGTCTTTCTGGAGCATAGGATCTACTGTTGACCACAGCTTTAAAAATGGTGTTTCAAAGGCACTTTTGACACCTCACTCACAGCAAACTTGAGCAAATCATTGCTTTTCAGGAAAAACTCCTTGGAAATATTTCTTCAATGGTATTATTGAAGAACATAGAGATCACTGGATTTGCAGGTGACTCTCCACAGCAGACAAAAATCTGATGATAATTGGAAGTGTTAGCCAGAAACATAACAGTGATTTTGTGACTAAAAGACCCATGAAGTGGAGTAAACTCTCAATTGGGACAGTTTTCTAAGAAGCCATTTCACATCTGATATCCCAAATGATGATTTGCAAAAGACCCAGGTAACCTTTCCTATAAAACCAAATGGCTTCATCCTCTTTAATTATCTGTCAGAATCTAGAAAGTGAGTTATAAGCAGTCTTTTGCCACCAAAACCAGTGTTATCCTGCATCCCCTCCTAAAAATAATAAATAGATGAAGCTGTGAAGATAATCTTCTAAAGCATTTTGGAAATGAAGTGAACACTTGGCTGAGTTGTGACTCACTGATATGGTAGACCTTGAAGGAGTCATGGTTATCAATAAACTATGTCCAGCCCTCAACCTGACATTCAAAGATGATCGGACAAGGTTATCTCCCACATCTGTAAACACTTAGAAATGTGTCAGGACTCACTATGGTGTTGAGTGCTTATCAATCAGAGACTCTTGAAAGCACCACCAGAAAATACTAACGCCAGGGATCACAGAAAGGACTCAAGGATATTTCAAGTGTTTTCCCCAAACTGGCATCTGTTCCACTGTCAAAACACGCGTAAAAAGAGCTCTTTCCACATCTGGCAAGTTTTATAAGGGAGAACTTTAAAGAGCCAAGCAAAACAGAGTTATAGCTAAAACCGGTCAAAATGTGTTGTGTCACCACTTCACAACATCTCAAGGATTGTGCCCTGTAATGTGGCAAACCAGACAGTAGGACACTTCAGTACAGAAATGACAGCTACAGGCCCAAGACGTCTGCTGTGTTAGTGTCTGGACCCAGGCGAGCAGTGTAGTACGTCTTGACACTTCAGCAGTTATAAACTAGAAAACTTAGGACTCCATATTGCACTTGGCATGGAAAAGGCCAAGCTGATGTTCATGGGTTATGAAAAAGCCACTGGTCCATGCATTAATTGGTTGTGACGTAGTTTTGTTCTTTGCAAAACAGGGTAGGCATGCACAGTGTGTTTGACAACATCACGGCTACCTGAATAAACCTAATGAGCCATGGATGGAAATCCTTCAAAGACTAAAAATATACCTCTAGGATTTTTCCCGTAACACCACAATGGCCACTGTGGCTAGATCAGCCCTGTTGCTCATGGACAGGAACATCTGCCTGCTCATGCAATAGAGTGGCCCTACCTGTTACCATTTGCTAGCAAACATCTCTGAAATACGAGTATTAGACAAGCAGAACTGGGAGGATAAGGAGAGATGGAAGAACTACGACAGCCCATGGACTAAGAAGAAGAGGTTCTTAAAACGTCACTTGCCAGAGCTTTAAGAAGCTGTTCCAGTTTTAAAAGGTAACTTTCTAGCTGTCAGTTCATTGTGGCAAAATGTCACTAAATGCAACTATAGTGTCCAGCATAAGAACCATCTGCAAACTTCCAAAGCCATGGCATGCGTGACACCGTGACTTTATGGGATATACTGCAAATACACAGTTATCCCTGAGAGGTGGCTGAAGGACCAGCTGCTGTGTAGTTGTGGCATACAGATTAAAAAGGAGCCTGAGCTGATAGGTGAAGCCACACATACACAAAATTTTATTAAATTCATAAGAAGCTGAAGAAATTATTGCTTGTATTCAGCATTAATAAACTTATTATGACAAGCATTTAGCTAAGCCTAGTTTTAAAAGATATACTACTGTCTGGAAATTTTGTTTCTGCTCAGACCAAAACCAAGATATGTGACAGCAGTATGATATAATAATGATGTCATACTGCATCATTTTAAAGGAGCTTAAATCAGTCAACATGTGGCCTTGGTCCATCACTGTGCCAGACTCCATGTTATCAGCAACCAGATCCCTGTAATGTTGTTAGAGCACTCTGACTGAAGCACGAAGATGGAGAGAGAGAATTTGGGGTGTTTCAGCACTCTTCACTATGGAGGAAAAATTACGTAGTTCCCACCACTAATGGGGTAGATGTTAAGACTAGTTATGGACCAGGGAACTTAATCAGTTTCTTAGAATACAGACATGGAGGAACAACCATAACTAGATCTAGGCTTCAGTGAACCCACTGCTTGGAATTTTAATGAAAACAGGAGCTGTTGGCCTTAATGTGGCCAAGTACAGCCCAATGCAGACATCTTACAGGAAGAGGGCAGAAGAACACACACCAAGCTGCTCTCTTGTATCTGAGGCTAGGCTATTTCTGCTTCTTCCTGTTCTTGCCCTTCACCTCCTGCCTTCACTTGGACCTGAAACCTGGTGGAAACCCATTGGTTTTCCCTAGAGGTGATGACTGTGATAGTTAAGGTCAAATTCCAATTCTGGAGTGCAGAGCTCAAGGCTCTCCCCTTCTTTTTTCCAGAGGTATAAAATTGACCACCTTAGCTAGGGCAGAAGTAGAAATGAAAGTGATGGATGAGGAAGGTGAGAAGGAGACCACAATGCCACTGGGGACATGGCCTAAAAGTCAGTAGGAAAAGACTCTTTGGGTCTAGAGGATACCTGTTAGCATCTCTGGTGGAGCCACAGCCATCTAGACAAACTCCATCTAAGGGTGACATGTCTTCCATAGACTTGAGTGTGTTGTTCCATGGGAGGGCTAAGACGAAGAACAGGTAAGGCTGCCAGGAATGCTTTGAGAAAGGAATCTAGCTCTTCATTAGATCCTGGTACCAATAACAGGAGATCTTTGCAGAGCACGGTCTTACCCCATAATATCTCCAAGTAAACATGCACTTCAATAGTTCATACTCTTTGAAGTAGTCAGTGCTGAATCTGTGTCCCACCATGGTGACAAAGACCATGTGCCACCTAGCATCTGCCATTTTCAGGTAAGGCCCTGAGCACTAAAGCTCCCAGATCCTATTTGCCTCATTTGCATTATCCCAGGCCAGATACCGATGTGGGTAGCTTTGGCTAGGTTACTCATGTAGAATCAGAAACGTCACTACATCGCCAAAGCACTGATGTCCTTCAAGGCAGAGGCTGGAACCTCCCTGCAGTGTTTTCACTGGTGGGCAAAGTGAGGTTTCACAGGTAGTTCCCAGTCGGGCAGAAACCTCCTTGCAGGCAGACATCCACTGTGATACAAGGACCAGGACTCTCGGGCAGCAGATGCTCCCTGCAGGGCTGGGGCAAGGATGTAACAGGGTATGTGGGAGTCTCTAGAATGACGAGCACTACCTAGCTCGCAAGGTGGTGGAGTAAATCTCCAGGAGTGGAGCTGTACAGAAAGACAGCTTTGCTTTTTCCTCGTAGCTGCCAGTAAATGAGCTGTCTTTTCAGCTGCTTATTACCAGGCACGCGGAAAACTTCTGCATAGCGTGAGTAATTACACGATAGCAAAAGCCCAGCCCCACCTTGGGGAAGCCTTGCCGTGGCTGCCGGTTACAAAGGGCGGGCAGAGATATTTCCAGCTCATGTCTTCAGACACTCTGGAAGAAATGAGCTGTCCTTACTGGAAACCACCTTGTGGCAGCCTCGCGGCTCCTCAGAGCCACACAGCTGTCCTGCTGCTCCTCAGCTTCCCCTCCCCAGGAGCTGATAAATCACCATCTGGCAATAGAGGGGACGCCAAGGATGGCACATGTTCGGGCCTGGGCTGGATCTCCACCCCAGTGCTGCGGGAGCCAAGCTTCTCACCAAGGATGCAGCATCATCACTGCTGGCGGCTCAGGGATGCAGGAGAGGCAGAACTGCTGTGGTAGCGCCCCTGGTGCTTCCCGCAGAGCTGACCCCAGCCCTGCTTCCGCCCTCACGGAGCAGCAGAGGGACATGCTGTCCCCCACAGCAAGGGATGCAGCCTTCCTCCTGCAACACCAGAGCTCAAGCTGGTCCCAAAGGCCTTGGTGGTCTTTCCATCAGTTCAGCCAGCTCTGGCTCAGCCCCAGAGGGACCAGGTTTCCGATGACTCACAGCGCTGGCCAGGGTGAGATCATAGGAAAAGTGGCCACTGTAGCCCTTTCCATGAAAGAATGCACGCAGGCAGGCGCCTGGCAGGACCTGGGTGCAGGCAAAGGCTGCGAAGGCGTCTCCAGCCTGGGCACTTGAAGCAAGCCAGGTGCTGCTGCAGCCTTTTGGGTCCGCTGCCTGCAGCTCCCTCGCAGCCTGGAAATGGATCCTTCGGAGCCTGTACGGAAAGCTGCCCAAGCAGAGCTGCATGCAGGGAAACAGGCAGCAGAGGCAGGGGCTGGGGGCAGCCGAGGGAGAGTGCTGGCAAAGTTGCCCCGGCTGAACCAATAACTCACTGGGTGGCTGCCCTTGAAAAAGGGGATATGGGATCCAGGGGATTCCGCATCCCTACCACAAACCCCTGATTTCTTATGGTCTCCCTGGTCCTGAAGGAGTCAGTCTCTTTTAGGGTGAAAGAGGGAGGTTCCTGCTGCTGCTTGCGTGGCTGGGGGCAGCTGTGGGAAGCACAGCACATCCCTACCACAGCATCCAAAGTGACAGTAGCATGTGCCAGAGGTGCCTGGGCTAACCCTGGCTGTCCCCTTGCTCCCCAGGCACTGACAGCAGCGTCACCATGTCAGGCTGGGACAAAGGACCCCGCCAGGATGCGGGGCATGGTCTTAGCCCATGTTTCCAGGAGTTTGATGCCTGACCGCCTCAGACAGCTTTGGCCAAGCAGTCTCTTGCTCCCTGAAGAGCAGAGCTGAGCGGCCAAGGAGAGGTCATGTGCAGGAGCACACATGATTTATGGACAAGCCTGACCAGACTCCTCCCTATAGGACACCTCCCTGGTACTGCTGCTGTTTTGAAAACCTTGTGGTTATTTTCTCTCTCTTCCCTTCTCATACCATTTTGCCCACCAACCTCCCAGGCCAGAGGGGTGTTCCCAGATGGCCAGAGGTGCCTCAAGTACACACAAAGCACAGCACTCACGGGAGGGAGCTGCAGGAACCATGATCTCACCACTGCCTGGGGGCCAACGTACCATGTTGAGAGCCCCGGCTCCACCAGCATGGCCTCCCCACTGGCTCTGGCAAGGCTGCGATGCAGAGGCATCTGTGCTGTATGGCCACAGGCATGAGCAAGGACTCAGACCTCCCAGGATCCCTCTAGCTGGGGGGGAATTGCTATTTTGGCGCTGGCCCACGGAGCTGGGTGGGTGCCAGGGCAGGAACGGTGCTGGCACGGGGTACGAGCAGGGCTGCAGGACGGTGGTCACACTCTCTGCAGAGCCAGCAAAAGCCAGCAGAGTTGGGGGTCTGGCCCTGAGGAAATTGCCTGCTAAGGACTGCGGAGGGCAGCCGCCACTCGCTCTCCATTAGCATTCAGCGGCACTGCTACCGCACGAAGGAGAAAGCCACCCTCGTAAACATAAGGAGAGGAGATAAAAGCACTTAGCGCAAGCTGGTGAGCGAAACAGAGGCACTTCGGCTCAGGTGGCTGGCCCCTTGTCGGGCTTTTGTAGTGTCTCTGCAGCCTTCCATGTGGCGCCGCGGCAGGCTTGCGCCCCACCGCTCAGCGACGGCAGAGCCGCTGCTACGCCTGAGTGGCACTGGCAGAAGTTCCCCAAAGGTTAATTGATGCTGCAGTGCTGCAGCCACCCTGTAGACAGCCGCCTGCCAGCAGCTTTGCCCTGTCAGCTCCTGTGTTGGAGCTTCTCCTCCCTCCGCAGCATCCTTCCCCGAGGTGGGCTACCTCCTGGGCAGCCAGCGCAGCCCTCCCACCCACAGGAGAGAGCCAGTGGGAGCTGCATCTCTCCCCCCAGGCATGGGGCTGGGAGATGTGGCTGGGAGATGAGACTCCTTGGGCTCCAGCACTGGGATCTCTCCCAGGACCAAGAACACTGCCAGCAGCAGGAATCATCATCCCCATACCCCCTCCCGCTCCCGTCCCCGCAGACAGCAGCCTGGCAGGCTCTGCGCCCTGCGTTCCTTGGGCAGGAGGAGGGACATGCAGCCCCAAAGCCTACGGTAATGCTCGTGCTATTCCCCACCTCACTGTGATGGTCTCCATGCCTCACAACCCTCCACCCCCGCATCCCCTGCCTCATACACAGGAACACAGCCTGATGCTAAAACCCGCAGCACATCTCCTGGTACTTTCAGTGGCTGCAGAGCAGGTCAGCAACAGTATTTAACCCAAAGGAAGACAGAGGATGGGATTCGGCATGCACTCCGTGCCAGTTAGCCCCCCTCACTCCAGACCCTTTGTATCCCCTTGGTACCCAGTGACGAGGTGGTGCAGAGATCTCGGGCTGTGCATCGGGGCAGCCTCAGAAGGGAGAAACAGACTGTGTATTTCTACTTGAGTGGCTTGCTGGGGGGCACAGCAGAAGCCTCTGGCAGGGAAGCCAGCAGTCCCAAGCAGACATGAGACCAGACCGGGCAGCCGTTTCTTGGTTTGTACTGGAGTCACCATGCAGGAGGCCTCTCCTCAGCTGTATTTCTAAAATCTCACGTGATGTCAGCGTGTTTTCCTGTCTGCAGGCTTTAAAATAAAAAAGACCCATCTCTGAGATGTCACCCATGTTCAGTCAATATTTCAATTGTCCTGGGCTCTGCCCCCCTGTTTACTTCCTCAGAGCTGTAAAATAAATAGCACTGGTCTTTCCCTCTCAAATCGGGAAGATCTTCCTTTGTTCTTCCCTTAGGGACCAATGGCTTGCCCATCAGAGGCAGATCATTACGGTACAGTCCGGCAGGCCCCTCCCCACAGCAAACAAGGTTAAAATTCAAAGCCCAGTGGGGTCTACGTGATGCTGATCATTTATACGAGCACACTGCCCTGAACAAGGGCTGCGTGAAGGCACTGCACCTCACTGGAGATGTCCCCATCTCCGGGAGCTCACAGCCTTGCCTGGAGACAAAGGCCAGACAGAAGATGAGCCACAATCTATGGAAGCCCAAAGCAAAATACCGTTCAACAAAAGCATCCCAGAAATATGGTGGAAAACCATCTTTTGCATCGCTTAAGCCAGTGATCAAAAACAGAATTGAGGAATAAAGACACTTGTGCATCAGCAGCCTCCTGTGTGTGTGCTAGCTGCAGGCTTGTGCTGCACAGCAGCAACCATCGCTTCCCATGACCCAGCTGCGTTTCTCCTCTAGAGATCTGCTGGGCGTGCTGGCGTGTCCAGCGGTCACTGCGGCCATGCCAGAGGGTGCTGTGGGGTGCAGGGGTACAATCTGTCATCCCAAGCACAGGGACCCACTGCAAGACCTGAAGGGGGGGAGTCCCTCAGCTTTTACATGCATGACAGCTACAAAGGATGGCAAATTCCCCCTGCCCCTGGTAGCACACAGAGCTTTCCAGCATGGGCCAGCAAAGCCACATCCCTGGCTAGACAGTGAGCTTCCAGCACCCAAACTCCTTGACATGGGTGCTGCAGTCTTGCGCTGCCAGTGTCCCCATTCAGTGCCAGCCCCTTCTCAAAGAGACACCCTGCTCACCCTCCCTCTCGCTCCACTCTCCCCTGGGCTCTGCAGCAGAGCAGCACTGGGACAGCCTGGCAACGCTGGCCAATCGGGATAGGAAACTCTGCAAAAGAGGCTTTGTAAACTAAACAAATACCAGTTGAGGAGCCAGTTTCTTCCTTCTCCTTTGTACTCTCAGTGCAATCTGGCAGGGACCGGTGCATGCACGGACTGAGGGCTGCAGCTGGCACTGGGAGGAACTCGATCTCCCGCTGAAAAGCACTCAGCTCCGGGGCAGGACGATGCAGCTGTTTAACAGTACACAAAAATGTTTTGCAGCGAGCAGACCCCATCCATTTGCTAAGGGCAAACAGCAGTGAGCTACCTGAAAAATCAAAATCCCCCTGTAGAACTGAGCTCAGCCTCGCCTCCCACAGGCCACCGGATCACTTGAGGGACCAGGACCTGTTTCAGGTGGCCTGAGAGTGTGAACCTCTCACAGGTCTGTGAAAAGCTTGCACTGGCAAGATAACTAATGATTGGGATGACCTCAGCTTCGGGAGCTCTGATTTTCCTTGAGAGGGTGTCCAGCCCCTGAAAGCAGAGAGCTCCCTGGTACATGAGATCCCAGGTGATAGCCCACAGGTATTCCCAATCCTATGGTGGAAAAACCACCCCCAGAGCCTGTGAGCTGGAGGGCCTCCTTCAGGTGGGGGAAATTCCCACTGCCTGCCTCTAACACTGCTCAGCTGTGTGTCATGGGCCTTGTGCTGAGAAGTGCCTGGCCATTCCTGGCTGCCTTTGGCTTTACCATCTCCAAACCACTGAAATTTGGTCCCAAGAGATCTCCTGCCAGCTGCCCAGCACTGGGCACTGCTGCAGGTCTTGTTCCTACCTGGGCTTTTCAAAGGTGCTGATTTGTACCGTGGCTGAGCAGCGCAGACACAACATGTTTGTGGAACAGGTCAGAAGGGTCTGATCCATTTTAAAGATGGTAAGCAGAAGCACATAGGGGTGTCTCTTGGTTATGATCAGAGGCAGTTTCATTCACAGAAGAACTGGAGCAGTGCTGAGGCTCTTGAAAAATCCCAGCCCTCATAAAAGCCACATTTGGTCTAGAATACACCCCCGACCCGCTAGTTTCTCATCCTACATTTCAGCCACAAATCTCCCCTTCCTTTAGGCAGTTGGGAAGTGATGCTCACTCCTCACAATCCTTTGAAAGTCATTGCTCTCACAATGGGGGTCAAAGAATCGATATTACCTATTGCATGGAGTCTCCTGGAAGGAGATATTTTTATACTAGAACATATTATTCACTTCCATCAAGTAGGCTTCGATTTACAGATGCTCACAGACCTGGCCCAGGTCAATGGAAGAAGTGCCTTTGTGCAACAACAGGAGAAGACATTGGAGCCCACCATTCAGTACTGGCAGCACTGTGAAGAACCTATCCAGGTAGCTCAACAGCAACCACAAGGATTATTATGTTGTGTCAGGTGGAATTGCCAATACAAGTAATCAAGAAAAAGCCTGAAAACGAGGCAGTCTCTTATGGCCATGGAAAGGAGATAAAGGACACTCTTGGGAAGAGGACTGAGCACAGTTCTGGGAAGTAGTGAGCACCTAAACCGCATCCTAAACTGCATTCTGGTTTTCAAGTCTAACTGTGCTCAAGAAATAGGATCTTGTATTCATCATAATAGAATAGATTGACCCAATATATCTTATTAATATTTTCCCTTCCTGTAAATATTATCTGATGGTTCAGGTCAAAAGAGAAAGGACCAACAGTTCAGACACTAATGAAGGGTTGTGTTTAGAACTGCTCCTTAGCCAGTATTAAGTAAAAAAATTACACTTGATTATTTGCTATATGAACTCTTCAGGTGTTCTGCAACTGCAGAAGAGCCCCACTGCCTTGTAACAGCGTGCACAGGCAATACATAAATGCGTTTGAAGTGGAAGGGCATGTTGAAAGGAGTGTGTCAAGGAACTTTACCAGTAATGTACCCAGAGAAACCAAATGCGAAATGGTGCTGCTGTGAGAGAGGGGGACAGGGATGCCTCCAGCGGAGCCCACCTGGCTGATCCTAGGGGAATGTGGAGGTGCCACATGGAGAAGGGACCAGGCAGGTAAGCTGGAGGGTGAGCCCTCAGCAAGTCAGCTGCTCCACAGTACCTGGGCACACACTGGACAGTGAGTAGCTCACAGTGCTTTGACCAAGGAGAGGAATGTATGAATTACTGGACACTTAGCACTGGGCAGAAACATGCAGATGAGCAGTTACTACAGCACCTAGTGCACAGTGATGAGCGTGTGTATCCATGTCTTGGGATATAAATTCGTCCAGAGACATGCAGGTTCCTGCAAGACAGGGAAAAATTATCACAGGACAATCTACAGCACCAGTGTCAGGAGGATACTCTGGCATCCTGATTTCAGTTCCCAAGCACGTGGGAGCTAGAGGAGTAGCTTGTTAGGACTACAAGAAGAAATGAAGTCCTGCTTTGTACAGGGGTAACATGAGAAACTCGGACCCGAATATGACGCTACACATCATATGTGACTCAATTAGGATGTGACTAGCTCTCTCTTCACCATGCAGAAATGGTCTGATGTGGCTCAAAGCCATCTTTCCAAAACAAAGGTAAGTTCGCCTCCTTGAGTATCTGATTCCTATTTGCTTATTTTGCCTCAAAGGAGGCTTTTGGAAAGAAGAGTGGTAAAAGAGGAGGGGGAGGACCCTTCCTTTTTTTTTTTTTTTTTGTTCGTTCTGCCTACACACAAAAAGGAATAGGCGGCTGGGAAAGAGGAAGGGAAAGGAAGAGTTGGAGGTTGCTTTTAATGTTTCTGGGGCTAGTGAGAGGAACAGTGGTCAAGATACTCCTGCAGATATTGGGGTATGAGCTCTGATTCTGTTTCAGACTTGTTACAAAGCTGTCAGGCTGGGGAGACAAGACGGGGATGCTGGCTGCTGGCTGTGGAAGCTGGCCTTTCCCACTTAGAAGGAGGTGTCCCTCAGCGATACGTGCAACACAGATCCAACAGCACACCTGGTCTGCTGTCCATGCACCCCCAGTGAATTGCTTAATACCTGAAAAAGAGGAGAGCAGGAAAATGTAGCAGCAGATGGTATCACCGACTGAAGAGGAGAGGCAGTAGCCAGGTCCGTTCTTAGTAATTGCAGGGCAGATTCGGACTTTGCCTTAACTTGGAGCAGCTGAACCAGACCAAGAAGAGGGAACATTTCCACTTGCCCAATAGGAATGAAAAATGTTGCTGAAATGAGGCAAATTCTTCAGTGAATTAGATGCATTAGCAGGGTATGGGCAGATTCCCCTGGACAGAGAGGACATCAACATCTTGAGCACTCTGTTTGGCAGACTTCTCTGCTTCTTGAAACTGCTTTGCAGATGTGGGCAATACAGCTTGTGTTCTACTGGGTGGTGTCCCAGCTTTGCCATGGACTCTCTGGAGTGAAAGGCTACAGAGACAATGCAAGATGGAGAGCACTTCTCATCGCTACTGGCAGAGAACTTACCCTTGCTTCCTGCACACTCCCATCTCTCTGCCCCCACTGCTTCTTGTCTTATTCTTCACTTCCCACACTAAAGTCCTTGCAGCAGGGAGCAAACCCTGAGCAGTTCGGGGCAGTTCAGGTCAAAGACAGCAGCCTTGAGAGGCTGTAATGGTGATGAAGAGGAGGAGGATCTGGACAGCTATGTTGGGGAAATATCAGAAATGATTGCTGCATTGCTGTGGGGCAGCAGAACATGCTAGGAAGTCCTGAGGAGATGAAATGATCTTCTAATGATGGCAAAGGGCCAGAGATGTGGACACACATCATGGTTACAAGACTTGTCACGCAGACACCCCTGAACACAAGGACTTGGGGACGGCAAGTCCCCCCTAAAGCAGAACAACAAGCTTACAGCCAGCTACTGAGCTCAAGCAACTTCTCTTTGTAAACTCCTTTGCCATGGTAGAAAGAAGCTCAGAAAAGAGACCTCAGTGCTTTGAAGTGAGTGCTGAAGTTATTGCCAAGGACTCATGGCAAAAGATCGTGGGAAAAGACTTTCTATTGATTCTTTTAACTAGTTACTTAAAGCTTCCTCATCTTGGCCAAGGAAATGTAACCATTCACTATTGCCTGCTGTTCAGAATAGCTCCTGTATCCATTTATCATGTATTAGGAGATGCAAGCTACTTGTTCTAGGGTTGTAACTCCATTGGGAAAGTTTTCAGTTAAGGTGAAGGCAGCTCTTCAGTTCTGGTTAGATTATATGTATATATATTTTTAAAACCTCTAAAGCATCTACATTTTGGATCTCAATCCCTTATGAACAACTGGGGCACTGCAGTTGCCAACCAGGGGCCAGCACTAGATGCTGAGAAGCAGAGGTGAGAACCCCTGCTGAAAGAGCTGCGGGACAAATGTCCCCCAGCACTAGGTCCCATCCCAGTCTGCACCTGGTTAGGTTGCAAAGCGGAAGTTCATTTTCTAAACTATTGCTATTGGTCATGCTGGGAGACTCTGGATAACTGTAGTTAAGTACATGAGTGCCCAGGAGAGTCAGAAAAAGCAGCACCAGGAGGATTTGGGAGATCTGACAATGGTGTCAGCGAGCTGGAGTGCTTGGAAGTGCCCAGATCATCCAGCAAGATGCTATGGGCTGTCCTGGCTCCCTAGGGAAGATTTTAGCAGATCACCAATTCCTATACGTGTGCTATGTCTCACTGATAAAGTGGGTGCTATAATTCACCTCCAAGCACCAGTGTGAGCTATTGTCCCAGAAACAGTGGGTACACTTCACCCAGAAAAAGGTTTTGTAGTGATCTGCAGCCTAAAAGGGGACAGCAAGAATCAGTGATACTCACTGTTCATTGACGAAAGTGGAAGAAATGGTGTTCTTCTGTACAGGGGAATATGAAGAGAGTACATGGCTAGGGACAAATCAGCCCAGGAAAGAAATGGCGACTTGTGCTCCATGAGAAAGAAAGTCTGGATCCTGCACCTGACTCAGCCAGTGACCTTGAGGAAGAGACCTTGGCTTTATCTACACAGAGACAATCAGGAAAATTAATCTGAATTAACCTTTGCAAATTGGATTAGCTAAACTTCATTAAACTGTCTATATGGACATTCCTGTTCAGAATTCAAGCAGCTTCCACTTACCCTAGCTTACCTCATGTCCACAATAAATGAGAAGAAATCAAACTCAGCTTTTTTCCATTATGAGTAGGACTATCCATACAACTGTTTTAAGCGCAGTTTAACAAAGCCACTGTAACATCCAACTTTCTGTTCCTTCAGACTAACGATCCCTGGTGGTCTCAGGTTTCTTTGTCTTCCTACCATGGTGTCTATTTGGACAAAGAAATCTAGAGTCTCTGCATGAAGGAGCAACTCTGATTGTATGCACAGACCACGCCTACTGCAGGATCAACATAACCTGTAGATGAGTAGTAGCAGTGCAATGGAAAAGCTGTTGATCTAGGTAGGAGAATGTCTATCAGGGACGGGTTGATTTGAACCCAGCTGAACAAAGCCTGATGAATGCATGCTCTGGTACACATGGGGGACTTCAACCTCCTTGCCCGTGGAAGTACAGTGGGGCTGGGTGCAAGCAATCCAGGACATTTCTGGAGTGTCTTGAGGACAATTTCCTCGAGGTAATCAGTGAGGTAACATGGGGAAATGCTCTGCTGGAGCCATGACTCACAGTCCAGGAAGAGCTGGTCAGGAGTGGGAAGGCTGAGGGCAGCCTTGGCTGTAGCAACTATGAGATGGCAGAGTTTCAACTACTGAAATAAGGATGCAAGGCACATAGCAGAACCCCAACCCCAGATGCAGAGCAGGTTTCAGCTTCTTTGGGGATCTGCTTAGCAGGATCCTGTGTGAAACTTCCCTGGAGGGCAAAGAAGCCAAGACAGCTGGTACATCTTCATGGACCACCTCCTCCAAGCACAAGAATGGGCCATTGCTGTCTGGAGGAAGTCAAGCAAGTGGGGCAGAATCTAGCATCCACTAACAGGGAATGCCTGACTGAGCTCAGATGCAAGAAGGAAGTACACAGAAGGTGAAAGTGGGCACAGGCAACCTGGGAAGATTGGAGAGGCGTTGCCTAAGTCGTATGGGGTACATAGACAAAGCTCAGCTGCAGTGGGAACCAGCAACGGATGTGAAGGGGAATGAGAAGGCTCCTAGAAGCACGTTGGCAGCAGAAGGAAGGCTGAGGAAGAGGTGGCCCTGCAGCTCACTGGGGCAGGACCTAGTGACCACAGACCCAGAGCAGCTGAAGTACTCAAAGCCTTCTTTGACTCAGTTCTTACTGCTGAGGTTTGCCCTTAAACCTCCTAGTTCCCTGGTCCTAGCAGCAGAGTCTGCAGAGGTGAGGCATTATCCATGCTAGAGGAAGATTGACTTAGGACACACTTGAGCCATCTGAACATACACAAGTCCATAGGATCGGCTGGGATGCACTCGAAGATGGTGAGGGAGATGGCCGATGCCATGGCAAGGCTCCTCTCTGGTCTCTTTGGAAGACCGTAGCAATCAGGATGTTCCTGATGAGTGGGAGAAGGCTAACATCACACACAACTTTGAGCAGGGCGAGAAAGAGAGTTTGGTTAACTACAGCCTGGCCAACGTCACCTCTGTCCCTGGGAGAGTGGTGGAGCAAATCCTCCCAGCAATCACTGCCAAGCACCCGAAGGACAAGAAGGTAACAGCCAGCAAGGATTTCCAAAGGGCACATTGTACCTGACCAATCTGACTACCCTGAATGGCAAGAAGACTGGCTGTGTGGATGAGGCGTGGATAAGAGAAGAACAGTGGAAGTGGTTCCCCTTGCCTGTAGTAAAGCCTTCAATGCATACTCTCCTTATAGCCAGACTGGGGAGATATGGACCTGACAAATAGAAAAGAAGGTGGCTGGAAAATAGGTTGGACTATTGCATTCACAGGGTGACGATCAGCAGTACAAAGTCCACTTGGCAACTCGTTACTGATGAGATCCTGGAGGGACTGGTACTGAGGCCAGTACTGTTTTACAGCTTTACTGATGGCCTGGATAATTGGGCAACATACACTCTCAGGAAGTTTTCAGATGACACTAAAGGAAGCAGTGGGGAGGGAAGCACTTGATACCCAAGAGGCTGCAGCTGCTGTTCAGAGGGATTCAACAGACTGGAGAAATGGGCAGACAACGAAAGCAAGTGCATAGTCCTAATGGCATAACCTCATGAGGGAACAGGACAGGCTAGGGGACACATGGCTGGAAAGGAGCTTGATAGAAAGCAGCTTTGCAGAAAAGGAGATGGGATTCCTGGCAAATAAGAAGTTGAACAAGAGTCGATACTGTGTCTACAGCAAAGGCTAACTACACCCTCAGCTGTGTTAGCAAAAGTGTAGCCAGCACATCAAGGGAAGTGATAATACCCCTTTGTTTGGTCCTTTTGAGATTGCTCCTGAAACACTGGGTCCAGTTTGGGACTTCCTAGGACAAAAATGACATTGACAGATTGAAGTAGGTCCAGCAGAGGCCACCAATGTGGTTGAGGGGCTGAAGCACAAGAGGTATGAGGAGAGGCAAAGACAGCTGGGTTTGTTCAGCCTGGAGGAGAGCAGGCAGAAGATCTAACTGCTTTCTGCAACTACCTGAAGGCGGAGGTAGAAAAGACAGGACTCTTGGAGGTGCAGAGCAGAAGGATGAGAGGCTATTGGTGAGGCTGGAGTGCAGAAAATTCCCAGTAGATACAAGGAAAAACGTTTTCAGCTCATGTCAGAAAGCAAGAGAAGGAATTGAGAGGGGATAAGCCGGGAGCCAAGGGTGACCTGAGCACAGACAGTACTCTCGCTGACCAGGGCACAGTCCTGCAGCACCTGACCAGAGCGGGTAGAGCACGGTGATGGTAACAGGGTTCATCAACAGTCCCAGACAAGGCCAGGCAATGAACCAGGTCCAGGGTCCATCCAGGGAGTCCAGTCAGGAGCAGCAGGAGAGAGGGCCAGAGACAGGACTGAAAACAAGGCTACAACGTGATTCAAGGTCCATTCAGGGGACCATACTGAAAACAGGTATACCTACAAAGTAGGTTCAGGCAGGGGCTGAAAGCCCAGGGCTGGGCTTAAATTGAGCTTCCAAGCCCATGGGAGAGACTTGTGGGTTGAGGCCCCAAGTCAGGGGAATTAAGCTCAGTTACAGCATCAACATGTCAAACACTGAGACAAGGCCAAGAAGGGCCATGGAGTCTCCATCTGTGGAAGTACTCAACCCTCTACCGGATGCAGCCCCGAGCAACCTGATCTAGGCTGGCCCTGCTCTGAGCAGGGCTTGAACTGCAGACCTCCTGAGGTGCCTGCCTACCTGAGTTGTTCTATGATCTAAGTCTGGGCTTTGACATCCCAGACACAGTGCCAGGCTCACCTGCAGGTCCTCGCAGGAAAGGGATGCTCACATCACAATGACAATCTACTTCAGGATTTGAGGATGCTCTCCATCATCATGTTTGGGCACTGCTGGTCAGGGATAGAGAAGTACTCCCTCCATATCCATATAATCTGGATAAGTGGAATAGTAAGTACATAATAAAGTAATAATAATAACTGTAGTTCCTTTCTAGATTGATTAATCCAACTGCTAATCAAGGAATCAGTCTGCTCTCTATTCATATGTAAAGGTATTTGCCAAAGCTAATCCTTTGAACTTGCTCAGACCTTTCTATCAGTGGCTCCACATATGTCTTCAAAGCTCCAATGAAACCTGTCAGATGTGTAACTGAATTCACCCTTGCTCACAAGTGGGGAGAGTGAGGTTCAGAGAAGCCGAGTAATTTGTTTGGAGACATGGTGAGCACTGTGTTAGGTAGATCATCACAGCATTGAATGCACCTGCCTTGTGTTCCTGCTTCAAGTATGTTTCACCCTGCTTTTTAAATCTGGACATAGTCCACTCTCACAGCTCAGCTGATGGATGGTAACACATTAAGCAGCAGTAATGCAAGTGGGTCTCTGAGCCCTGCAAACAATTCCCTAAGGACACACAGCCTCCCCTCTGTTCACACAGGAAAACTGCTTTTATTTCCCTGACTCTCCCTGAACCTCTTGCTGCTCCCAATTTGAAGTCCTTTCCTGGGGCACTTTCAATAGGATGTCTGGAAAAATCAGGCTTTTTTTTATCTGTCTTTTTTTTGTTGTTGTTTTGCAATTTAAGGAGATAATAATTATGGAGATCATTGTGTTGATGCTCTACTAGACAATCAGAGAGGCTCAGCCACCGAACTGCTGGCAGCAGGTGGAATGTGAGTCGCTATCTGCTCCTGTCGCCTGCCAGGAGTCCCCCACCCCTCCTCAAGCAGATCTGCTGATGGGTTGTTGTGTATTTTTTGTTGTTGTTGTTGTTGATTGCTGACATAAAAGAAGCTGAAGCGACACCGTTTTAAGCTGAGTATCCAAGGCGACCTCATTAACATCTCTGCAGAGGAGCCCTTTAAAAAACATCAGTCACGTTCGGTAGTGCTAAGTGGAAGAGAAACAGTTCTGTGTTTTCTTGATCAATTGCTTAAAATTCAAGGTCGGGGTGCAGAGCAGGGAGGGCTCCCCGCCAGTCACTGCAGGGTTGGGCTGAGGGTTTTTTTGAAAATAGTGATGCTGTCGTACTGGAGAAAATCCATGCGCTCCCTCAGAGGAGCACTATTGGGAATAAATGCTGGAAGCTGTTCCACTTGAGCAGATGGCTGAAAAACTTTGGCTGGGAAATAAATTGAGTATGACGGTCTGAGGGCCAATCACAGATGGATGAAATTCTAGTGATGTCCCAAATGTCCTGAACATAGAAGGTTCTCTTCTTTCCCCTTTTGTGCGAAAAACCATAGCAGGATTTTTTAATACAGACTGAAAAAAATATTGATGGAGTGAGACACAGAGATAACGGTTTAATGTCTTCTGGATCAGCACCATGTTTAGAGGAGCCCTGAGATTCTGCCACCTCCAGGTCAGCAGTGGAGGAAAGAGATGATCGTGCATGGACTATGACAGAGGGGCTGGGAAATGCCCCTGCTGCACAGCTGCAGTGGAGATCCTGCGCTCCTCCAGACACAGCCTAGTGTTCACATGCAACACCAGACATTTGAATACTCCTGCTAAAGAGGAGTCTTGCAGAACCCAAACGCAAATTATTCTTTCTTCAGGATCTTTCAACCCTGCCCCAGGGTTGACTGTGCTCCCAACGCGGAGTTAAATGGAGAAGTCACTAAGAACTCCTTTTCTTGGTTTCAGGCCGTCTCCATAAACCCGGGGATGACCACTGAGACTTATAACCTTAACAAGCATTCTCCCTCCAGTGCAGCACATAAAAGGAGCCGTGAGCACTGGGTTTCAAATCATGGGCTCTGGGATCCAACCCAGTGCAAATCCCAGACTTCAACTCATCTCTGCTCAGCCTCAGAAGTGAGATGAGCCACATTTCAAATGGCACATGTCTTGCATGTCCTGAAAACACCCTGAGCCTAGATCCTCCCTTCCCAATTCCTCAATTGTCAGGATGCCATAAGGGCTGGTAAGAGATCAGCTGTTTTGTTAGGTTAGCATAGCCTGGCAATCAACAGTACCTGAGCCTAGCATGATTCCCCAGGGACCCAGTCCTCTGTAATGTGAGGACCAGAGGACAGAGCAATCCTGTGCCCTTTCTAGGAGACAGATGAGGCCAGACACCCACCATATTCAGATTTCTTTCCTTGAACAGGCCCCCCCGTTCACTACTTCTCATGATGGGAGAAGCTCATGCACATGAAGGCTGTTATAACCCAGCCCCCACATGCAATCTCATGGGGCAACCTCAGCAGCTTCCGACAGGAAACATCTTCTATGATCAAGTGACCAGCTGGACTGATTACAAGGGATTTAATCATTGCTTCAACAGCACAGGACACCAAAAACCCATGGAGCTACAAGAAGGGTCTACGCTGCCTGTGAAGTCTTGGTACCAACTTGCATTGGCGTGTGCAATTTACTTAGATATCAGCTAGTGATGTATGGTCAGGTCAATGACAGCTGTGGCACATAAGACCACACCGTGAGGAGTTGTCAGGACTCACTGAAAGCTGTACGAGAGGTAGACAGGGTTACAGTAATTCCTGGCAGCGCTGCCTGGGAATGCTGCCTATGGGACTGAGATAGATATTAAAGGCTGGACTTAGCCTGCATCTGCAGTGCCCAGAAACAGCTTTATCAAATGAGCTTATCAGCAATGCTGCTTATTCTTATCAGCCAGCGGCTGGTATGTGCTGTATTAACTACCTTCAGCCCTTTGTGTCAGATGCCCCTTTAAAAGCCACGGTTTGAAAACAGTCTTTGCGGCTCAGGGATGTATTTGGGGTTTTTTAACAAACATACGTTCACACTCGTATCATCTTTGGGCGTTCTAGTCCCAAGAACAAAGGAGACAAAAAAATACCTCACTAGGAACAGTCTTCATTGCTGAGAACTTAGGTGATGAAATTCCCACGGGAAGAGGATGCGAAATCTTCTCCATCTGTGCAAGAGAGCAGGACCTCCCGTGCCCCTTTGACTTCCTTGGCCAACCTCACTCCGCTTTACGTTTGCAGGCTGAGTCTGGCATTCAGAGTGCCCTGCTTGGGCCCACACCAAGCTGGCAGAGGAGTTTTAAATACCGGAAAAGACTCTCCACTGAGGGCAGAGTCGTTTCAGTCCTGGGCTGGGCCCTGCCTTTGCACTGTGGTCAAGCAGAAAGGGGGAGTCCAGGTTTGGAGACATTTTTGCCGTCTGCTCCAAGGGCACAGGTGTAGCTCCCACAGGGCATGGCCAGTGCAAGCCGAGAGGAGGGGTGGCATGCACACCAAGGACAGTGCTTCACTCCTCATCTCATGGTATGTGAGCCGGGCCCCTTGCTCTCTGTCTCCATCATCAAAGTTCTGCAAATCAGATCATGACTGTGGCGTGACACAGGACCAGTGGCACCAGGTGGCACAAAGGTCCACCTAGGCTCAGCAGCCTGTCTCCAGCACTGACCAATACATAGGACAGGATGATCATGGACAAGCACTTCCCCATTATATTCTTCCAGTCTGCAATAGTTTGTGGTTTAGACACTTCCCAACCCAGAGGTAAAGTCTTTGTATTCAGTCATCCTCAATGGATTTCTTTTCCATGACCTTGTTTGTGAGTTTGTACCCCCCAGTAAAGTCAGAAATTCAGACGCTTCATTATAAGCATTTTCTTTACCATTTCCTGATTAATCATCCCGCCACTATGTCATTACAGCGGTTCCTAGAGACCAAGCAATTGTGGGCCTCATTGGTTAGGCACCACCTAGCGCACAGTTCTCACTTCAGAGAGTTATGATGGAGTAACTGAGCAGAACCACCAGTGGGATGTGGGCAAAGTCACATCCCCAGGAGGAGGACATGGGAGGTGTCTAGCTACGAGGCACACACTGAGCAGCAAGGCACTGGAGGAGATGGGGGAGCATGTCAGAGGACAGTGAGGCAAGGGGAATAGAGAAGTGAAGCTGGAGACGCAGATGGATAAATAGTTGATAGGCATTATAAACAGCATAGGTGAGAGTTTGTCACTGAATCTCTTAATCCAGTTATTACCATGCAACATGGTCATTTCCTGCCATCTAATGGACCACTCATCCTCCAAAGTTTGGAAAAACAACTGCAACAACAACAACAAAAACAAGAGCCCTTTGGGTATTTGTGCAGTTTGGGATTTCCCTACTATAAAAATGTACCAACTCTTGAAAGAGATAACATCTTCAGGAAGAACCAGGCTGCCTGGCTCACCCATGCATGGACGCTATAGTTAACATTTCTGAGTAACTCAAGGTTGATTCTCCGGTGCAGATCTCCTGGGCTCCTGTGCATGGTGCAGCAGGGCCAAGACACAGCAGATGTGACCTCGTGAGAATTTACTCAGATACAGATATAGGGGATTGAAGTGGTAGTGTTGCCTGTACCCTACAACACACCCGTGAGCCAGCAAACAGGAGACTCAGCGCAGGAGAAAATACAAGGGGATGCATGGGAGGATGGAGGACAAACTTTGAAAAGATCAGTGCAAAGAGGCACGGATCTGCTCGCAAACAATTCGTGACTCAAAAAGAGGAGGCAAAACTCCTGGACTGTGCATCCTCAGCTGCTAATGCCTCTTTCCAACCTTATGCAGACACGAGTCCTTCCCACCGCGGGAAGTGGCAGCACTACCACAGCAGGTGGTGTCCCACGTGCCATGTCACAGCGAGATAGCAGCATTATAGTGATGGTGCCATGGCTGCTGGGAGAACTGACCCAAGTGTGACCTAGCACATCTGAAAGGCAGGAGTAGGGGAACCCAGTGTCTTCCCCAGGGGCATGTGAAAATCAAATGAAGCCTCTCGGTGTAGGAGAGGGGTCATTCGCTTGGGAATGTGAATCTATCTGACACACAAAGCCCTGAGTCCCTGTTCTGTCTCAAGCTCCCGGAGCCATAAGTACCTGTGCAGAGAGTGCTGCCCTTGAGTTCCCATCCAAGTGGTTTATGTCGCAGTTACATGCCACTGAACATGCTAAGACCTTCATTTGAGAAGAGAGCAAAGCAGGGATGTGCTGTTCCTGGAATTTCAACCAGTTCTGGAGGTGTGTTTGAAGGCAGCGATGATTGTCTTCAAGGCCAACGCAGAGACAAGGACTTGAGGTCCAAGATGGAGCAGACCAGAACCATCCACTAAGCTGAATTCAGACAGCACATCTCAAGAAAAAGGACTGGATTTTAGCTGCTTTTTCAGGAACCACCTGGGATTTTAACAGCCAGTTTGATTAAATGAGATCAAACCACCTCCATTGACAGCTCCAGGGGACACAGCTGCATGGAGGCAGTTGACAAGTTGCCCCAGCAGTGCACAGGACAAAGAGGTATTGGTGGCAGAGGCTAGCATGTCCACTGATCCTCTGAATTTGCAGCACAGCCAGGCAGAGCTCTTGGCTCTTGTGCTGCTACTTAGATGTGGCCCAGCTGGTCAGAGCAGCAAACATGCAAGGGTGGGAAAGAACCAAATGGAACTGTTTAAAGCTTGGTGTTGCATTCAGTGGAAACCAGCAGAGCACTGGTTGAGGACTCTGCAGCTATGTGGGGTACCACATGCCATCTAGGCCAAAGCCATGATTTTGTGAAGCCATGAAGGGTGGGTCTACATGGTCCCTGCCAGAAAATAAATGCTTACTCTGCCCACACCAGAAGGCATATGAAGGAGCATGAATCCCTCACTGCTACCAACTGCACACTACTGGGTAAACACTCCTGGAGAGAGGCTGAAAGGGTGCAGGGTGTCAGGAATTCTGAAGACTTCCCTTAGCACCTCTGGGGGAGCAATGATGGAGAGGAGAGTATTGTGCTAAAGCAGTATTGTTCCAATTCCTTTGGTAATTCTTTGTTGCCTGATTGGAAAATTATGTTCTCTAAAAAAAAAAAAAACTGCTTATTAGGAGGCATTTTCTCACGCCAGCTTGGCAGATTCATGATTTAGCAGCAGCCACATCTTCTTGCTTTACCTCCACATAGCAGCTGATGTGGCTTTCTGAGCCCTGTAGAGATTGTACAGTCCTCCTGGACGGGCTAGGACCGTGATGTCCGTGATGGGCATCGGAAGCCCAAGTCCAGGAGAGATCCCTCTGTCAGATTTCTGGCTTTGTGTGCAGGGTTGGGAAGGGTGTTTTCCTCCTGAAAGCCAAGGGAAGCTATCTGGGTGCACCTTTTTGAGTGGCTCTTTGAAAGAGAAGTTACCAGAGGTGCAGAACAAAGAGAAAAGAAGGCTGCTCCTAAAACAGCTCATGTGCACAACCCAGCCTGATTCCTTTAGACAAAAGCACCTACAACATCACCCAAACATTTAATGTTGGCAGCACTGCCTGGAGCACGCAGCCTGCGGCACTGCAGCAGAGCTCCGACAGCCCCACTCCAGCGGCAGAGCAATCAATCTCCTCCTGTTGCTGGCCTTGGCACCAGTCAATGTTTCTCAGCCTTTTCTCCAATACCTGCAGGCTCAGTAACCACTGCTGTAAACAGTGGTTCTGTGACTGATGTTTAAGGGATGCTCAACACTGCGCAGCACTCACCTCACCACTTCTGCTGCTATGGACAGTAAAGCATCCCCCCAAACCATGAGAATCAACTCCAGCACACATCAGCCTTTTGCTAATCAGGCTCAACATATGCAAATTGTTGAAAAAGTAGACCTAGCAGAGACCCCTCCAACACAGAGGTGGAGTGAAGGGGCAATGCTGCTCCAGGCTCCTTTCATGCCCAAAGGACTCGATGCCTCCAGTTTAGGCTGAAGATCCTAAAAAGTCACAGGACTCTGGATAGGGTCAGGAGTTGGTGACACAGGACTTCTGGCACCACTGAGAAGACCTGTAGACAGACTGGTTGGTGCTCAGAAGAAGAGATCCAGAAGGGCCAATATGGGATTGCACCAATTCTTGCCCTGCCAATGTCATCCTGAGAAAGGAGCAGGTATGGACAGCCCACAGAAAACATTACAAAAACCTCCAGCTAAGATCAGTCCCCTCATGATCTACATCTGCTACAACAGCATTCCTCAAACCAGAGATGGATTAGTTTGTTTAAACTCTCCTTGCAAATCACTTCTAATCAGCAGCTAATTTTTTGCTGAGCCTGGGCATGCAGGTTGCTCAGGAGGGCTGGAGCTGCCTGTAGAAATATGCAGTCACCTGACCGCACGCTGTTTTGTAAACAGTCATTATAAATAATAAATCAACAGCATGCTAATGAAATGAGCTCTTTTTAGGATGCTTTAGAGAAAGCCTCCAATTTAATACAAAAGAAACCCTAATCCACTCTGGCAAATTACGAAGAGGACTAAACTATCTTCAGATAATGATTAAATATTCAGTTTCTGCCTTAATAGCACATAAACTGAGGGGGGAACATTCAAAGGCACAGGGGAGAGTTCAGTTCCCCAATCCTGTTGCATTTGAAGGAGAGCTGTTGTACCATGGTGCCTTGAAAACCTATGAAAACACTGATCCTATGTCCATGAAAATCAAAGACCTGCAATCAGTTTGGTGGGCACTGCCTTCAGCCTTCAATGAATTAAAAAAAAAAATCTTGCTAAGTCAGTGCTACCATGAATTGGTCATGGCCAAGTGCTGTTTAAATATGTAGTAAGACATTTGTTGCTCCAGTGTGTTTTCAAGCAAAGGAAGGACCTGAGAGAGAAAGAAATTAAGAGACACTGAGAGCAGGTGGGAAGAGACTGGGGAACAAGCAAGATGAGTCGTATGACTTTGCAATAAAGTTTTGGGCTCACTTAACAGTTAAGTTAAGCTAAGCATATACAGAAGAGAGCACAGGTCTGAGAGCCTCATCTTCCCTCCGGTTTTGAGAGTCAGTCCTGAGAATCACAAGCTGGTCTGTGAAATTATAGCAAAGACACAGACATACAAACATCTTCCTACGTGGACAAGCAAGTCATCAGAAGAAGGGGAAATAGAAGTAATAAGTGAACAGGGAAAGCTGGCTGTAATGAAAGCTACTGGGAGAAAGCTGCATGAGAGGCTCTGGGGTTTTTTCTCAGTGGGGTTCAGTGGCACATGGATTTGAGAGGATTGAAAAGGACTGTTCTATACTATTCCATTGGTCCTTATGTGGGAAGCCATGTGAAATGGCTTCTCTTTAAAAGCTATTCATGGATTGATGAAAATTTCTGCCAGCACAGCACCCTCAGCACTTCCCTACAAATACAGACAGGCCCAGCCAGCAACAAGTGCAAACACACAGGTTATTAATGGTCTTTGTCAATGATCCTTTATCACAGAGATTTTTGAGCTGCCAGCACGACTTAGGAGCTCAAACCTGGTTATGAGATGGTGGATGTTCTAGTTCAGTCACCCCTCACCACAGGCACACAGGGGTGCATTTATAAGCAAACACTGTGGATCCCCTGGAGCTGAAGCTACCCTAGCTGTCTGTGGGGTATATAAGCAGGAGTGGAGCATCAAACTCCCCTCACCAGCTATGGAAATTTCTACTGCTCTATTTCTTAGCCAACCCATCCAAACTGCTCATGCAGCACACAGCATACCTGGAGCTGTGGACCTGAATACTGGAGCTGTGTAACTGCAAGAAAGAAAAGCTTGAGAGACATGCTGGAGGACTGGGAAGTAAGGAGTAGGTTAGCTCTAGCCTACGAGGACATAAGGAAGATCTGCACAGGTACCTCTGGGCATGAAGAACAAAAAACGTCCAGCTATAGCAGCTAGATGCAGAGCTTGAAATCTGCCACTAACTCTGCCAGCAACTGAAGTTCTAGCACATGGATAAAGTCATTGATCAATTCAAAAGTGCTTGATAGACATGATAGTCCATAGGAGAATGCAAGATGCAATAAATGAGGACCTGACTCAATGCACAGAAGTGAGCTGCAGTCGGACCCAGGCTGCTCGGCCCAAAGTGGATCATCGTTGTCCACTTAATCTTGGTACCCATCACACCACCCTGAATAAAGCAAGCCAGAAACCAGTCCAGAGTGTGTGGACAACACTAGAGAGCTGGTGCTGGATCAGAGCTTCCAAACAGCTATCGGTACTTCAACTTCTGACATGGACCAGTGGGCAAAGCAGGGCTGAAAGAAGCCGCCAGCACTCAATGCCTGATTATTTTCTCTCATTTCCTATGGAAGTTCCTTATCATCAAGCTATCCCACAGTGACCCACAGCTGCACTGATATGCAATGCTGTGTATGCACTGGCATTGTACACCAGGGAGTGCAGCTGTTGGATTTTATACTCCAGCCTTCCTAGGTGCTGCATAAAACACAAAATACAGCCGGTCCCTGTCTCAACAGAACATGCAGCCTTCTGCAGAGATACCAAAAACATGCTCCACCTTCCTGCAAGTTTTTAATGGATAGGGTGACTCTTGTCTATTTAATAAGGAACTGTCTAAATATGCATGGATTCAACAGACCAAAACAGCTATCCATCTGCCTGGGAGTTTGAAATGGCTCCAGGTTACACTTTATTCCTTTATTTAAATTTTTAAAAAGCAAGGTACTCCAATGTAACAAAGTCTTGCTGTATTATATTTACACAAAGGCCATATTCTGGCCTTTGCCTCTGCTGGGAATTCTTCTTGACAAAATAGGGCTGGGCCTGGCCGTGGAAACAGCATCCTGACTTGAAAGGCAGACCCCAGCAATGTCTGTCCCATACTCTCAAGCACACTGGCTGTGACAAGAGCCTCTGCTTCACTCCATTTGTGAGCTCTGCTGGCCTGAGATGAGACAGCTTGCAGAAGAAGACAAGAGAGTCCAAGAGGCTGGATGCTGCCTTGCAGAGGTGTGAACATCTGTGGTCTGCTGCACTCAGTGGGGACAGGGAGGGCTCTCGTACCTTGGAAAGCCAGGTCAAACTTGGGACTTGACTGGGGTCTCTCACTTTAGAGCAATTCACGGCCATTTCCCCCTCGCCTATGTCTGTTCGAACTGTGAGCTATCCGAGATGGAGACGTGCCTAGAGACTATTGTAACAAAGGTAACAGGTATTTTTCCTCTCCTTGAAAATCTACAGTCAGCCGTTGCAACTGAGTAGCATCTTCACAAGGTTCCTACCAACACAGTGTGAGAACGGGATGATCAGACACTATGCTGGCTTTTAGCTGCATGGACAAAAGTGACGCCTTTTAAAAGGTGGTACCAGGATTGCCAATGAAAGGAGCCATCCTAGGACCAGTGCAACCTGTGACGACTGAGATTATTTTACAGCAGTACTGTTTACCACAGTAACAGCAGAGACTGACAGTTTTGGGGAACCCCTGATGAGTTCTCACCAAGTGCATTCAACTATAACTTGGAATAGCAGCAAAGACCATATGCAAACCTTGGGGCAGGTTTGTCATCCTCCTTTTTACACTGCTTAGTTATCAATGACATCAAAGGCTTTGGTAGGCACCTCAGAGACCATCAATTTTTTAGCTTGATGCTAAGCTGCCCTTCACTGATGCAACACAACACTTCTAGGGGACAGCTCCACCCTCCCTCTGAGACCTCAGCCATGCTCCAGTCTGCCTCTGCAGGACGACTGATGCACCTTGTAGCAGGTCCTGAAGATAATTTGCTTGAAATTCATGGAGAACAAAGCAGGGTGTAATTGATGAAGTGGTAAGCATCTGGCCAAAATCACATTGCTACAGCCCTGTCCCATGTCAGGCAGAAACTCTCAGCCTGCACTCCACATCTGATGCCCCCTGGGAGACAGGCAATGACCACAGCAGACAGGGCTGGAGGAGCCAAGACCAATGGCCAGAAGTCAGTGAGGAGACATTGCAGCACAGTGCTTCTCAATGACAGCTAGAGCCATCGAGCAGATGTGGCTAGGTTCATGTCCTACAGAGGTGTCTGCTGTCGGCTGTTCCTGGGACCAAAGCCTCCACAAGCATATGTGATGAAAGTCTTCCCAAGCTATGCAGTGTGACAGCAAAGACGAAGCAGTTCGTGCATCAAAGGAACTGACACAAGCCTTCCCAGTTTCCCCAGCCTTGCCTTTGCTGACCACAGCCCACGAGGCAGCTCTCAGACAAGTCCTGGGAGTGGCTGCAACACTGGAGTTATGTGCCCACGGTTAGAAAGTGGTTGATCCTCAGCTGGAAGTGGAGCATTCCTGTCCCATGGGAGGCTGAACTACTGCCTCCCCAGCCTGGCCACAAAACCCAACAGGAGGCCACTCTGCCGTGAACCAGCAGCTCCCATGCCCCCATTTGCACAGCCTGTACTCTGAAGAGTCTCTTCAAAGCTGATGCAGCCCCTGGGGCTTCCTTGGCTGGCTAACAGTGACGCACGAGTCACTGAAAATTACTTTTCAGTGCTCAAGCCCATGGGCTTGAGGCCTGGGAAGAGTTATGGTGACCCACCCACCTAAAACACTGTCCTGGAGCCACTGCTCTGTCTGTGAATGAATGAAGAGCCCTGGGCTGCCAATAGGAGTAAAAGCTCAAATATAACATTGTCTCTCAGGTTTATTCCATATTCTGTCTTCCCTCCCTGTTTCCAGCCCTTTGGTGTTCCCAGCTTAAGCAGCAAAGTTGTCATGCAACTTCGATACTTGCTGTAAAAATAATTCATAGCAGCACCAAACTGGTTGTCCGTGCTGCCCCACTGCCTGTGTGTTCCCAGTACCTCTCGCAGGAGCACTTTAATCGACGCTCACAGCATCCAACTGTCTGTATGTTCAAAGAAAGGGAAGTTATGATGTTAGCCCTGTCATGACCTTCAGAGAAAGGGCCTAATTATTCCCAAGCAGGCAGCTTAGTGCTGGGCAAGCTGCTAATGAACATTGATAGGGAATGAAACGCATCCAGATGCAAATTGCAGAACTGGCTTAGGAGGTTTATGATGAAGATGATCCTGTGCTGGCTGCAGTTTCATGGTTTTGCTGTGGCTGAACCTTTCCAGATTTCTGTCTGTCGCAGATGCCCCCTTTCTCCCCCCTTCTCAACCTCCTCCCAAGCTGTTTACAAACCAAATGACTGGGGCCATTGCAGGAGCAGAGCTGTGTGCTGGAGGCCCCAGCTTTCGCTTGCAGGGACCAGGTGTTGGTCTTCAGGGAGGCCTCGGCAGCACTGGGGCTGAATCACCGCCTGCAGCATCGGCAGCCGCAATAACTGCCTTTTGTTTCGGGATGCATGGAAAGCGAACTGCGCCATCTCTGCAGAATGGGGCCAAGCTAGCAGCAAACTGGCACGCTGTTTCCACAGAGGACACAACTGTCCACAGTGCCAGGCTTTGGTGCCTCGGATCCCCAGGAGCCCTTGGCAATAGGGGCAGAAGTGCAGCAGAGTAAGGAGGGCATAATTTTGGGGAGAGGTAATGCTGTGAGAAACAGAAAGGTGGGTCAGAGCAGCTGAAAATAGCCTCTGAGCTGGTCAGGTTGCAAAAGGAGCAGTTGCTGGTTCCCGCGTAGTCAAACTGCATCTTTAAAAGCCATGTGCGCTTCTCACGGAAAGCTGTGCTAGGGACTATGATTGCAATCACCCCTGGCAAGACCCTTTCTATGCATGGGAGGGGTGATAATCGCTTGTCTATTGTTAGCATCCTGAAGGAGCCCAGAGCACAGTGGCGGGCTGTCATCAGCATGCATTCGGTGCCTGCTGTTTGGCTGCCTGTCCAATTCTACCTTGCACAAGAAAAAGAAAACACGCAGAGGAGGTTGTAAAAAACTCAAGTGCCCTGAAGACAAGAAGTGTCAAAAATCAGGCTGCCCGCTCAGCCTGGCTTTGGCAGACCTCTGAATGCCAACAGGAACAAGCCTTCCATTTTACGGAGGGAAACATACCTTGTTCGGTGTTGAAGAGGTTCAGTTTGTGGAAGGTTGTTTAATGTTTCGTTTCCCCAGCATCTCCAGTGTGTGTTCTGGCCCTGCTCAGGGCAAGCCTCCCAAATGGTGTCCTGGTGTTGGAAGTGTTTGTTCCCTTCTGCACTGGTCTGTAGGTTGTCTAATTCTGATTTCTGGCTGCTTAAGAAAAAAATGTCAGTATCAGTAAGATGTCCAGTGTGTAAAGATCTCAGCCTGCACTGTCCCTGCATGGCAAAATGGACAGGTCACTGGTGCTACGGTGGAGCTCCTAGCCAGCATGGGCACTGCCAGCTCTGCTTGGACAATACCTTTGCCTCTGCTCTCCCTGTGCCTTTCCCAGCAGGCAGAGGTGGAGGAGGGATGCAGACAGCCCCCCTTCAAGCAGCCATTCCTGCAGAACCACTCAGTCTGTCAGCAATGTGCAAGTCCATCATGGGCCACAGCTCCTACCAGCCTCATCTTGGACGGACACACCTGAGTCCAGACGGCATCAGAATTTTATCAGAGCTCATTTCAGGGGTCACCTACCTTTCCCAAACTGGCTTGCATCCACCTCATACCAGCCATGATCTCATAGCTTGCTGTTCACTCACGGCTTTCCTATGGGCAGTGGCACAATGGGTGGCAGACACACTCCCTGGAGCAGTAGTCCCATGCACCTCATTCCCTTGCCACTCTGACACATGGGCAAAAGATGAAGGATAGAGCAGCTTTGACACTGCAGAGCAGACACCTGTCTGCATGCTTCTCAAGGGAAGACTGGACAAGTTCATGGGAGAGAAACTCATTGAGGGGGACTAAATACATAGAAGTCGCCTCCAGAATGTCACCAGGACATAAATATTGCAAGCTTGGGGCAATACCTCAGAGACGTATGACCCTTTATGTGCCCTGGTCTTCTATTCCTCCCCAGGCATTTGGTTTTGACGCCTTTAAGGGACAGGACACAGGCTTAGGGGGACATTTGTGGACCTACTGTGGACACCCTTATGTCCTTGTGACAACATGGGATGGGGTGTGAGAACACAGTTTTGCACCATTTTTTTCCTCTTCATAGGGCAATTTCCAGTTGCCAAGGATAAATTTTTCTTGGTAGACAAGATGAAGCTTGCTTTCTTTCTTTTTAGTTTAGGCAATCAAACCTAGGTCCCCAAGCCCATCAGCTGTCCAGCAGAATCCAGCACAGTCTAATCAGGAAACACCCACATGCACCAGTCGCTCCTGGGGAAGAAAGAGAGTGCAAGTCAGTCTACTTCACAGAGACAGGCAAGGACGTAACACTCCCAGTTAGCAGCCACAAAAGGAACAGAGAAGAGGTGGTCATCTGCTGGTCTAGCTTGAAGTTACCGGGTTAATATGTTGAAAATCTAAAATGGTCTTAGATGTTGGTAACTGAAGTCCCAGGATCCTGACTCCAATTCAAGTCTTCCCACTGATAACCAAACTTAATCCTCAGTCACAATATCCAGAGAAAGCTTTTGCAAAATGGTATGGAACCGCAGGTGAAAACTGTAACTGGCATAAAATGAACTGTTTGGTAGAGGCGTGCTCAAGATTATTAGATGACTTGAGCAAGTGGACACCCACTTGAGCTGCTGAAAGTTTGCAGCCCTGTCATTTTGCCAAGGCTTCCTTGTGTGGCAAGTTCATAGCTTGCCACAAATCTAGCATAATCTAGGACTTCTACTCACCATCATAGCCAACTCTTCTGATTGAACATTTGAGGAGCTGATTTGAAATTCAAGATCAAAATTAGACTTGTATTTTTTTAGGCTCTAATCCAACCCAGCTATTATGACCTTATGCTATGAACTGATGTCACACTTTGCTGATCACTGTTGGCTCAACTCAACTGTTTATATTAGCCTCCAGGAACTCCTGGTGGCTCAGGACCTTACCGTACATTCAACCATGCATTGACTCTTTTTGCATGTACTTTCCCTGCACCTGTGTTATCTATCACTGCCTCATCTTAGTCAGTCACATATCATCTTTGACCTGTCCAAGACAGAAAGCCAGTCACCCTGCTTACAGCTGATGAGTACAAATATGTTTCTCTCCTTCCCCTGTCTGAAAATCCCCACTGTTGAGGATGCAGTCATACAATCACAGAACTAAAGACCGGTTGAAGTTGGAAGAGATTTCTGAAGGTCATCTGGTCCAACCAGTAGTCTCAAGTAGGGCCAACTAGACCCACTGTCCAGGACAATGTCCAGACAGCTTTTGAATATCTCCAAGGACGAAGACTCCACAACTTCCCTGGGCAACCTGTGACAGTGCTCAGTCACCCTCACAGTGAAAAAGTGCTTCCTGGTGTTCAGAGGGACCCTCCTGTGTTTCGGTTTGTGCCCGTTGCCTCTTGTCCTGTCACTGGGAACCACTGAAAAGAGCCTGGCTCCGTCTTCTTTTTGTCTCCCCACCTGGTATTTATATACATTGATAAGATCCGCCCTGAGCCTTCTCCAGGCTGAACAGTCCCAGCTCTCTCAGCCTTTCCTCATGAGAGACACTCTATTCCCTTCACCATCTTTGTGGCTTTTCACTGGACTGTCTCCAGTATGTCCCTGTCTCTCCTGTGGTGGGAAGCCCAGCACTGGACACAGTACTCCAACTGTGGCTTCACCAGTGCTCAACAGAGGGGAAGGATAGTCTCCCTGGACCTGCTGGCAATACTTTGCCTAATGCAGACCTGGATACCACTGGCCTTCTCTGCCTCAAGGGCACATTGCTGGCTCATGGTCAACTTGGTGTCTTGGTGTCCACCAGGACACCCAGGTCCTTTTCTGTCAAACTGCTTTCCAGCTGGGTGGCCCCTGGCATATATTGGTGCATGGGGTTGTTCCTTCCCAGGTGGAGGACTTTGCACTTCACCTTGTTGAAGGTGAAGCCCATTTCTCCAGCCTGGTGAGGTCCCTCTGGATAGCAGCACTACTCTCTGCATATCAGCCGCTCATCCCAGTTTGGTGTCAGCTACAAACTTGCTGATGGTACACTCTGCCCTATCATCCAGATAGTTAATAAAGATGTTAAACAGGATGGGACCCCTGGGATACACTGCTAGTTGCCGGCCTCCAGCTAGACTTTGTTCCACTGATCTCCACCCTTTGGGCTCAGCCGTTCACTCAGTTTTCAATCCACCTCACTGTCTGCTCATCCAGCCCACACATCAACAGCTTGCCTGTGAGGATCTTAGGGGAGACGGTGTCAAAGGCCTTCCTGAAGTCTAGGTAGACAATATCCACTGCTCTCCCTGTGTCTTTCAGGTCAGCCATTTCATCATAGGAGTTTACCAAGTTGGTCAAGCATGACTTCCCCTCGGTGAATACATGCTGACTACTCTTGACTGATTGTTTTTTCATCATTTGTGTGCCTGGAAATAGTTTCCAGGATTAGCTGCTCCATCACCTTCCCAGGGATGGAGGTGAGGCTGAATGGCCCGTAGTTCCCTGGGTCCTCCTTCTTGCCCTTTTTGAAGAGAGGAGTGAATTTTTTTTCCTGCATTTCTCCCAATTGCCACAATCGATCAAAGATTATCAAGAGTGGCCTTGCAATAACATCTGCCAGCTCTCTGAGCACTTGTGGGTGCATCAGGGCTCATGGACTTTTGCGAGTCCAGTTTGTTCAAGTATTCCCCGACCTGATGCTCTTCCACCAAGGGTATGTCTGCCTTGCTCCAGGTTTTCCCCTTGGTCTCTGCGACCTGGGATTCCTGAAGGCCGGTCGTGCTAGTAAAGACCGAGGCAAAGAAGGCATTCAGTAATTCAGCCTTTCCCATGTCCTGTGTAACCAGGTCCCCCGTCTTCTTCAGCAGTGGGCCTGTATTTTCCCTAGTCTTCCTTTTGTCACCTACATGCTTATAGAAGCCCTTCTTGCCACCTTTGACATCCCTTACCAGATTCAATTCCAGTTGGGCTGTAGCCTGCCTAACTTCTGTGTCTCTGTTCCTCCCAGGTTACCTGTCCTTGCTCCCACCCTCTGTATGTTTCCTTTTTGTGTTTGAGTTTGGCCACGTGCTCCTTGTTCATCCATGCAGGCCTCAGGGCATTTTTGCCTGACTTCCTGCTTGTTGGGATGGACCGCTCCTGAGCTCGGAGGAGGTGATCCTTGAATATCAACCAGCTTTCTTGGGCCACTCTTCCCTCCATGGCCTTATCCCATGGGACTCTTCCAAGCAGATCCTTGATGAGGCCAAAGTCTGCTCTCCTGAAATCCAGCACCATGCTCTTGCTTTTTGCCCTCCTCCCTCCCCACAGGGAGTCTCCTCTTGTGGTATTCTCATCAATTCAGGGTCAAAATATTCACCATTACAGAATAATGCATCAGGGTTGTTTTCTAGAAGTTAGGATGGTGCATTACAGCAAAGTTGAATCCAGATAAAAAGGAAGAACCACCCAAATTTGGGGCTGATTTGAAGACTCCATAGCAGGTGGTTTCTTCCACCTTCCAAATAAAAGTTTATTCTGATTTGGGAATACCTAGGCTAGACAACATGGGTTTTATAGATGATAGTGCCATTGCTGGAGGGCATATTTGACAACCATAATTTTCTTAAGGCTGATCTTAAAATTCTGCTATTATTGTGCAAGCTTACAGGATTTCAATGCACATAGTCCAAGTTCATTTTGGGGCACCTAATGTTGCAAGGATGCAGCTCTGATCACATGGTTGAATGCATCAATCTCAACAGTGAAAGGTTTTGCAGTGCCCGGACGGGCGCTGATGTAAACGCCTGTTTGAACTGATCAAATGCAGACTGGGCTTCCTGCATCAGAACAAACTCAACATTTTTAGGCATAAACAGGATTATCAGGAACACACCTGATCAAATATCCACAAAAAATAGCAAAGGACATCCCTAATGATATCACTGGCTAAGCAGAGGAACATAGCTTGATTAAATGGTACTTGAAGGTAAGACTGGACACTCAGAACATCCATCAGGCAGGTACAGCTCCAAGAGCTGTTGGACTCAGCTGCAAGGTTAGAGCGTCCCAGAGGGATCTTCAACTTACAGACATTGAGTTGAAAGGGACCTTGAGCAGTCATCTGCTCCATCCTCCCGCTCAAAGCAGGGCTAATTTAAAGGCTAAATCAGGTTGCTTGGAGCCTCATCTTCCTTATAGGTTATAAATAAACCGCTCAATTGCAAAGCTAATGCAGAGGCAAGGTATCTTCTTGTCAAAAACATTGACTAAGTCTTGGTGTTTTTCAGGGAGCAGGAGTCTGAAGTTCTTGGTCTTTTTTTTTTTTTTAATATGAGCTCTAGGTGACCAGCGACAGAAAAACTGGTTGAATTGTACCTCGCAGGTCTTCTAAGAGATACCCGGTTTCATGGGGAAATGCACCTTCTTGACAAAATGGAACTGCTTGGTCGTGTGGTGACCTTGGATGAGGAGTCAGAAGGGATAGTTTTCAAAATAACAGGGTCAGAGGTGAAGATGTCCCATTAACTGCCTGAATGAGATCAGGAGACTGCTTCAGCAGGGCAGAAACATCGCCACCCTGAGGAACCTGCATATCCCTGAAGTTACCAGGAGCACCAGAGCTGACAACCTGGTAAAACTGAGATTAGACAGACTCCACCTGGACGTTTGGGTGAAGTTTACCTAGCAGGAGGAGACAGTTCAGCACAAAGAAGTTGTGCAACTGGAACAGGTATTTACTAACAAAGTAGTAAAGATCAGCTCTTTATGGGACTTGATGCCAGAATTCCCACATAATTTCTGGCTGGGAAACAATAGGAAAATGTCCCAGTTTAAACAAAGCCCAGTCTGTCACTTGCACACTTTCTGTCCAGCAGAAATGCATGTTCATGTTGCATCAGCTGGCAATGCGTCAACTGCAAGCTCTACATCTGCAGCTGGCTTTCCTGGGCAAAGTATACTTAATCATGAAGAAGAGACTACTCTTCTTGTTGACTTGTGAAGATGTGTCATTGCTCTCCCATCTTTGTTTCTTGATATACCTGCCTTAACATTTAACGGACGGCATGACATAGCCCCATTCTTGGGGATGATAGGTCTAGACATTAAAAATGCTGCTCAGCAATGCATCTACTTCATTAACATGGGCCTTAGAGTCTGCCCTGAATCCACTGATGCTAAAGACGTGTGACCAAGGGTGTTTTGTAACAAAGAAGTCCCGTTTCAGCAGAGAGGTGGCTGTGTGCTCACCCTTCGCTGTGACCACAGCCTCTCCCTAATATGTGTTTTCCAAGAAACAAACAAAAAAACCACCATGAATCTTTCCTACTTGCATGGTGCTAAGTTGTGGCTCTGGAGCTGGGCCACTGGTGCGTAACTGGGGGTGGCTGCACAGCTGCAGTGCAAGCAAACTGTCCCGAGAGGAGGCAGTGGAGAAGACTGCAGTGATTGCATTGTGATACAGAAGAAGTGTTAGAGCTAATCCATTGCCATCTGTCTTTATTTTGCTAACCCGTTCAGTTGGACGCCACATAAGTGCATTCACAGCAGATGAGCTAGGAGAGCCGTGGCATGGCAGCTTTTGGATTACTGGCATGAAAAGAATCCTTTTGTTCATGAGCCAGGAAGATTAGCTGCTGCCACGTCTGCGTCTGGTTTGTAGGACAAGAAAGAGAAGATGCAGCTCTCTTGCTGCCTTGGCCACTGCTTTGTGGCATCCCAGCTCCAGCTCTTTTCTCACCTCCCTCTTGCTTTATCCTTCCCCTGCTCCTTCCTTCCTGCTCTCTCCTCATCTTGAGCTTTCTCTGTCTTTTCCATCTGCTTCTCTCCTCTCTTGGCATCTTCTCCGCTTCTGCTTGAGTGCACACAATATCCCTTCTCCTCTTCCCTGAGTTCAGGCGGGCAACCGAAAAGTTCAGAGCAGCGCAGCTCCTCTCCACCGAGGTGCTTTACCTGTGGCCCCTGCTGCGAGAAAAATTGGCTAGCACCACCTGATCCTAGGCAATTTTGTTCACAGCGGGTGCTGGGGATAAAGCACTTCAGTGCAAGGCGGCTGCGTTATTCTTAATAGTGGGGCTGCTGGTGCCAGTTGGGCGAGCGGCTGCTCGTCGGGCTGCCTTTGGGAGAGTGGAGCTGGGGAGGGAGAAGGGCTGGTCCGTCCGGGCCCCATGGCCATGTACCACTGAAATCTACGGAGTGGCGTGACCCATTTAGCAGTTCCCCAGACGACTTCAGGCATGTTGTGACCCGCAGTTTGAGAACTGCTTCTCTCAGCAGACGCAAAAGCCCTCTGTGTCTTATAACTTCAAGAGTACCATGCTGGAAGGAGGTGCCCTTCGCATGCCCTCTCTGCTGTACCTGCAGACTCTCTGCAACATCGCCTACACAGAGCACGAGGGAAACCCAGTCCTCTCCGGTTTAGGGGTAGGGGCACAGCCCCAGCTCTAGGGCAGGAGCGCAGAATTGCACATCTGCTTCCTGCACGCCGGGCAGCGGCTGCAGGCTGGATGGGGATGGTCCTGCCTCCGTGCTGCCTCCTCTGTGGCTTTGTCAGTTTGGGTCCCAGCAGGACCTCCAGGTCCAGCATAGATCAGAGCTGCCTCCTGCCAACCTCTCCCGGGAAGAGGACAAAGCGTGGCGGTGAGGCAGGGAAGGGAGAAGGGAGATGGGAAGGGTTCTTGTTCCTCTGTCGCCCCGTCCCAGCTGCAGAGCTGGGCATGCAGCTTCAGCTACAGCTGCACTGCCCTTCCCTGGGCTCTGAGAGGGGTGGCACAATGTGCACCCCACAGCCAGGCTTGCTCCAGGCAGATGACCCTCGGGGCAGCATTCCCAGACAGATGCTGGAGAATGGGACCCTTCTGCACAAGCTATCAGGGTATTGCAGCCTCGTACCAGCCAGGATGGCCTTCAGAAATGGCTGGGGACACTCACAACCTCCTCAGTGGCATGCAAGAGTCCCAGACATACTCTTATAATATCCTTAACTCTGCCCTATACACTGCAGTTTTCAGGATCTGCGCCACAGCCAGCGTTCCCAAATGCAGCACGCTGCTGCACACGCAGTGACTTCTGTGTAGGGCCTGGAGGTAAAGACAGACATTTGGTTGCTTCAGGTGTTGTCAGACCCCTCACTAACAGAGGTGAAAACTCACTCAAGTGAAAAAATTCCCCAGAAACGGGTCTCTCAGTAGTGCCTGAAACAGGTGCTGAGGATGAGAGTGACAGTGTGCCTCCAGGAGCCAAGCTGCTCCCTGCCCCTCCAGATACTCAGTCCTCCTTCAGCATCCTTCACAGCTACCTCTGACTTTCAATCCACATTCATGAAAAAACTTCACAATCTCCCTGACTAGGGAAGGTTTTGGGTCATATACAGATGGATGGAAGGAAATTAATTTTCTGCTTGGGCACTGAATCGTCCTAGGAGAAGACCTTCATCTCACACTTCAGCTCGCTGGACCATGCAGGCCTGTTGAATTTCCTCGTGTGACACTGCAGGGGGCTGTTTGGGCCCTTCACAATCCAATAAGAGTCAGAGATACATAAAAGATGAGAAATGAGAATCCCTGCTCCCTTGCAGGGTGCAAAAGCCCCCATTGACAAGAACACAGCCAGAATTTGACCCCCATGGTTTTCAGAGCTGGTCAGTAATTCGGGGCTTCCAGTGCCTCCAAAGCTCAGCACATTCATCAACATGGGGGTGTCCAGCACCTCATGCTCGTCAAGTGTTTTAGGGTGCTACGAGCCAGGTACCTGCAATCACCAACAGTTTAGGAAATGTAGACTAGAAATGCATGAGGCCTCCACCGTTGCTTTGTGCCATCTCCTGGGAGCCAAGAGGGGATCTTACTCCCTTGTGCATCACATCCCTGTGTTGGCTCGGCAGCTGAACAGTCAGGGTCCTCCCTGTTCCCCATGGCAGAGCTGAGCATCCCTCACCATGGGATCATCTGCAGCCAGGTGAGGCCACGCTGCCTGCAGCTTTCCACTTCAAAATATCCTTGCAAGTGGACCTCCAGAAACAGCGGTCACCTTCCTAGCCCCCACCTGCTCCCCGAGGCTTGGAAGCAATGTGGCTGCAGCATTTGCGTGGTCATCGGTCCGATCCCCTCCCAAGGGCTGAGTCCCTGCACGGCGACAGGAGAGGAGCCACAGCATGGGGAACGTGCCTCCTCCGCATGTGCAATCGGGCGCTTCTCCTGATGGGAGTGCCTGGGGCCGGATGGCAGGTCCAGCGTCGGGCAGGTACTGCGGCGGACGGTGAGCGGCTGAGGCGGCAGGCATGGCTGATGGGGGGTGCCTGTGCCAGAGCAGCCACCTCAGCGTGGTGGGAGCTGCCAGGTGTTCAGTTCCTGCGTGCAAGAGGCGAGACGTGCCGGATCATCGCTCCACGCGCTGGCTGGGGCTGGCAATAGCCCCGCCAGCACCCCTCGATCAGATGGGAGCTGAAGGGCTGCCTGGCTCTCCGTGACTCAGCAATAATGCTTTGGGTAGTTAACATTTCATTATCATTTTTAAAGGCTAAGTGGCTTTTACCACCTGAGAAGTATATTAATGGCCCCAGTAAAACACTCCCCTGAGTGCCCTAATGCTTCTGTTATATCGATTCATTTCCCCCCTCCCCCCTTTCCTTCTTTCTTTTTTAAAACATTTTTTCTCTCTCCCTGCATGTATTCCCCCATTATGAAAAATACACACTCATTTATACAGTGGAGACAGGGGGAATAATGCCGTTCTCCAACTAATAATACTGCTGAATCCTCCCCTCCTCACTTGCTTATTACTCCCCACAGCAGAGAGACAAGAGGCAGATGGTGACAAATTCCTTCCCAGCCCCCGCAGATGATCAGCTTATGCCCTGAAGCACAAGGGGTTTTCTTGGGCTTTGGGGGTAGTTTCCTTCAGCCCCTGGAAACCTTCTTTCCCTTGGGTTGTGCTGCTGCCTGCATCTTGTCCCCCATGCTGAGCCCGTGTCCCAGGATGGGAACATTGTGTGAAGGTCCCTTAGCATCCATCTCAAACCCTACACAAGAGATCAAGGAGGGAGCGATTTGGCGATGGGTTTCAGGGCTAAGCTGATAGCCCAGGGCTGCACTGAAAGAAATAACCGAAATGAGAGTTTCAGTCATTTGCCAGGGCAGGTCTCAGCAGAGGGATGTAGAGGCGGTGTTTTGTTGGGGTCTGCTCTTCCTGACAGCCTGCTTGCTGCTCAGACGGACATCGTGCCATGGGGCACCCGGTCACGGTCAATCCCAGCCGGCAGTCAGGTCTCCCTCACCCCAGGCAGCATGTTCCTGGTGCCAGCAGCTCTGCAGCCAGCACAAGGGTCTCCTGCACCAGTGCTTTTCTCCTCTGCCCCTTCGCAGTCACTGTCCTCATGCGAAGGGTCAGCGCTGCCAGGCACCAGCCTGCTCCATCCTCTTCTGCATGTGGGTCGCAGACCCAGGAAAAGCTGCGTCACCAATGCCATCTTCCTCTTTTCTCCTGGTCCTCCAAGTGAAGTCTACACCTCCTTTTCTTAGATCTCTTACAGTTCAGGGACAAATTAATAATATAATTAATACTCATTAATAATCAGTATTCCAAAGCCTTCTGTAGCCTCCAAGAAGCTGCCCAGCATTCCCATCACAAAGGTGCCCACTTGTCTATCTCTGCATCAACATGCAGTAAAAGAGCCACCTCTCCCCTGCACAGCATATCTCTCACTGCCCCATAGTTGATTAGTTCATAGCCTAATTACAGCCAGGGCGTGCTTTTTGTTTTTCCGTCAGGGTGAAGCACCACAACAGAGAGCCGGAGGCACCCTCCTCCCCAGGAACACATTCCCAGCAGCCAGGTCTCTGCCTGATAATGCCCAGCCCGTCTCCCCTTCCCCATGGACTGGCTGCAGCCCCCTTGATTTTGCAAGGCAGCTGGCAAAGCGGCAGGGCTGGCTTCCAGCTTCCCTGCTTCTCACACTCTACTGCACAGATACCCAAGGCCAACCGACCCCCAGGATCACCCTCCACCTACCCTGCAGAGTGTCTGTCTCGCAGCCCTTTTGCTCTCTGAGCTCTGCCTGCCCCGCTCCTGCCTCCCAGCCCTGCTTCTTCCCGCACCAGCTGGTGATCTGCTCAGGATTGAAGGTCTCCAGGGCAGGACTAGCAGTAACGCCCATTCCCATGCCTATCTTTGCTTCTTTGCCCCACTGCTTCTCCCAGCTGTAAGGGGACAGGAGACAGCCACAGAAAAGGTCTCAGAAAGGCTCTGGGCGTGCTGGGGATACATCTTTGTGCTGCCCATGAAAAAAGAGGGGACAGCTTTGTTCGGGGAACGCATGTGGTAGAGTCGGGTTCACTTGGTGCAGGGTGGTTGCACACAACGGGAGGCAGCTCACGAGATCCACACGGATACAGCCTCCATAAGTCCAGATCAAACACACGCTATTTCCACAGATTAAACTAACTTCTCCAAAGACCCAGTCCCTCATGCATGGATGCTTACTGCTAAAAAGGTGAACGTTTGTCTTGAACGCAACCTGACCAATCCTGTCTTGAACTGTACAGCATGCAGGGACCTCCTGAGCGGGGGCCTCATCCCAACCCTGTGATCTTGGCCTCATGTCCGAGAGTGCAGCAGCATCCCACCTTGCTCTGCATGACCCTGGTGAGCCCACATGTTGCTCTGCCCATGCCTTTTCCCAGGCCCTCTCCGTGGACCTCTCTCAGTGCAGAAGCAGAAGATGCTCTCTTCCACCCCGGTCCTGGGCTGCCGCCGGCACCCTCAAGAATTAAGAAAAATGGGGGAGCTTGTGTCCTTCATTCATGCTCAGCAGTGGGGACTGTAACAGGGGTTCAAGTCTCCACTCCACATCAGCTGCAAGAGCAGCTCCAGGCTGGCATGCACGGACATGTATAGGAGGAGGCAGGACGTCCCTCTACCCCTGAGAAGATCCTCCCCGCACACAAATGCAGACCTCAAATTCCTGTATGCTGCCTGCTGCACAGATCAGGCAGGAGCCTGCAAACCCAGATTTGATAGCTGCTGCTTCTGGGTCCACAGTGAAGGACTTGCCCCATCACCAGCGGCACACGTGCTGCTATGTGAGCTCCTCTGTGCTAATGGACCAGGACAGCAGAGCTGCTGAGTGAGGAGCTGTTACGCCACAGGTTCTTGCACAGCAGCACTTCAAGCTTGATGGCAACGGGAGGCTGTGAAAAGATGGTGAGAAACATTCCCGGTGGAAGACTCTCAAAAGGCTTGACGTGTTTGTTACCTGTTGAACTTGGGGGTGGAGAGGGGTTTGGTTTTCTGAAAACCCCAAACATTTTTGTGGGGTTTTTTGCTTTATGGAATCACCTCCCAAAAGTGATTCCCCTCTCCCCTCCACTCCTCCCTTTCATCAAAAAGCCATTCTCTGACAAATAAAATGCCAATTAAAAAAGATGGGAAAGCAGAGAGCTTCCCCGACAGTGACAGGTCTCAGGCTGGCCCAGTCACCAATTGATCGTGTTCTTCTGTTGGTGAAGGTCACAACTGAAAGATGCTCAACACTGTTCCAGATCCCGACAAGACTGCTGTGGCATCAAAGGGCCTGTTAATGTCAGTGAAGGCTGAGGGGATATGCAATCACCGATATTATTCACCATTAATAACCTCTCTAGGCCCACCCAGCAAAGGAAACCCCAACACATGTCCGCGGGGGTGTTGAATCTCTTCAGTGTCACAGGCAAGCGCTTTCCTCCCCAAAAGTTTTTCTTCTGCAGCTGAGATCCCCACTTCTGCCCAGCAGACACCAAATGAAGATGGAGAAGCACAGCCCTCCAGGAGGGAACACCCAAACCCGAGGAGACATCTGCATGGAGAGATGATCGGAGAGGAGAGGGCTGGCAGGTGGGGTGCTCACAGCCTCTCTGCCCCAGAAAAGGCTCGCCCCAGAAAAGGGCAGCTCTAGAAAACCTCTAGAGGGTCAGCTCTGGGAGACACCGCAGAACCAAGTAGAACAGAGTTAACTCCGGGTTCTCAGCTCAAGGAAATGCCTCCGACACCCGCTGTGCTGATGCGCATCTCTCCATCCCTGATTTTGACCAGGAGTTACAGGAAGAAGGTGAGGCACCCTTTGGACAAAGCTGTGTTGAATTTGGCACCGGTGGCAGCAAAGCCCACCGTGTAACAGAACACATCGGTCATGTACCTCATTACTTCCAGTGACAAGACATGATTTTTCACAGACAGCGGGGATGGACCTTGGGATACTTTAAACCCTTTTTTTTCTGACTGGGGCAGCAGTCACCAAGCCAGATTCCAGTGTGACTTACTGCAACATGCCGCCCCAGCTCAGCTGAGGTAACGAGAGCTTCGGACTTTCGTTTTTCTTGAAAGTTTCTTGCTATTTTTCTGTGCTCAAAGTTTTTCCTAGAGATTGCCAGTTCAGTTACATCCACTTAAAGCTAGTTGTTTGGCTATGTAACACTGTACAGCACCAAGAGCCAGTGGTTCCTGCTCCCTAGCCACAGATGCTCCGTTCCCAGGATCCTCAGTTTTTCCCTGTCCCTAAATCTGGGGAAACGTACTCCTCCTAGCATTTATTCTTCAATAGGCAAAGCCTCTATTCTTTGCTGCCTTTCTAAATGACCTTTCCCTATCTCGTCATGATCCCCTATCTGAACTACACAGGACAGGCAACTTGTTTTCATTGTCTCTAACATTTGTTGGTATAAAACGGATTTCTTATCTCTGATGAAACACACCTCGCCTTTTCTGATCCAGTTTTTTACTATTGCAGGTGAGCTGCAGAAACTAACTTCAGCAGTTTCTTGTCTCAGTACTTTTCTCCTCTAGGAGCTCAAAGACTGCTCCGTGCACTGCCCAGCCCTCTGGGAAGGGAGGCTGCAGGCATCCTTAAGAGCCACTGAGCCTTTCTCCAGCCCAAAGGGATTCAGCCCTCCCCTCCTCTCTTCCAGACCTTGACATCCTTTGCATATATATCGTGACCTCAGGCTCTCTGCATGCCAGGCAGGGGTGTGCTCCCCTGTGACTCTCTGGCAGCTCTGGAGGGAGGAGCAGGGACAGTTTGTGGGGCAAGAGGCACAGCAGCAGCAGGAAGAAAGGCAGGAGGGTTTTACCACACTGGCCAGGATCGAGTAGTGACTTTAGCAGCTGGCTAAAGTCTGGTGTCCAGCCCCTGCAGAAGCCGTCAGCTCTCAGACCTGACCACCCCTTCAGTTCATCCCAGAGGTTTTGGAAGCCAACCCTGCACACACCAGCAGTGGCACAAGCTATCGAGGAGGACATCTGTTGAGGCATAGTAGGGGACATAGTAGGGGCCTTTCATTCCCAAGAGCTGAACCTCCAGTGGTCCATCATGCCCTCCATTTCGGTCCCCACAAGTGATTCCCTGACCACCTCCCAGCCTCACCAGTCCCTCTCTCCACCTTGCCTGCTCCCCACTGGCTCCCCAAAGCATTACCCCCTCTCTTCCCTCTGTGCGCCCCCTTTCCCACCCAGCTCCTGCTTCTTCCGTCACCTCAAGTTCCATGACATGCTGCTGGAGTGGAGGGTACACGGCTGCTAGGTGGATCTGCAAAATACGGTGAGATGAGGAAGCTGGCTGAAACCAATGCCCAAGTCTGCAGACTGTCACATTCAGAGCTGCTCTCCTGGAAGTGAGAAAATTTGGTCCCGATAGTAACACTTGGATCACTGCTTTGCACAGATGTAACTCCTTTCTCCAGCTTCTGTTTTAATACGCACATTGCTGCCTATTCCTGGAGATGCAATTCAGTGCACGCCGCCGGATGGAGGGAGCAGCCCGTGAGACTGAGTCAGCTTGACTCTGCAGCCAGGGGGCTTCCCATTGTTCTCCCAAAAAGTTGGCCAAATCTGGAGATGTTCTGCCCCAGGGGGTCGTGCCTGGCTTCAGGCATATCCCACTCAAAAAAACCACCCAGCCCTCAGCCGACAACCATTGCATTTCATGGGAGTAGGAGATTTTGAGATTGAGAGGTAGACACCATGCCCTCCTTTTCTTTTGCTTTTGCCAGTCCGTGCTATCTGGGACCAGGGGTGCGGGAGTGAGGCGGTTGACGCAATGCTCTTCAACAGCACGTTGCTGCAGCCATGTGGTGTCCAGGCAGGCAGAGTCGTCTCCACTGGAGTGGGACAGGCAGCTGCGCATGTACGGTGGGACCCGGATCACACTGCAGCTGCAGCGCTGAGCTGTCTGGCTTTGGGGCTTTCCGATTCACAGCCCTAATGCAACATTAATGGGTTTTGCTGGCGCTGAATATTTATAAACCAGGAGCAAGTTCCTACCCATCCACCGAGAAACTGGGGGCTGCAGGGGAGAGAGCAGACACCCGGCCTCTCTCTCGCCACGGGGGGCTGGCCAGGACCCTTCCCACACACAGGGCAGTGGGACCTGCCCTGTCTGCCCACTTGGGAAGGGAAGAAGATGCAGACAAGGAGCAACCAGAGCTGAACTGTCCACAACACCTCTCCCTCCCCTTTCAATCCTACATCTCTGCCTAAATTTGTGGAAAACCACACAAGCTCACACCAGCCCGCCTCCTCCCCTCTACCGTCTCCCCTCCCGACATCCCTGTGCTGGCCTACCCCTTCCTGATGCCCGACTCTCCTGACCAGGCTCTCTTGTCCCCCTCCTCTGCTCCCCTCAGCATCCCTTTTCCTTCCCACCTCCTGGACCAAGACATCTCCCTTCCCCAAACACTCCTCTCTGCTGCTCTCCTTTTTTCAGCTATTTCCCAGGGCTCCTTCCTCTCTTTCTGCACGTCCCGCATCCTGGAGATGCTACCAGGACCCAGTGGCCACGTGGCCCCTTTCCTCCTCCCGCCACGTCCCCATGACATCCCACAGCGCCAGGCAAGCCATGCAAACCACCGGTGCACACGGGTGGCACGTCACGCTGGAGGACTGTGCCCACCAGGGCGGTGAGGAGACCCTGCAGAGACCCCCTCCCAGGCCCCACAGGTTCTGTTTCAAGCTGCTGCACGCAGCGGCCTGCTCTGACTACTCCAGATAAGCCTTTTTCAGGAGGAAAAGCACACGTAAAAAATGTTTATTTTTCCTTTTTACCCAGTTTCGAAGGGATGCTCTGGTTATTGCTTGGCTTGTGAAATCTTTTGTGTGGAGACAGAATGAAAAATCACCCTGCTGTGGCTATCTGGCCATCCAGAGGGATATGCCAGCCCCTGGGGGATGTCACTTTTGGGGTGCAGGCATTTTCTGTCCCACCCAGCCTCCTTGCACCACTCTTTTGGGGGGGAGGGCAGGTGGAAAGCCCTCCTCCGGGGTGGACAGAAAGCTCTGGTGGACTCAGACCCACCTGGGGCAATGCTGCAGCAAGGAGCAGGGCTGGGCTCTGCTCCAGCTTGCCTCACCTTGCACCGGGCGCTGCAGCTGAGGGGGCTCGAGGGGGGTCCTGGGGGCCAGGAGCATCCCCCCCTCCCCATCCCCACCGCCCAGGGAGTGCCCGGTGGCCCGGGCCACCTCTCGCCTATCTTGTTTGAACCGTCAGCTGCAGCAATAAAAGCACCTCCCCTCCCCAGTCCTACATTAAAAGAGCCGGACCTAAAATTAATTTAGCCCTGCTCTTTGTTGTGGACAATACAGAGGGGATATTGTGTGTGGGGAGAGAAAGGCTTTTTGTTTGGGTGAGGAGACAGCGGCGGTCTGTTCTTGTGGACATCTGAAAACAAGGCTGGGAAGAGCGGCCCTTTAAGTTCAGCTGAAGCAAAAACACACAGCCCCATCTCACAATTAAACACAGTATCAAACCGAGAAAGGATCAATTGAGCCTAAAACAGAAAGCTCCCCATGTGACAGATTCCAGAAAGTACGTGATACACCATGCCCAGGGCTAGTACATGCCTGCTGTGTTTCCCAGTACATGATTAATTTGACTCAGGGCAGGAGGCTGCAGGCAAGGGATCTGCAGCACACACTGAAAAGTTTTAACACTTTGAAGACTGGAAGCGCCGCTGAGCGGGAGAGACAAAGGCAGGGCGGCGCGGCTGCAGGCAGCCTGCGAGAAGGCGCGGGCTGGCTGGACAGGCAGCCTGGTTGCTCTTCTTTTCTGTCCATCGCCAGCAAAGGGTGTTTCCCGCTCGAAGCCAGCACCGGGCTCGCATCCCCCCACCGAGCGTACCCGCCTCCGCCATTCCCTGCGGGGGGCTGCTCCCCGTGGCCCCGCTCGCAGAGAGGGTCTGGGGGCCCGGGGTCGGCAGGGCAGCCCCCGGGCTGCAGCCTGCTCCCTTGGGGCGGGTGGCAGGGACCGCCTGGGGGGACGTTTCCTTCCCTCGCCCGGTCTTACAGGTGACCTTGCGGATAGGCAGATTAGAAACAATTAATATATTAGTCCCTTAATTGCTGGAGAGCGCAGACGAAGCCGACGGGCACTTTCCCCGGGAGGCAAGGGGTGGCGCTGCGACACCAGCAGAGCAGCCTGTCCTGGTGGGGTGCAGGCTGGGGACACTGGGGTGGCATCCCCAAAGCTGGCCCCCCACCCCCGCCCTCCACTGGCTGGCCACGGGGGGACACAGCTTTTCTAAGGGCAGGGTGCGATCTTGGCCAAGGGGTGCAGGCTGGGGACACAGGGGTGGCATCCCCAGAGTTGGGTGCCCCCTCCCCGCACTGCCCGGCCGTGGGGGATGCAGCCCTTCCAACAGCAGGACATCACCCTGGCTGAGGGATGCAGGCTGGGGACATGGGGGTGGCATCCCCAGAGCTGGGTCCCCTGTCCCCCACTGCTCGGCTGTGGCGGATGCAGCCCTCCCTCGGGCAGAGCTCACCGCCCCTGCCGAGGTCCACACCGCCAGCCCTGCACACCTCGCCGTGCAGGTGGTCCTCGCCACCAGCCCCCAGGCTGCCATCCTGGGGGCAATGCGGGGCCTGCGGAGGCTGTGGGACTGGGGGGACCAGCACGCAACAGTGGGGCCGGCATCACTGCGGCTCAGGCGGTGCAAGTTGCCCCTGAAAGCAAACTGAGCCCAGGCTGCAACTGCGCTCTCTGGGAGAGATGGAGATGGAGATCGCCGCTCTGCTTGCTTGCTGCCAGCCTCTTTACCCGGGGCTGGGAATGGTGTTAGCTTGAAAGCCCCTGGGAGTGATAATCCCCATCCTCAGCCCCAGCTCTGGACCCTGTATGCTGCCGCAGAGGTGCTGCAGCCCATCGCAGGGAGCCAGCCTCGAGCCACGGTTTGGGGCAGGAGGAGCCCCGAGACTGCTTGTCCCTGGGGGAACACGCTACATCCCAGGGCTGCTCTGTTCCCTGCCAGGCTGAGCCCCAAACCTGCGCTACTTTTCCCAAAATAGCTTTGTCAACAGGGCAGCTCAGGCTGTCTTGGGAAAGAACCAGACCCACAAGCTACCGAGGAATGAGCCCCACACATGTTTGGCACCATCCCCTCTTCATGTGACTCTCCGAGGTCACGCTAAAGCGGTTCAGTCGTCTGCATGCAGGATGCCGAGCAGGACAGAGCTGGCGAGCAGCGGGGTCAGCCCGTCCTTGGGCTCTGCTCCCCCCCATAAAATGCAGACGCTCCTGCCTGCCTCACAGAGGGGCTCCGTTCATTATCCGCTGCAAAGTGCTCCGAGATCCTCGGATCAAAGGTGCCGTCACAGCGTCGAGCCTGATTATTATTGATTATCCGTTTCAAGCTAGGTCCCAAACGAAGCCAGCGAGTCCTGAACGTGGAGGAGCCAAGGGAGGGCCCAGCAATCGACTGGCGATTTTTACTGCGGATGACCCGAGCCAGGGAGCAATTTCTGTTCATCCATCAAGGAAGATCCAGGCGTGAGCAAACAGTCAGGTCATGGGCATTCATTTTATTATTAAATCCTAAAGGGGCCGCGGCTCGTGCAGCTGGATGTAAGTGATCTTCGTGTTAAAAAGACGAGCTTTGAATTTAATTTTGCAGCCAGGCTGATAGACCTGGGGATGACTCAGCCAGAAGAACCAGCCAGGCCTTCTCTTTAGGGAGGATCAGACACAGCCAGGGAGAGTTAGGGGCCAGTTCCCAGCACAGCACAACCCTCTGGTCCCTCCTGGAGCTCCTATTGTCCCCACTTTGCCCTCCTGTCCTCACTCAGGCCAGCTCCCCCTTGCACCGTCAGCCTGCGCTCACATAGAGGGTTGTGCCTGTGCGGGGGACGGGCTCAGAGCTGTGCTACCCCCAACACAAATGCAGGTGGAGTGAATTGCAACAGTGCTCTGCTTGTGTGAGCCATCCCCAGAGCAGGAGCACACACTGCACCACGCACAGCTGCACCAGACGTGGCTGTACCACACATGGCCGTACCACATATGCTGCACCACACACAGCTGTACCACGCACACTGCACCACGGAGACTGCACAATGCATGGACGTACCACGCGCAATGCACCAAGCACACTGCACCACATGTGGCTGTGTCACACAGACTGCACCACGCACGGCTGTACCACGCACACCGCACCATGCAGACCGCACTGGCATGGCTGTAGCATGCACACTGCACCATGCACAGCTGTACCATGCACACAGCAGCACACACAATGCACCACGCACAGTTGTACCATGCACACTGCACCACACGTGGCTGTACCACGCACATTGCACCACGCACACTGGGCCACGCATGCTGGGTCACACATGGCTGTGCCGTCAACACTGCATCACACGCACTGCTCCACACGTCGGTGTACCATGCATTCTCCACCATGCACCCGGCGCCACGCATGGCTGCATCCACGGTCCCCTCTGCGACAGGCTCTCTGCCCCGATCCAGCAGGAGCAGCGGGGCCAAGTCGGCGGCGAGGTGCTGCTGGCAGGATGCTCGTGACGGACAGCCGTGAGGGAATGTCCCCAGAGGGGCTGCGAACACTGCTGTCGGTCCCAGGACTGTGGGCGCGGGGAGCCGAGTCCCCTCTTCCCGCGTCCCCAGGAGGCTGCCTGCAAGGAGCGGGGGACGGCGCCGTGCAGGCTCGGGGCGTCCTGCACCCTGGGAGCGGAGCGCATCAGCCGCCTGTAATCCCTGGCGCCCTTCTTCGTCCTCCCCCTGCCCCCACAAGACTGGCTCCACTTTCCCCAGCAGGAGCCCAAGGAAAAAAAAAAGGAAGAGAGAGAGGGAGGGAGGGAAAGAGAAGCTAAAAATCTGTCTTCTTTAATTAATGAGGCAAGCCAGCCTGGAGAGCACGTTTGGGATCGCAGGCCCCCAGCCAGGGGCGAGCCGGCAGCCAGGGCCGGTGACATGGAGGAAGAGAGATGGGGGGAGCGTGGGGGGGAGACAGGCATGGCTTTTTATACTCTCCTGTTAACTGATCCACGGAGCTTTCCTGGCATCGGTTTCAAAGGTATCCCTTCACTAATCCGCCGGGCTGTTCCAGGATGGCGGTTTTGACCAGCAGGAAGGGGGAAGGGAGGGAGGAGAAACGGTCACAGGCAGACTGCACCTTTTCACAGCCCGCAGGAAANGGATGCTGGTGCGCCTGGGCTGGGGAGCTGCAAGCTCGGTGTCGCGGCCGCTCGGCCGGCACTGCGGACAGCTTGCTGCAGCGTCCGGGAAGGAAACCAAACGGCACCTTCCAAATATAGCTCCTACCACGCATCTGCCCGCCGAGCACTGCAGGTATCCCAAACACGTCTTCCCTGGAGGGCTCAGCTTAATATAGGCCAACCAGCTCCCCACCGGCACAGGAGCCAACCTTCCGCAGGGGGCCAAGCAGGGCAGGACGATGGCTGCTGCTCCAGGGTGGGTACCACAGGGCACCCACCCAAATTCCCCACGGGGCGCGCCTCCCGCCCTGCAGCACCTCGATGCAGCGAGGGCAGGCGAGCCGGCAGCGGTGCAGTGCACAGGCACGCCAGGGCCAGGCGGGAGGAAGGTGGCCCCGTGGCATCTGTCCTTTGGGAAGGGCCGTGTGGGTGCCACGTTGGCCGTGCCAGGTGGGGGGGACGGAGCAGATGTACCGGCTCTCGCGGAGAAGCTGCCCCTTGGGACCTGGTTACTGGGGGACCACATGCTGCCTACGATTATAAGGGCCAGGGGACTTTTTTAGTTCTTGCTGCTCTGTTGTTGTTTTAATTTAAAAATGCCGCCCCAAAGAGAGCCTGGGTGGGTGCCCAGCCTGCTGTGGGCTGGGGGGACTCTCCAGCCAGGTCCAGCCGTTCACCCTGCCCCTCCGGCTCCCCGGCATCCCAGCATCATTTCCTCAAGTTGTCTTTCAGCCCCATAAGCTACTGCCCCTCTACCTTCAGCAGCCTCTGGCAGCCCAGGGCAGCCTCTGCTCGTGATGCTGGACTGACCCTGGCTCTGCTGCAGCTGCCACCAGCGGACACCAGCACCCATGGCCCATCCCTCCACAGGACAGAGATGAGATTGCGAGCTTGGCAAGAAACCCTTTGCAGGCAGTGAGGGTGTTTCGTCATTAATGTCATTTTTCTAATGACAGTCAGACCTGGGCACGGAGTCACTGCCTGGGAAAAGCTGCTGGTGCTGCCCCAGGGAGTAGGTGCAAGAAGAATTTGCTTATGAGCTTTTTTCTTCGTTTTTTTTCAAGGGCTGGCAGTTAGAAAGATCAGTTTGCGTGACACAGAGCGTGCGCTACGCTCTCGCACCACAACTCTGATTTCTCTGTCAGGTCAAGGCCAGTTTGCTAAACTTCATGTTCTGGCATTGTGCAAGATTTGGGCAAAGCAAGGTAAAACCCTCACTCTCCCTGTGTGTCTCTGAAGTAGCTGTATTAGCTCAAAAAACAGCTGTATTCTGCTCTTCAGCACATCTATCTAAACTAGCATCAAAATGGCTACAAAACTCCCCTTCAGTATAGGAAAAATGTCAATCCTTCATTTAATAATATTTTTACAGCTTCTTGCTTCCCAACAAACTAACTCCCTGAAGTTCCAACAGTGTCAGTTTTGCATCGTTTTTGAAAGGCCCCTTTTTGAGTGAACGAACAAGCTTTTTTGTGTAAAGAAAAAAAAAAAAAAACCCAAACCCTCCTGCACAGCCTAACAAAAATGGCATGGTGCCGTCTGGTATTGAGGACTGCTCTGGCATGTGTGGGCAGGGCTTTTTCAGTCCCTCCAGACCTGGCCCACCGCATGGACGGCTCTTCTCCATGCTGCTGGTAAAGGTGCCGGGAGGTCAGTGTAGCTGCACGCACAGTCCCATCTCCTGGGCTGGAGTTTGCTCACCAGTCCTCGTATCTGTTGAGAGGAGGAACGGTTCCCCCCACACCCGTCTTTGCCTGGAGGCTCCCAAGGAGAGAGGAGAGCTCTTTTTGCTGCTAAGCTCAGCCTCTGATGCTCCCAAGTTCCGATGTACTGAGAGACAAACTGGTGCACGCTCCTGTGCAGAAAGTGCATCAAGGAAGATGGTGGGAAGGCAGCTGGGAAGGGGCCGATCACCCGATCCAATTTTACACCAGAGTGCTGGACATATGAAGACTCAGTCCCACATCCTCGGGACAGGGAGATGTGGATGGCTGCTGCCTCTGAATGGGAAGGCTGTGGCTTGCCTGGTCATGCTGGTGAGCGTGCTCCACCATACCCAGTACAGAGAACTGACTAACGTTACACTGACTGAGTCATATTCCTCCCTGACCTTTGTCCATGGGCTCATTAAAATAATTGATCCCAGCCATGACAGTCACACAAGGACCAGATGCTTGTCACATTGCCTCTTCGGTGACTCCTTCCTTCCCACCGCTCTGGCCAGACCCAAGTCTTTTTTTGCCAGACCTTCCCTTGCCCTGCATCACCCCGGGGCCATGGCAGAGCAGTGCCCCAAGCAGCATGCCCCAAGATCAGCAGGCTCAGTTAGCTCAGGGGGCCTGGGGAAGGTGTCTAGCTCCTGCCCACGGGGAGATCCAGCCGGTTGTTTTGCTGGCTTTATCTCCAGAGTGTTAATTATTGCAGCCCCAGGTGGCATTGTCCCTTACTATTACACGGTTGACCTGTATCTAATCCGTCATCATCTGAAACCCTCTGCCCCGTCCTGGCATCCCTGTTCACGCAGAATCCCCCCAGCCTCCACGTGCCCCTTGCTTTACTACTCCTGCATAAACCAAGCTACAGTTTCAGGACAGAATCAAAGAAAATCTCCTTAATTTTCATCCAGCAGAGACCGGTGAATCTGGAGACCCCCGGGGCGGACAAATCCCAACCAGGCAGGAGCTCAGAGCCTGCCCATGGTGGCAGCGGGTCCCTGCCATCCCGCCCTCCTTACCCCAGGCTGCGAGCGGAGATGTCTCTCCGTTCGGGCTGGCTTTCGGGCTCCCCACTGCGAAAGCAGCACAAAGGAGCCCTCCCCGCTGGTGTCCAGGCCAGCAGCATCTCTAGCGCATGACTTGTAACCCGCCGAGCCCGGCTGCTGGTCCTTCACACGCCGTGAATGATAACAGGGAGCCGCAGCCCATTGTCTGCCGGCCGTTGCGCCGGTTTGTCAAGTTTGCGGTTGCATTTTAATCCTGACGCCTTTTCAAAGCCCAGCTGCACATTGTGTGGGCACAGGAATTCTTGACTTGCAAATCCCCCTAGCATTAAATTCAACCTTCTGGGGCTATGGTGATCATCCACACATTGAATGGGGGGCGGGGGGAGCTTCTTGCCCCCTGCCATGAATAACAAGCAGATGAGAAGCAGCAGAGGACAGCAGAGGGGCTGGAGGAACCTGGTGCAGCCAAGGTGACAGCAGTGGTGACCCTGAGACTGGGTACGGTACTCAGCAATGGAATTTGTACCGAGACGTTGCCAGGTCCCCTCACCCCTTGCCTGCCACGCTCGGTTTGCTGCCTTGAGCCATTAAAAACCATATGCGGTCTCCAGCAAACAGGGTTCAAGCGTCCCTTGGTGTCGGACCATAGGGCCTGTCCCCAGTGCTGAGCTGGAGAGAGGAACGTGGAAAGGATGGGTACAGAACAGCAAAATCCTGCCAGTGCTGCAGTGCCAGCTGATGGCTGGGCTGGGTCATGCCAGCGGATTTTAGCCTTTTCCTGCCTGTCTCAGTCTGTTCCAGGGCTTGGGAAGCCACCCTGCATGCCCGAGGCGTAGATGCTGCCCAGACCCATCTGAAGCAGAGACAGAGCAGGAGTCTGCCTGTGCGGGTGGGGATCCAGCCTCGATGACCCAGGCGGTCCCGTCCAGTCCTCTGGTTTAATGCAAGCCATCCTCCTGCTCCGCGTGGAGAACAATAGGCAGCCTGTGTACAAGGAGATGGGCCTGCTGCCCCAGCTCTCCTACGGGCTGGCTGAACCATCCTCGGACCAGTCGGGCAAGCTTTCAATGCAACAGAGTTGTTTTTTTCATTAAAAAAAAAAAAAAAACAAACAAAAAAAACCAACACACCACACATTTGTCAAAGCTGAAATGTTTCATAGAGCTGTATCGTTCGGGCAGACTTTTGCCAAAAGCTGGGCAGACTTTTGGTGGCAGCCTGCCTGATTTCCTAACCCTTTCCCTAGCAGACAGCCTCGAAACCCAGGTTCCCAGGACGCCTCCAGGCTGCCAGGGCTCGCAGCTTCCCAGCCCTGTGCTTGCGGGAGGCAGCAGGCAGCCAAACTGCCCTTCCCTGCTCCAGTGGGAGGACACCGACTCCAGGCACTGCTTTGCACGGGACCCCACGCTGCAGGAATCCCACGCCTCGCCCCACGTCTCTTGTCTCTTCCGTGACGTCTCTTGTCTGCTGGAAGCGGCCCCAGCAACCCTCCGGAGCTGGGGCAGCACGGGAAGTGTCAACTGACAGCTCTGCTTTGTTTCAGGGGAAAAAAAGAGAAACACAATCCCTTCTCATCTTCTCTGGTGGCCTTGCTTAACTTCTCAGTGCCTCAGTTTGCCAGGTTCTGGGATTGTAATGCCCTGTAAAAGACTTGGAGATCCTGGCACTCGGGGGACAAAGGTAAGAATTAATAAGAACAACTGGCTCCCAGACCCCTCTATCACCAGTACTGTCCTTCCCCCTCCTCTTTGCACGCTATCACATGCGTGTGATCACTCTGCATGTCCTTATCTCCCAGGTCCCCTCTGTATGCTCTCCCTGTCCTGCTTTCCTTTTCTCCAAGGCCCAGATATGCTGCAGCCATCCCTGCTTCGGCCAGGCTTCCCTCCCCTGCTTCCTTGCCTGCTCTGCTCTGTGCAAGGGCTCGGACAGACAAGGTGGTTGTCCCCAATTCCCTCTTTGTGTCCCTGAGCTTTTTTCATCTGGGGAGAGCCCCTTGCTGTGGGTACAAACTGTAACCAGGCTCAGCAGAGCCTGGGAGCGGGGACCACTCACTGGGAGGCTGGAAAATGCAGGAGTATGAATCCTGCACAAAGAGAAGAAAACCGCTTAGGTTCCCCAGGACGTCAGCCAGGAAGCAAGACCCTGACCCCAGCCGTCCTGTCCCAGCAAGAAGCTGGCCACTGTCTGCTGGCCATGCAGGACCTGGAGGCTTGGAGTGATGGCCGTTCCCAGAGCATCACTCTCAGCTCAGCAGTATTCCCTGCACCAGCCGGAGAGAGAATTATCCCCTGTTTGTTTGCCCTGATTTGTTTTTAACAAAACTGTGCTGCTGGCTGTTTATCACTTCATTTTCCTCCAGGAGATGAGGCAAGCGAAGGAGATCAGCCAGAATAAAACATGACCTTTATGGGCTGTGCTGTGGGCTTGGACTTTCCACCTACCGCCTCTATGTACCAATGGGGTCTGAGATGAGCAGATGCCAGGTGCCATGTTTGGTGCTGGCAGAGGAGCAGCATATGTAGCTCTGAGCTCAGGCCCACGGGATACTCCCCAGCGTGTGCTCATGACACCCACCCAGAGAGTTTTTGTGCCACAGCTCAAGTCACTTCCTCACACCCAGCAAATTCCTCCTCCTGGTCCCTGTGTCGTCCCCCCCGCCCAGTGAATCTCAGCAGAGGAGGGCTGACTGCTTGTGGGGGATCATTGCACACAAGACACTGTTTCTGGGTCGCTGCGAAGACCCAGGCGTGTAGGGACTGCCTCCCTGGTCTTGTTCAGCATCCCTTAGGCTGGGGATCTGAGGGGCTTTGCTCACTGGAAGTGCCCGGTGGGTGAAGGCAGAGGCTGCACAGTGGCAAAGCACAGCCACACGGGAACATGCTTTTGTCACCATGTGCCAAACACCCAGCCCATGCTTGCCTCTCTGCTCACAGCTCTCCAGCGCAGCCTGGGACCTGCCCCGCAAGCCTGTGTGCTGGCTTAGGCAGAGCTGACCTGCTCCCAGCCAGGTGTTCACCAGCCTGAGCTCTAAGCACAGCTCAGGTCTTTGCTTTGGGAAGCGTTTGGAGCAGGTTGGCTGGCTCACCCAACTCTTCAGCCATGCCCTGCTTGCTCCCCAGACCACCGTGCACTGGCCAGCCTTCCCATGGGCTCCTGTGCCACGTGTGTGTGCATGGCCATTCCCATGTGGGTGAGCTGGGCTGGGGGGGACTTCTTTGTGGTGAGGGGTCTGGCTTGGGGGTAGAAGTGACGTCTTAAGGGGAGGCTGAGGAAAGCAGGGCTTTCACCACAAAATGGCTCTGTCCACCCAGTAGCCAACACTGCGTGCCAGGGTGTGGGCCACTGGATGGGGCCATTGGTTCCTACAGGGTGCTGCTGAGCCACCTGGGTGTCCAGCCACTCCTGCTTGGGGATTCATGCCCAGTGCTCCTGTAGCATCCTCCCCATCCTCATCTGGACCCAGCTTGTCTCTCCTTCCCTTTTCTCAGAGAGGGAGTGAGGCTCTCTCCTCTGTCATTGCTACTGCCTCCAGCCCCAAGCTGTTCTGTCCAGTGACCCCTTAGACTTATCATTTGGAAGGACAGTGTGTACGGCACGTCTCTTCCAAATGCATGGCTCTAGGCAGCCAGATAACCTCGAGACATGTTCTTGGTCCTGAGAGGGGTTGGGGGGTTGCCTCTCTCCTGGCTTGTGAGGTATTCAGATAGGAACTGCACATTCATTGCATTTGCCACAGACTCTAGCTGTGAAAAGACCTTCTCCCACCTGTTTTGGGACAAAATCCAAAGCCCTTCCCCCCATGGATGCATCCTGAGTTTTGAAGGCATTTACTGAGTAGCAGTGGGCACCAGAGATGCGCCCATGGACCTGAGAAAGGGTGTCCTGGTGGGGATGTCTCTAAGGGAAGACGGGAAGCGATCCCTCCTGGTGCCTGAGGCTGCCACCCTTCACTCTTTGTCTGAAGGCCAGCCTGGAGACAGGTCCTCCATCACCTGAGCCAAACTGTCTGCATGTGGACACAGTCTGCTCAGCGCAAGAGGGTGCTTCAACATTGCCTGCCTTTCTCAGCACTCAATTCGGGCAGCTTCAGCTGGCTGCGCGCTGTCTGAGTACCTCACTCTAACAGAGATCTTGATGCTTCTGGGGTGCTAAAGAGCACTAAGTCCTAGACCCATCCTGTGGCAATTTTGAGCTTTTGTGAGGACAAAGCATTTTTCAATGATATGTCTTATCTCCTGCCTCAGTGTTTGGGTGAAGGTCCTCAGCTTCAAAATGCCCCACTTGAAGCACCAAGAAGGTTGTCCTCCATCCCCACCAGACGCCCAGGCATGGTAAGTTCAAGGGACTTTTGTTCATGGTAAATTCAAGGGATTTTTGTTCAGAGCTAAAGAATACCCCTTCAAGACACAAGAGAGGCTTTGGGCATGCACAGGGAAGCAAGAGGGCATGCGGAAAGGGAAGGCAATCAGCTTCCTGAAGGCATTTAGGGACACCCTGGGAGAGCGCTGGGGAAGAGAGCTACCCTGGAAGAGTGCCCCGCAGCCTGTCTTCCTCCTCCCTCTGCTGAGTCCCCGGCAGGTAGTGACATAAACCAAGCAGGTTTGTTCGCAGTGACATTTTGGAGGATGCCTCCCAAAGATGAGTCAGGCTGTGCCTGCTGCAGAAAAACAGCGATGCAGTCTTGTGGGACAGTTTTAGTGGCTGTGGAGGAGGCAGACTCACCTGAGCCAGCCTCACCAGTCTGGTCCTCAGGAACTGCCTACCACAGATAGAGCCACTGAGTCCCGCAAGGGCATGCCAAACACCCTTCCCTTTCTTCCAGAAAGTCATTAAGGCTCTTAGAAACTCCTGCAGCAGCTAGAACTGAGGTGCCCTTTCAGTGAGGTGCCCACCCAGAGGTATCTCATATACCTCTGCCTACAGTATTCCCATCCCATCATTGCCCTGTTGCTAAGGTGGCTTAGCCTAGCAATGACTGCAGCTGACACGAGACCCTAGATACTGCCTATCAGATTTCTCGTGAGCAGCAGAGAGCAATGAAAACAGAGATCAGAGAGATGAGGAGAGGAGCCTAACCTGCTAATTACAGTGGCAAAGCAACATTCAGCACCTGCCGGCAGTTAGGTACTTCTGCCAGGGGCTATATGGCAGAACAGGTTTGGGTGGTGGTGAGACAGGGCAGCAAAACAGGATTCATTAGGGCCAGGGGTGGTGGTGAAACAGTTGGTCTTACAACAAAGAAAGAAGGACAACCGGTGGGGTTAGAAGCTGGAGGAGTGCATCCGTGATGCACTCGTGATCCTGCTGGTCTGGGTCTACCCCCTTCAGGTGGATGGGGTTTGCAGAGAGGCAAGTTGTCTTGATCATCACCCTTCTGTCGTCTCTGTGCTCATCTCTGGGCAAATCACAATGTTTTCTTTCTCCTGCCGTTCTGCCAGGGTGATTTGTGTCAGCAGGGTCTCTGGCCAAGGTGATTGCAGCAGCCTATTTTTGGGACTGCCCTTGAGAGTTGCAAGCCAGGAAGGTGGAGCCCAGCTGTTCCAGCGTCCATGCCCTGGAGAGGCACTAACACCTGCAGTCCATGCTGGCTGCTCTCCAGTGCCTTGCTAATTGCGTCAGGGTCCTTAAATAATACAGCGGCCATGTGCTGAAGGGGCTGCCTGCTGGCTCTCCTGGTGCTTGGGAGGGGACAGAGTGGCTCAGCTGGGGGCCACTTCAGGCTGCAGGAGATGGGAACATCTCCATTCAGGTCCTGGGATTTTGCCTCCAAAGGTGCTCTCTAATTCAGCTTGGTTGCTGGATGCCTGCCGCCTTCCTGGGATGTTTATTTGGCTCTGAGAGTCAGCAAGGGGCTCGCAGATGCTCACTCATTTGAGGCCATTTTAAGTACAGACAGGGATTTAAGGGACGGGTCTGCACCCAAATGTACGTAAATCCTATACTGACCACGGAGCTTTATTTATCTCATCCTATAACTCTAGGTAACATCCCACTGAGGTGTTGTCCACCCCCAAAGCTGCCCCACTCACCTGACCGCGGCAGGGACCCATGTGAGTAGCTTATTCCTGGGCCTTCCTTGATCTGTTGACCTGCAACACCATGAAATGAAGGCAGAGACCTGGGTGAAAGCATGACGAGCACCCTGCAGCTTTGCCTTCCAGACCTGCCCATGCGGTGAACACTAACAGTCCCTCCTGGAGCAGGTTTCACCCTAGGGGACCCAAGTTGACGGTTACACATGGGCTTCTACTTCTTCCTACATTGTGTTGCACCTCAGGGTCTGAAATTTGCCTTGCATGAGACCGGCAGTGCTGCCAGCCCAAAGGCCCATCTTGCCTAGGTCCTGTCTCCAACGGCAGTTGATACCTAGGGAAGGATATAAGAAGAAGATAAACACATAGTACTTCCCCCAGCACTTACCCTGCCCCTAGCTGGTCTTCCTGAGCCAGATGCCGTCTGCAGAGTGCATACTTGTCAGTGGGTTTCTCTTCCATGATCTTGCCTGGACGTTAATGCTATGATGCCCTTTCTCGAGGCGTTCCACAGCACCACAACACATTGGTTGAAAAATTGCTTCCTTCCATCTGCTTCGACTTACTGACTTTGCTTCATGCCCCCGCTCCTCAACCGGGAGCTAGAATGAGCAATCCCTATTCACCTTCCCCGTGCTGCTCATCTTTTTCTGGATCTCTCAGCTACCCCTCAGGTGTCTCTTCCCGCTCTGACTGTTCATGAGAGGTAGCTGCAGTTCAGTTGTATGGGTGACAAATGCTGTGGCCTGCAGAGTCCCCTGAGTAAAGCTGTAGTCTTGCGATACCCTCCAAATATTGCTGAATTTATCTTTCCGGCACACCTGCCAAGCTAAGAAATCCTGTTACCCCTATTCTAATGAGGCGCAACACGGCCAGGTATCAAACACTCCCCCGCCACAAAACAAGTGGTTGAAAACCGGGGACTGAGCCTACACCTCCTTGTTCCCATCCGAGATGTGCTTTGCTAAGCTCACCCAAGCAGCTGACCAAAAACTGTCTTGTCATTACAGCAACTGACCCACCGATGCTGCAATTTGAACGGCGGCTGTGAGCATCACCTGGGGTTGTCATCTGGCTCGGATGCCTGCAAAAAGCTAGCTGGAGAGAAGTCGCATTTCACAAACAAAAGGAAGGAGAGGAGGGAGGCAGGGGAGCAGCTGAGCCAGTGGAACTGTTTGTGCAGCCATAATCACGCCATAAAGCAAGGCAAAAGCACCTGGAAAACAGCCCTTGTGCTAGCCTGGCAAACAGGCCCTGGTGACCAGAACTGCTCAAAGCGAAGCTGCCTTTGCTGGGGGACTTGCTCCCCTGAACAGCGTGTGCTCACATGCTGGCTGCCCACGGGAGCAACGCTTTGCTCCTTTTTGTCCATGGAAGAATTGCTCCCTCCAGGTTTTTACTTTACCTCTGTTTGCCTTTATTAAATATTTTTTTAAAAAGAGAGGAAGGCCAGTTGTTTTTGGCAGTTTGAAAAGGTCCCACCCAATGGAAACGGAAGAGAGCAGAGGATGGAAGAAGGCCAGGAGGGAAGGTGTCACAGCCCTGCCTGGGACATCCGCCGCTCCCTGTCGCATGGCTGTGGTCTGTGTGCCCTCCAGCCATTTCCCTCGCTGGGCTTCCTCCAGCTGACCCCTCTGCAGGGCCAGAAGCACCGTCAAGGATGGGGTACAGCAGAGAGACCCGGTGCTTGGCTCTGGGGCACCATCAGGAATGGGGATACCAGCCAGGGGCAGAAGTGGGAGAGCGTGGGGCCAGACCCCACAACCCACCTGAGCCAGGCCACGCACTTCCATGCTGTGTGCGGTCCAAACAGACACTGGGGCACATGGGGACGCTCCTCTCTGTCACCAGGAGAGAACTCGCCGTCCCCAGCATTAGAGATGCTCAAGTGCCATTCTGGGAGGCACGAGCGGGGACTGGGAAGAGCACATGAGCCAGGCATCCTCCCAGCAGCTGAAGCAGGTGGGAGAGACAAGCCAGACTCTCCCTCTCTCTCAGCCCTGTCCCCCCCACACACTTCAAATGAGAGCTGCAAAGACCTCTGTTCTCTGGGCTGGCCTCCCCCTCCCTCGGTACTACTTCTCTCACTCGCTCAGCAGCTCAGCCCTGCATCCAGGTTTACATATAAATAAAGAGCGAGTGTGAAAACCACCCTGGGGTCTCTCCTGACTCCCACTTGGCTCCCTAATTGGAAAGTCTGCCAGCAGGAGATATTGCAATGAGCTAAAGCAGAAACAAACTCCCTTTATCCCAGGCAGAGATGGCGGGTGGGGTTAGCTCCCCAGCCCAAACCACACTGGCTGGGAAGGACACAGAGCAGATTTGCACAGGCTCAACCAGGCTCTGGTTCTCCATCAGGCTCTGGGGCCTTCACCTCTCTGCTGTTCCTGGAGGGAAGGGGCAGGCAGATATCAGAGATCATGCAGCAGCTCATCGCTTGGGGCAGGGCTAGTCTAGCGCTTTGCAGACCCTGACCACTTGATGCCAATAGGGAGGGACATTAGGACAGTGATGCGATCTCTGTGCGGCACTGGGTAGGTGTGTGGCTCAAACACCTGCATCTTCAAAAAAAGACACCTGATTTTGAGGTTCCCCCATTTGCTCTGTGCTCAGGAGAGGGGTTTCCCCAATGCATACACAGCTCCCATCAAAACACTGCTGACCTACAGGGACACCCCCTCCTTTTGATTGTTCAGCCTAAAGGGATTGAGACTCAGACTCTCATCTTCATCTTCTTCCCGGAGGGGAAAACTGACCCTCACACCTTGGGTCCTCTATTACTGCCAGCCCAGCCCCTTACTGCAGATGGTGTTTCTCACAGGGGTGGCAGCACCACCACCTTCCATGGAGGCAAAGTCCACACACCTCACCGGGCTACGTTGCACCTCAAACACGCACATCAACAGCCAAGAGCCACCTGGCACTGTGAAAGACAGCTAGGAGACCTCCTCCACCAAACCCCCACTGATTTTTTTGCTGCCTCCTTTAGTTTTTGGAGGCCCTGGAGGCCCAAACATTGCCTCCAGTAGAACTGCTTCAAAAGCAACAATGATCTCGGGGGCTAAGTGCTGTACAGATTCATTTTCTGTTGGTCTAGCATCACCGCGCCTCGACGATCTCACCAGATGAGCAGATGGGGAAGAAGCCCAGGGAGGGAAGAGGAAGAAGGTATGGTTAGATAGCATGCCAAACCAAGAACAGAGTCAAAACAGGTACCCTGAGCTGCTGACCACCGTTCTTGTGCAGAACCGATCTACTGCCATGAAGGGCAGGGGAGAGATGATGCTTTCTCTCTGAAAGTTCATCAGAATTTCTGATGGATGTAAGACCCAGATAACTGGGAAGTTAAACTTCTTCAAACAGAAATTTCCTTTTCTGACCTGTTCTCTAAAAGGAAAACAATCTGGACATAGGAAATACAATATTATTGCTCATGTTGTCTGTGTGAATTAAAACATTGACTGACCCAGCAAATGGTTTATGCCAAAACACCAGCAAAATCAGTAAGCTCCACTACTTTGATCATGACGTTTGGAGCAAGAGGCAAGGTGATGCAGTAGACTTGTATGCATCTCCTATACACATAAACATTGCTTCTGTGGCCTTTGGAGAGTTTCTCATAGTCACTCCTATGATTTACCCTCTAAGATCGGACAGGAGCTTGCAAAGGCACCGTTATGGCTGTACTTTTTTCCCAGTGAGGTATTGCCAGCTGAGTATTGCAGATTCTTCCTTTTACTAATCCTGTCTCCTGGAGGCACTTAGGAACTAATCTGAATTACCTATTTCTACTGTTCTGTGGCAAAAGAAACCTCATTGTTTCAAGTCCTGTGGGCTCACTCCAAGGCAGTGGCCCACGGGAACATCCCCTTGTCTTCCTAATTTGATTTAGGTTGCTCCTTTGCCAAGACCCTTCAAGTCTCACGTGTCTTTAAGTGGGCCATTGCACAAGCTCCGAACACGCACTCGAGCTAGCGACATTATCCTGTTGTAGCAAACCACCCTCAGACCCAGGCTGGCAGCAGGAGGATTATCACTATTTAGCAGTGGCTTGTTAACAGATGCCTTAAGGAAATATAGACAGCACAATGCTGACCCACAGCATGGAGCTGGAAATGCCTTCCTGGTCTGATCTAGACGGGAGTTTTCTACTTCAGAGCATCCCTTGTCAGGTTTTAGTCAGCCCATGTTACTGCAGGTCAGAGGATTCAAACAGAAAAAGTCCAGCTGACTTCACCAAACACTGGAGCAAGCCTTTGGCTCCAGTAACCCAAGAAGCAATCAGCAGGGGTTAGGAGTCCCAGAGCTTTGCAAGGCAAATGCGCCCAAACTTGTGCATAACAAAGCCCCAGGGTCTGCCAGTCTTGGAGCTATTTTCCCAGCCCTCCTCCAGATCCTGGCTTGTGACTGTCATTTGCGAGGTGGGATGTGCAGACCTGCCTGCAGTGCTCAATGCAAGGTCATCGTGACACCACCCACCTGTCTAACGCCTTTGTGAAACTCCTTACATCCTTCTCTACAGCGTCCTCCATGAAGCCTCTCATTTTTCTTCACCTTTTTGGTCACTGCTGGGCTCTTGAGCAGAGGTCCTTCTTCAGTTGTCACAAAATAACCCAATTCCTGGGAGGTAACAGCCAATTCAGAAGCCCTCAGCATACAGAGCGGCTTGACAGAGGCTCAGGATGGCTCTGCCTCCCTTTTCACATGCACCACTATCTGCTTGTGCTCACATCTCACTATGCCCATCTCTAATTCCTCGCCATCCTGCTTATTCCCCACCAGCTTACACAGGTCTGCCTATTTTGTATGGCATCATCTCATTTGCAGCATGGGCCCTGAGACGCCTCCGTACGGAGCTGAGCTCAGCTGCCTAAGCAAGGTCTGCAGCACCTCTCACTCTGCTCAGCCTGCCCACTCCACCAAGCCTGACCCTCACAAGTTTTGAGCAAGTTAATAGGACGTGGTCTTGCTCCAGACTGCTCTCCATGCTCTCTCATGTGCATCATCTTGGTGCACATGAGACTTTCCCCAGATGCCGCTGAGTTTCATGTAGGAGGATTATTCCCAGGGAATCCCATTTCTCACTTCCACTTACACATCCTGGTGGCGCCTTACTAAGGACAGCAAAAGACCCACCCCAAGAGCCTCTCCAAAGAGCTAGGATTAGTGTGGCAGATCATTTAGCCCAATCACATTAGGACGGTGTAAGAATTTATTCCACAAACTGCTCTTGGGAAGGAGCAGCCTGGCTTTGTGACCAGGGGTGACCTGCTCCAGAAGGAAGGATGCTGGTGGGTGTACCTAAAGCCTTCGGCTTGTTCACTGAACCAGGAAAGACAAAGGCACCAGCTTGTCCCCAGCAGCAGCGTCATGCTGGTCATGGTGCCAGGATGCTGCACTGCAGTATGGCAGTTCCTAGGAAAACCAGTTAAGGTGGGGCTTGTGGTGTTTGCAAGAGTTCAAAACCAGTTGTCACAAAAGCTTTTCTACCTGCCTGCTGATTCACTCCTCCCTTCCCGGGCACCCTCCAGCTGCCAGTAGTTCATACATGGCTCCAGAGATGGCAAGCCCCTTGCCTGTCCCGGTGAGCCGGGACCACAAGAGAGGTGAGGCTGGATTGCTGTGACTCTTCCAGATACCGCACCAAGCTCTGTCCAGCTATTTTGGGCTCTGCCTTGGCTGTTTCTACTTTAGTGCCTCTTGCAGCGGGGCAGGCAGTGGCTCTCTGTTGCAATACGCCGTTGGCAAGAAGCAGTGCCATCAGGTAGCTGGAGGACAATTATCTCTGCTCTACCTGGGTGAATGAAATCTCTGGTGGTGGGGCAGGACGTCGCTGCGGACCTGGGTGTCTCTGCTGCCTCTGGGATCTTCGTCAGAGCAGCTTGGAAATCGGTGAGGAAATGGTCTTCCCTTTAGCACTGTCCCTGAGGGGTTCCCAGGTGCTAGCTGAACGGCATCGGGTCAGTCTCCTGCCCTCCAAGCAAGGCAGTCACCTCCTTGGGACAGCACTTTGGAGCAGCTGAAGCAGCTTCTCCTTCCCAGTTGCCCTAGAGAAGAGCTGACCTCCTTCAGAGTGGAAGTGCCTTGCGAAGCTAAAATTAGATTTTCTAAACATCCTGTTCTCACCCTGTGGCCCCAGAAGCACTTCTGAGGCCCAACGCTCGCGATGGCAGCTGACACGCTGTCCCACAGGGAAGGGAAGCCCCGCGTTCCTCCTTCCCACCCTGGCCTCCACAGCCCCAGCTCTGCATCGCCTGCCTGGTCCGTAGCAAAGGATGCGCCAGAGCCTGCGAGTAAACCAGGCAAAGCAGCCCAGGCCAATCAAGCACGATAATCTCGTGCATTGTGCTTGTGAAGCAAGACACCAGCCTGCCTGCACAGTGGGGAAGGACCAGCCGGGACCGCTGCCTCCCCTCCGCATTACAGCGCCCAGGACTGCAGCCCCAGGCGGATTCTCTCCTCGCTGGATAGCTTACATGTAGCTTCCCTGCTCCATATACTCAGCTGTTCCTCTGATATGGTGCCAGTCTCAACACATGGAAACCAGGCCTTCGAAATCTTCCATAAGCTCAAGCAACTTTACATTAGCACATTGTCTACAATCTCGAAGCCTACAGGCTGAGACCAGCAAGCCTTCCATAAAATATCTAGCAAGGTAATGGTAGCTTTGCATGAAGCAGAATGAAATGATGGAGTCGTCCATCTTTTCAGCTACCACATTTTTCTTGGCTGAATAAAAATTGTATTTAACGGTAGCAGTAAATTCAGTGCCACCTGTTTTATTCCTGTGTCACCGGGACCTGGAAGGAATGCTTTTCTCACAGCTTTCGATGTTATTTGCGAGGATATGGCTCCTAATTGCAGCTCTGCTATGTTAACATTTCCAGGAATTTTCATCAGGCCATTCAACACGAACCCTCGGTTTCTGGGAGTATCCCTTCTCTTACAAAACTTTTGCTATTCTTCTCCCAGCACTAGTGAACAATCAGAGGGGAGAGGGGAGGTAAGAGCGTTCAACGTCTTCATGAACCAATTTCTGCAACATTTTGCATTTTGGGACTATTCACTCCCGGTGACTAATTGCTCCTTTCTCTTCCTTGTGAAGCCACGTTTGTTCCCTTCAAAACCACTTTCCATCTCACCCCTTTCTCAAGCTCCAAGCCTACAGCCCACAAGCAAGCAAACCTGGAAAACCATCCCTGCCTTCCTTCAGGAAGCGCAATTGATGGAGGAGAGCTGGACAAAGACCTCGCCCCAGGTCTGGTCTGGCAAGAGATGCCCTCTCCCCTTCCGTCCCCTCCCCAGGCTCCTGCCGAGTGGCTGAGTGATGAAGGCTCTCAGCCTGCTCCCAGGTGGTGTCCCAGCGAGCTGTCAGCAGGGTGTCAAGTATTTCACTCAGGATCTCCTGGGCAAGCCATTGCCCTGTACCCCTTGGACCCAGCCCTGGCCATTGCTGGCGGGCAGCAGCGGGGTCTTGCGACCCTAGGGCAGAGTCTTGCTGCCCAGCAGGACGGGGAGGCAGTGAGCCCCCTGACAGCGCTGGTAGGGCTCCTTGAGGTGCTCGGCATCGTGGCAGTCAGGTCCAGCTCATAGACGTCTCCCTGCCCCATGGACAGAGTCCCCTGTCAGGCCACCGAAAATGTCCCTAAGGTCATCTGTGGCTGACTCACCTGGCTGGTTCCCATAACCTGGCAGCAGATGGCCCCCAGCATCCCGCAGTCTCTGCTGCTGGCAGACCTGCTCCCCGCTCCTTGTCCCTGCTCCTCATCCCACTGATGGGGGATGTTTGCAGATGGCTCATCCCACCCCTGCCCTTCCCAGCCCACCCGGAGTCCCTCTTCTCCTGCCTCTGTCTGGACACCAGCACCAGCACTGCCTGTGCTGTCCGCAGCGTGCTTTGAGGGCCAGCCTTGAGCGTGCTTCATCATCTCCCCCGCAAAACCCTTGGCCCGAAAGCCCTGCAGGCAAGGCTGACCCTCTGGAGATATCTGTCAGCACAGCCTGCCTGGACTCGCAGCTCTCCCTGGGGGTAGGTTTCCCGAGGAGAGGAGGGGGAAGGAGACGCTAGTCCTCTCCTTCCTCATGTCAGCACCCCCTGCCCTCGTCCCTGAGTCATGCCGCATCTGCGTCCCCTGAGCATCCCCTGCACCGTCCCCAGAGGTACGCACCGCACTGCCACCACTACCCACCAAGGCCTCGCTTCCCACCCACGGGAGCACCGCAGGGGAGGTCACAACATTTTGATGGCTCTGCCTGCGGCCAGCTTGCTTGTTCTTGTTACAAACCCCTTCCCTGCAAGCTGTCATCCTGGCTGGGAACCCTAATCCCATCCCTTCGTGCCACGTGGGGGGTGAGGGCAGGGGTACCACGGTGGGGAACCCCATCCCTCCTGGCACTGCAGAGCAGCGGGGTCTCAGGGCACGCAATGGGGTCTCAGATTTCGGTTTAGCTGCCCTTGGGGAGCCCATGCGGAGAGGACCGCGGAGCTGTTTGGACTCGCCCGCCTCTCCCCGCCTCTGCAGGAGGGTGTGGGTGAGATCCTCCTCGACGAGAGAGCCCCGTGGCTTGTCCTTTTCGGCTGTTTATGGCTTGGACCAGATCGGGTTTCTAAGCTCTTCCCAAGCCGGTAGCTTCGTTTTTTAAAAAAAAAAAGAGCACTGATTTTCTCCTCTTTCCTCACCCTCCCATCCTCCACCCTGCGATTTGTGGCCTGGCCTGAAGATGGTGAACGAGCAGCGGTGCTCCGGAGCGCAGCCGGGGCTGAGCCGCCTCTGTGTCCGCCCAGGTCCCCCCTAAAACGCCCACGGGCCCAGGTAGGCGGCGAGGGGCGGCTCAGCATCATCCTGCGGCACCCGGTCAAGCGACATCCCCATGGCTTCCTGCATTGTCTACCCTGGCCTCCCAAGAGGACACGACACAGGGAGGGGGCAATGCCATGGCCCTTTCAGCCCCCAGAAGGACGTTTTCTGCTCCCTGCTGAGCTGCAGGCTTGCAGCAGAAGCCACCATGTGCCTCGCTCCCCTACTGCAAAAAGGGCTGGGAGCCCTTTCCCAGGATGCTGTGGGGATGCATACAGCAGATAGTGTGAGGTTCCCAGAGCAGGTAATGTCCCCCTAATTAAGATAAATACTAATTAAGTCTGGGACTTTCAAAGAAGCCCTGGGAGCAGACTCCAACTCCTGTTGAATTTCAATGGGAACGAGACACCTGACTCCAGAAAAACCCAGCCTCTGATATTAAGCTTAAATGGGCCCTTCTCTAACGTTGATATATTGCTGCTCTGTAACTCATGAGTGCCTTCCCGTATATCCGAGCACAACATCAGTGTCCTGGAAATGCTAATAAGGAGCTTTAGGAGGGCAGCAGTGAACAGGCTCCAAGTCAGATGCCCGTGATCATCCTGTGCTATTAAACATTATGCACTAGCTTTGAGCAGGGCTTACTCGTATTGCACACGAGGCTCTGGCTGAGCCCCGGGTGCTTTGTGCATCCCTGCTACCGATGGAACTGCCTCCTCCTACTCCTCTTCCTCCTCCTCCCCAGCTGTGGAGAGCTTATGCTTGCCGGTCCTGATCCTGCACTGTCTGGGAGACCTTTACCGGGGTGAGCAAGGCGAAGAGATGGTGCACACCTGATAGCTGGTTCACGCACAGAGCTGTGCGTGCCGGGAGCAGCCTCCCAAAGACCACCAAAGGATGGCAGCAGGAAGCAAGCCCTTCCCCTTGTAAGTAGACCCCCAGGCAGCCGCAGATGGATGGGGGGCTGTGACCCCCCATTTGCATGCCCAGCCTGTGCTCACGCATCCTTCACCTACCCTCCCTTGGCCGGCAGAAGGCGTGGGCCACCCCTGCGAGAACCATGCCATGGGGGCTGTGCTGTGTGGCCATAGCAGCAGGAGCCATTTGGGGAGGTGAGGGGACATAGCACCGGTGTAGTGATGGAAAGCACTTGGGATTTTCAGTGACGGTGATCCAGGAGCATGGACCAACAGCGCTGAGCTTGGGCTGCAGAGCCGTTTGGGAATGCCAGACCGTGAGACCCCTCCGCAAGCCACCACGTGTCCAGCTGGCTCAGACCCAGCATTGTGACGGACTGGACTTTGCCGGCCCATTGCCAGCCCAGAGGTCTGAAAAACACAACCTCTCTGTCCTCCTGTCCTGCTCGCCAGCGCCTGTTTCAAATTAACATTTCCCCTGCCCCCACCTCCAGCCATTTGGGCAAATCCCCTCAGCTGTCTGCCAGCGGTGCTGGGGCGAGAGGAGACCAGCCCGGGACCCCGGTTTGGTTTCCAAGGACTTTCCCAAGTCCCCGGTACACTTTAGCAATTAGAGGGTTAAGTTTCCTCCCGGCCTCGCTGCATTAACTGGAAAGGAATGAAGTGTCAGGCATGTTCTCACCACAGCAGGCTGTTGGAAAGCAACTCCCTTCTCCACGCACACACACCTCCCACTGCTGCGACCAAATTATTTTCTATCCTCCAGAGACCCAGTATGCCAGACAAAATCTGCAGCATGACTCTGATTCATTGCAAAAGGATGCAGATGTAATATTCCCTTTTTTGCCGGGGCTTCTCGCACGCTAATTCACACGGCATCTCGGCGTTTCGAGTTTTACAGCTCTCCTTCTCTCTTTATTATTTTTTTTCGGAGGGCTCTGACGCCCCTCGCTGACCCTTGGCCCCACGTCCTTTCTCCCAGCACCACCAAAATAAAGACGCTAAGCCTCCCATCTCCAGCGTGCAAATAGGCAGCTCTCCCCAATGTGCTAATTAGCCGAGTGTTTGGAAGTAAATAGGTATGATTGGTGGTAATTTCCTGGCTGAAGGGGTAATTATTTGTTTCAAACAGGCTGCAAAATAACCCCTGTAAGGTGAGATAGGAAACTAAATTCAAAAGAGGTTTCCTATTCCCACTAAGCAGGATTGAAAACTGGTTTGAAATTCCTTTTTTTATTTATAGTACATGGTATCCATGGAAACCTACAGAGGAGGTCATGGTAGCTAGGCCTCCGTTTCACCCTGCTCAGGGGATTACCGTTGCACAGTGGTACGCAGCCGTGTAAGAAAGTAGATTCACAATTCCCCGCAAATAGCCCCCCCGCCAGCCCCCAGCCCCAGCCTTCCTGGAGGGCTGCGGGAGAGCTTTTGGGAGGCTCATAAATCTGCTCCAAGATGGGAAAGTGATGGGAACTCTGCCTCCAGCGTCCCCCAGAAGCAGGAGGCTGCCGAGAGCGCGCAGGCTCCCCGCGGTACCCTGCCGGCGACGCGCTGCGGGACGGAGCCGCTCACGGCGCGGCAGTGGGATGCTCTTCCCCTTGCCCGGGCTTGCATCCCTGGCTCCCAAACCCCGCACGAAAGGGAGGAGCACCCCGGCCAACTTTTCACTCGGCTCACCCAAGTGAGGAAAGCCCAAGCGTGGTCCGGATCCCAAATTCCCATTTGCAAGCGGTGATGTGCAGGCAGGGCGTCTTCTGCTTTCATCTTTCCCTGTTGTTCTCAGGAAAGCCATTGCTTTAAAGGAAGGGGGGGAAGCGTGGGGAAAGGGATGCCGCAGAAATGACTGTGGTTTTTGGCCGGATCCAGGGGGCGTGGTGCTGGGCACTGCTCCCCTCACTGATTTCAGCAGGGGAAAAAACGGGTGTTTCTCGCCTTCAGGAGCTATGCGGACTCTCCCAGGTATGAACGTTTTGCCGTTCAGGACAGGAGTGACTCCATATTACAATTTGACTGCGTGTGCTTTAGCGGGAGAGAGTGATCATTACTTTTTATGCTGTATGTAAAAACCCAGTTACAGTCCGTATAGCGGCTGATGCTCTATAAACAGGCAGCAGCAGCAGCGAGCGAGCAGTGCAGAAGTAGGTGCGTGCTGCCAGCTCGCTCCCCCGTGCTGGCAGGGCCACGGCGGCTGGATGTTCCCTGGGAAGGCAGAGGTGGAGCACGGAGCTGCTCCACGACCATTTTCCACCCCAGACAAGCCTGCCGCCCAGACCCCCATGCCATCCCCTTTAGCTCTTCACGCTCTGCCCCAGCAGCGCGCAGAGCGGCGTTATGCCTGTGACCTTCACTAATTCACTTTCCCTCTCCACGCCGCCTTTCCTCCGCTTGCAGAAAGACACGCTTTTTCACACAGCATAAAAATAGCCTGCATAAGGCGTTGCCAGAGGAAGCTGCGGGGCCAGCAACGTGCAGGCTGGCAGAGGGACCAGCTGTTCCGCGTGGGTCCCCGGCCCTGCTCACACCACCCCTTGCCCCAGCAGGGAGCTCTCAGACCAGCCTCCGACCACCCAGATGCCCTTGGCCTCCTTAACATCTCAGCCTCTTCCCCCGCCACTGCCTTCCTGTGGACTCAGTCTCAACGTGGCAAAATCCAAACGGCGGAGGGTGGCCGCAGGGAAATGCTGCTTTATCAAAGTTCTCACCGAAACTGAGGGGTTTTCCCCTCTGTTTTCGGAAACTCAAGGCTCAGAGCATCAAAATTAGGTGAATTGCAAGGCAGAATTTTGAGGCTTTATAAACCAAAAATTGCCCAAAAAAATCACTTCCATGTCTTTTATGGAAATTATTCTGGTTTGAGTATCTGTTGCAATGGGAAATAGTACTGGAGCCATTACTATCATGCAAAACTGAACTGTTCGCATCAAACTGACTTTATGTCACCAAAAGCCCTGTCCCGATAAAACGCCTCCAACTGCTCTTCTCTTCACAAGCCCTTACCTTGATTCTTCCTCTGCCATCGCTCCAGCTGGTGTGTGCATGGCACTGTACAATGACGGCCACCCCCAGCCACTTGCTTAGGCTTCAAGCCAGTACCATGGTGTTTTCTCACTTCCTACCACCATCCCTAATGTGCCCCCCAGCCGCACCCCTGTTCTTCAAGTCCTTTCTTAAGCCTGGCCTTTGCCAGAAGGAGAGCACCCCAGGAGCATCTCATCTGCTGGGCAGGGCTTCCACCGGCAAGCAGGGAAGCCACCACCTGCAAAGTAACCTCTGGGCACACCTCGTGGCGGATCTGAGGAGGAGAATTACATCCTAGAAGCGTCCATTTCTCTCTAGCAGTGGCTATAAACGCTGGAGGCATCAAAAAGTAGACAGGATGAGTCCAGCCCTGCTCTATCAAGTGACCAGCCAGTGCCATCACACGCCTCTGCTCTGTGTCAGAGTCATCTCCGCTGCCCTCCCTACCCCAAGGAGCCGTGCCGCTCCCCAGCTCAACGCAAAATCTGCGTCTACCCCATATGTCTTTTCTCACATTAAGTTCCTCCACACGGCTGGTGGTTTTCTAGTGCTAACCACAATTTTGTGCCTACCTTGACGCATGCTATGCTTTTGCAAGTACAGTCAATCAATCTTGCCTCGGCCAATAAGCAGGAGAGAAGTAATGTTTTTCCTACTCCCCCAGCTCTCTTCTCCTCCCGTTCTCCATCAGGCACTCAGCAAGTTCACAAGGGCAGCCAGCTCTCGGTTTCCTTGGTCACGCACAGCAGCTTGCCCTCCTAGAGTAATAAAAACAAATGACACGTTGCTGTTTGTTGTCAGAGACATTACTGGGCCCCTCCATGGAAAGAAGGTTTTGGGGGAAGGAAGCATTCGCGTTTTTAGGTTCCTTCTTGAGCAGGTGGAGGAAAAGTTGTCAGTAGATGTTAGTTGTCAGTAGATGTAATGCCAGAGTCGACTGAAAAGGATGAGCAACGATTGAGACATACTGAGGGATGCAAGGCTGAGACATAGGGGTGCGCTTGCTTGTAGATGCCCGAGCTGGTGAAACAACGCTGGATCTGATCATCTGGGAGCAAGTGAGACCCAAGAGGTGTCTGTGCCAGGTCCTGATGCCTGCCGGAGGCGGACAAGTCCCCAGCCTGTAATGCTGCCCTGCATCCCCTGCTCCTGGAACTGAATTTAGTGACCTTAATGTCACTGGCTCTAGTAGGATGGAGAACAGATTAATCCTCCCTTGTGGCTTTAGCCAAGATCTGCCCTACTTCCATTTGCGGCGTATCTGCATTTTCTCCTAATTCAGCATCCTCTCCACATAGGCACGTGGGGAAGCACTCGTCCATGCACATGTGCACACACACTTAACCGCATGGGAGGGAGCCGCAGGAACCCCAGCAGAGCTGGAGCTTGGGAGTTCAGGAGCTGCTCGTGCCAGGATCCAGGTCTTCCTTTAGCCCACACATAGCTCACGGTGATCAAGACCCTACCAAGCTGCCCCTCCAACCCAGGAGCCCTGCAAGCTCTGCATCTCATCCCATGTCGAAGCAACCAGGCAGGGTGTCCAAGGCCAGTGGCTCTGGACCTCAGCGAGCAGCCCGCTCCCAGCTCCAGCCGCCCTCTTGGGCACAGCAGGCAGCCAGGAGTGAGCAGCGCCGAGCCTGAAGGACTTCACCATCTGGTTGCTGATTCAGATGCCAGCCCCCACTCCGTGACGTTCCAAAGGCTGCGGGAGGGGAGGACTCGCGACACCTTTATCTTTAGCTTTGCTTCTCCTTTTTTTCCTATTTTTATTAGCTGGGAGACATCCCATCCTTTTTATAGCTCTGAATTCAAGGGTGATCAGATGAAAGTGTAGCGAGGCTCCTGCATGGATAGATAGATGAGCAGCCATAAGGTCAAGGCACCTGAAGGAAAAGTTTCCAGCTTTCACACTCCTAGAGATTGTCCCATAAAATTACTCATAAAATTAAAGTGGGTTTTGGGTTTCAAAGTCCTGAGAAGCTTGAAATAGTCATCAGTCGGTTCTGGTATATGGGAAGCCGCAAACCTCGGCTTATTGAAGCAGAGGTTAACACTGCGCTGTAACATCTGCTGGGGACAGGGGAACACGTCTGAGATGGCAGCGTCCAAATCAGCTTGGAGGTTATGGCTTGGACAGTGGGTGATAAGTTGTTTTCACTATTAAAACATGTAGCTGGCTCCATGCTACGGATATGAATTGCTTTGGTCAAATTCTTCCCAGTAAAATGCAGAGCCACCTTCTCAGACCCTTCTGCAGGATTTACGAGGACTGGGTCCACTCCAGTTTTCTTTCTGTATCAAAGTGATGATTTAACTAATTGATGATCTAATTTCAGGCTGGAACTGAAACTAACCTGCCAATTTGTGAATTTGACCTTGGTACGGATTAACAGCAGTGGCAGTTAGCGTTAGTTTAACGGCATTCATAACAGCTTTTGCTTTGGTGATACCTTCTCCGGACTTTGCTTTTGCTTTTCAAAAATACATCAAGAGCACAGTAAATGGTGAGCATGAGGGACAATGATTCAGGCAGCTCCAAGCATCTCTAGGGGGGTGCCCCTGGCTGCAGATGTCACTGTCATACCTTTGGCAGCAAATGCAGCTTTGAACCAGGCAGGGGAGCTGATCTCGCTGAAAAATACCCCAGGCAAAACAAGGGAAGGCTCCGCTTGGCGGCAGCGACAAGGTCACGCAAACGTATGGGTCAGTACAAGATGGAGGAAAGGCTGCACGGGGGAAGCCGCTCGCCTGCCTGCGCCTGGGTGAGAGACCGGTCCGCAGCTGGTGGAACCAGCGCTGTCCTGTGCCGTCTCTGCCAGGCAGAAGGCAGGAGCTCCAGCGACTGTGACCTCCAACACACGCCGTGCCTCGCTCGTGTCCCTCGAAACGTCATGCCACAAAGTCCGTGGAGCAGAGGTCAAACAGCTACTGAACCATCTATTTGCATGTGCTAAGACAGCCTCAGCACACACCTTGCACCCACACGCACCCTGCACACACCCCCCCACACACACACACACCCCCCGCCAGGTATTCTCAGGTACCTGCCTGTAACCTGCACTTACACATAAACAAGCTGTCCTTGCACACAGACTGTGCCCCCTCTCACCCACACCCACAGTGGATACCCCAGGGTGCATGTGTATCTGCATATACCTTACACACGGACACACACCCTTTGTCCCTCACACTTAACACACTTACACACACACATTCACACTCATGCACACACATATACACACATGCACACACACGCGCACACACGCACACACATCCAAGTGTACCTTTATACATGTGAACACACACATGCTTGTACATGCCAACAGGCACACGGGCTGCCCACCCGGTGCTCCCCGCGCACCTCCCACAGCCGCCCTGCAGGACCCATGGCCCCATGCTCTTCACCCTGGGCCAGGGCTAGTGATGCCCCAAGACCCAAGAGCTGCTTGACTGCTCCTGGCTGAACCCAGACCTGCACCAGGGATTTCCCAGAGCCTTGCACCAAGCACAGGACCCCACTAGCCTCCTCATGCCAGCCCCCACTGCAGCAGGCAGAACCACCTCCTGCCACCGCCCAGCAGCTCTTTCCGTCTCAGAGGGGCCAACACTTTGGGACACTCCTGTGCCCAAAACCGAGAGGCAATAAGCAGTGCAGCGGGACCTGCGTGAGCTGGGGCTGCAGGATCCTGCTGGGTGGTGGGATGGAGGAGCATAGACTGCAGGAGAGAGGAGCTCGGACCTGCTGTGGGTCTGTGGCTGGACACTGCTAGCAGGTACAGCACCCCGACATACTCCTCTTCACAAAGAGCCACCCCACACTTGTGTTACTCTGTGGAAAACAAAGCCGTGCCCTTAGTTCCCAGCGCTGCCACGGCTCCTTCTGCAGCCTCCGTGCTGCCTGAGCCCTCCCGGCACCTCCTGCCTCAGCAGGCACCACACACAGGATCGGTCCTCATGACCTGGGGAGGTGAGCCACGGGCGATACCATTTTGGGATGGGAAGTTGGAAGTTATTCTGTGCGTGCAGTCCCCGTGGCTGCTGGCGCAGGCAGGCTGTGGCTCAGGGCACTGCAGGAAAGGCCAGCAGGGTACGGGGCTGGTGTGCACAGCCAGCAGGCAGGACAACAAAACCTTATTTCATATAAGCCAGAGTGCAAGCCACTCTGCCTGCTGTGGGAGCTCGGTCCTGGGTGGCCACAGAGCTGCCTGCAGGCTGCCTGCCCCGCCAGAGGGGCAAGCATCTCTCACCAGGGCTCTTGCAGCACAGCCCTGAAAAGGTGAAACCAGCTCAAGCTGCAGAGATCGCCGCTGGGGCGGGGGGATGGCTGCAGGCTAATAATATTCCGTGTCTCATTATGCCGCGTATTAAGCTGAAATTTGCAGATGCTCTAATCACCGCAAGGCATTCTGCACACACAGCCTCTCTCCAGCCCGGCAGCTCTGTGCAAACACCGAAGGAGAAGCCCTGCTAACCGTCCTGCCACATGGTGTCCTGGAATCTTTACAGACCATTTCACCTTCACAAATAGCCTTGGAAACGTCTGTGCATCGACAGCCCCTGCGGTAGCCAGATAGCACAGCCGCCTCCCCGGGCCCCTCTTAAGATTTTCCCATCACGCCATGCAAATGCGAGGCTCCAGAATTTACACCGGGGCTGGGTAAAGCACCTCACGTCGAATGTGATCTGCGCCCCAGGCTCGCAGGAAACGTGAACTGTATTTTATAGAGGTTGAGGGAAGCTCCTGCCTGAATTGCTTTTTTTTTTTTTTTTTTTTGTGTCTGTGTCTCTTCTTTTTTTTTCAAATGATTTTCTTTTCTTTTCCCAGATCTCTGCCCTTTGCCCTCCTGCAATCAAAGGGGGCACGCATTCAAGTGCCGTGGGAATACTCGGTCCTTGGGTATTCTGGGCAATCTCATGAGAAAAACTGCTTTCTCCCCAGAGGTAGAGAAACGCACATGAACCGGGGTGTGGGAGGGAGGGGTGTGAAGCCTGCTGGTTGCCTGCGCATGGGAAGGGAGGAGAGGGGAGCAGTGGAGGCAGGCGAGGGAAGGGTTAATCAGAGACTGTCCTTGCTGTTTTTTCCAGGCCTGGCTGCACCAGATTCTTCCATTTCTCTTGGCAGGGATTTAAACCGTTGGGCTGAGCTAAGCACGTGAGCCTGGAGAGTCCCTGCACTCCGACGGTGAGCAGGACCCTGAGCGAGACGCTGCAGCTCATTAGCAAAGCAGCAGGCTCATCCAGGGCGAGCAGGTGCCAAGCAGGCAGCAACAACAGCAAAACAGAGACGGTCTGGCTGCGGAGAGGCAGAAATGCAGCTAGATGGGGAGCCCCTTTCCTCAGCATTTGCTGCTCCGGCCATGCACATGCACGTGCACGCTTACTACAAGTAATAACGCAGAGGGAAACCTCGCCCTCTCTCTGCTTAGTGTGAAATGTAAAGGTTTGGGAATCGGGCTCATCCCTGTGCTTGGTGCTGGCTTGGGCCACCCCCTTCAGTCTCAATTCGTATGCATTTGGCAGCTTTTCCTTGCGGGGGGCTTGCGGTCTCCCTCCCCCATCATCCCACCCTGCCGTGGAGGAATCAGGGATTTGAGATAACCCACCCCAGCCTGCCAGGGAGTCCCAGGCAGGGCCATTTGCTGCCCATCTCTGGGCTGGCAAAATGGGGTGATCTACGGAGCCCACTGACTGGGGGAAAGGGCTGGGAATCATTCCCTGAATGAGCACAATGGCTCCTCATCCTGATGGCTTGTCTGGCTCCGAGCTCACAGTTGCCCAGGCGACTGCTTATGGAAAAGTGCGCATGGCCGGAGAGGCTCTGGCTGCTCGTCCCAGTGGGTCCTCACCCCCTGCTCACTCCTGGAGGGGATGGCACTGCCCTGCACGCACGCCGGCGAGGGTGACCCCCGTGCCTGCCACCACTTACACGGACCAAGGTCCTGTCCTTTGCCGGTGCCCAGAATCCAGACTCAGATCTGCCACTTGCGAAGAAAATCAGGTTCAATCACGAACCCCCCTCCCATGGTTTGATCAGCGTTATTGTGTGCTGCTGTCTGCATTGCCGCTGTGCCTGGGTGTTGTGCTGGGTGCTGTACAAATGCTGCCCGCATCAGCTCAGTGCAGTCAGCGTCTCGGCAATGACAGCAGTGACTCTTTATTGCTTTTGGTGTTGGTCTTTCCTTCACCTAGGACATGTTTTTCCAGGTGGACCCCGAGCTGGACGGTCTGCCGTTCTCAGCTGGTTGTGCCATGGGCTGCTGCAGTGATGCCAGGGGAGCAGGAAAAGTCACGGGCAGAGAGCCCAGGTGAGCAGCAGAAGTGGAAGGATTCAGGATCTCCCAGGGTCTTGTGAAAATCCAAGCGGGCATCCTCCAAAGAGATGTTCCAGGTGCTGGCTCCCCCGACGTCCCAGCCCCAGTCTGTCACACGTTAACCGGTTGTCTGTGCCCAGACACAGCGCAGTACCAGGCAGCTGAATGGCCCCGAAGAGCAGCCAGCTCATGTCTCCCCAAAGACACAACCTTGTCATGTTCTGTCCACTGCCTGCTCAGTGGAACCTGAGCACCTCTGGGGTGGGGGACTCCAGCACCTTCAAAACAGACCATGTCCCCACAGGAGCCAGTCAGGGAAGCTCTAGCCAAAACGTGCCCCCTGCAACCTGCTCTTGCTAAGGCTAGCAGGGCGGGCGGCTCTGTGCTGCTTTGTCCCATGGCTGGTGTTGACATTGCTGCGTAAAAAAGGCCAGGAGCCCCTGAGCTCTTGGTGTGGGTCCCACCTGGTGCCTCTGTGACCATAAAATGGAATAACGGCTTTTTGCACGGTGAGCTCACCATCCTTCAGGCCAGTGCCTGGAGTGCCCTTGCAGATGGGCTGCAGCCACCAGAGTGGACCTGGTACAAAGCCGTGGATGGCAGCTTCACCTGCCCCCTCTCTGCCGGCCGCCCTAGCCCTGACATGGCACTTCTCTCTGGGCATGTCGCTGCTTCCCAGCCATGTCACCTCCAGCCAACGCGTCCCCAGCTTTCTCCATCGCAGGGTGTGCTCAGGGGATAGCCACAGAAACAGTCCCAGCATCCGTGCACATAGCAATACGGGAGCAGATCCAGAGACCACCATGTTCCAGCTTGGACACCCTTGATCCGACATCCACTCTGCACAAACGTAGCCCTCAGGAGAAGGAAAACAAAAGCCGGGATGATTTAAAAGGAGAATAAACCCCCTCCTTCTGTGGGACTTTGTCCTTGCCCAGAGGACACCTACTGCAGGAGTTGGATTGGGGTAAGTAATAGACCACCTTAAGCTGAGATGACATCTCCCATGAATGCTGCATTCAACGGTGGACAGGCCGTATGCGGAAATAAACAGGGACCCAGGACACACTGGCAGCTCTTTAAAAGATTGTTAATAATGTGCTGTTCACATTCCTCGGAGACCGCTGCCATGGTCTGCCAGTAACAGACGCTGGCAGTCCTGATGGGGAGTAACTCCTGCCGTGACAGAGCCTTTGCCTGGCACCAGGCACAAGCCCAACCTGCCCTTCCCCTGGCCTTGTCCCATCATGACCATCAGAACTAGGGAGGGTGACACAGTCCTGCAGCAGGGACCCTGGTGGTCCAGGTGGTACCGAGGAGACCTGGATGAGCACCAGGGCACAGGACGGGTTTTGCATCCAAGCCCTGGTGGGCTGAAGGAGCCTCGTGTGTAGGGCTGGTGGTTCCCAGCATGGACCCAGACCTTGAAAGCAGGAGGGAGCTCTGGGGGCGGTGATGAGATGCTGATCCAGGGCAGGACTGGACCTGTGGCTAATGGGGCCAAGAGGACAGTACCTGGAGAGCAGGACGTCAGTAGGACAGCCTGGGTGGACATGCATCCATCACCACTAGCCGTTTCTCACACTGCAGCTTATGAGCCAGCATCTCCGTGGTTGTCCTAGAGCCTGAGAAAATAAGGTCCAGGTCAGAGTGGTACAAGGGAGAGTGAAATGGAGAATCATTCAAACTGCCACGTTTCTGCGCAATCCACCTCCCCAGGCCCAAGTCAGCCTGAATCTGGCCCATTAGCTCCCAGCACTGGATGCATGGGGACGAGGGAAAGAGCACGGATCCTTCCCCCTTTCCCGTAGGCAGAGATCAAAATGTCTCAGGCTGGAAATCACCCAAGAGCAGCTCCCTCCTGGGCTTCGCTGCCGCTTCCTGTTCTCGGGGGCAGGAAATACCAAGCAAACAGCTCCGTGTATGACTTCAAAACTTCCACTTCCAGCGCCGGCTGCAAGATGAGGATGGAGGAGACTGCGCATTGGGAGCAGCCTGCCCAGAGACTTTGCTCCCATGGACCAGACCCCCTCCATCTCTCCTCTGCCCCTTGGGAAGCCAGGTCCCCAGGTACAGCTTCTCCTAGCCCTTAATGTCAGACTCAAGAGGTGGTTGCACTAAGCTCCTAGGCTGTCAGTCCTGGTGCTGTTCGTTTGCTTTTGCTCTCTGCCTCCACTCAGAGCCAGGCAAATAGATGTATTAATAACTGCACAGAAAATGAGACTGCACTGTGCGATGTAAGCCTGCTGCGCTTACCCCTTGTGAACATGGCTGGCCGTCACAGCACAAGAGCATTTGCAGTCCCCCCATTGCTGTCATCACAGTCTGCATACTACAAGCTTTGCATGGGAAAAAAACCCATCTGATGCTCCCCTTCCCCATTAGAGTAACAGCCTCCCCTCCCCACAGCCTGGGGTGGCGTGCCACATCTTCTTGTCTCCATTCCGATTTCTGAAGGTTGGTTCAGCCCTGCCCTGCTGTGCTAGGAGCCGCACAACAGCGCAGACTGACTGCCAGTGGATGAAAAAGGTCTGTTTCCCCCACTTCACTGGTTAGAAATAACAAGGTAGTGCCTGGCCTGGCTCTGACAGGGCTTCCAATTGGTCTGTTGATCACCCAGCAGTTCATTAGGCCAGCCAGCAAGGAGCAAACCTGGGATGGGAGCTGATGGCTCAGAGCAGGGTCCACCCTGTGGTTCTTCATCTCTGTGCCCCAGCTGCTCCAGGGAGCAAGGAGAGGCCCCTCTGCATGACTGGCATCCAGGTCTCGCTGGAACAAATGTGCCCTGGAGGTTCCTGCATCAGAGCTGGGCTTTGGGGCGGTCCCCAAGAGATGCCCGTCTCCTCTGGGGCACCACTGGTCCCTGCCAACACCCTCCCAGAGGCCCTGCCGCAGGGTCCCCACAGGCAGAGGCAGGAGCTGGCAGCACACCCCATGTGTGTGCAAGAGCCCAGAGGTGCTCAGCACAACCTGAGCCTGGCAGGGCAGGTCACTGCCTCATTTGCCTGACGTGAGCTTCCCCACGCTGCTCAGCATCTCTGCTCTTGGCCCGGGTACGGATGAAGCCAGCTGCTCCTGGCGCCGGCGCTCGTCTCTGCCAGGCGCTGAGCCATCTGCCTGGCAGGGCCAGCCACACCTGCTGGGAAGGAGACAGAAGCTGGGCAACCTCCCCGCCTTTGCGGCTTTCCGGCTGGCGGCATCACACGGCGGCTCCAAGAGGGCTCGTGTGTTTGCACAAAGAGAAAAGAGATAAGGGGATGCTTCTCCCCCACCGCCCATGAAACCTGGCCGTGGCTGGGCACCTCGTGAGAAGGACGGGTACCAATGTGAATCTCAGGCCGAACAGAGCCATCCGACCTCTGCCTGGACCAGCCAGGGGATGAGATGTGAGCCCCAAGCCCCTCTGCCAGGGCAGTCCGTGGCGCTGCACATCGCAGGTAGCCCCATCCCCAGCACTGCACCGAGTCTGCTGCCAATGCCCAGCGCAGGAACCAGTGAGGACCCAGAGAGTGGGTCTCTACTGAGCGGGCAAGGGGCTCTTTGCTCCCAGGAGGGCAGGGGTTTCAGAGGAGACATGCTCAATCCAACAGCCGGTTTGGGACGGTAACGATGTGCCCCTCTCCCCAGTGTCAGGGCTGGCAACTGCTCTGGGTGTTGTTCAGAGCCCACGTGCACCTGCCACCATGGTCAGTGCTGTGATGGAGGGGAGCAGAGGGGACCCGGTGGCTCTGCCGTCTCCTGCTTGGTTCACACCATCCATCCCGCTCCTCTGCACCCCGAACCGCGGGAGCCAAAGATGTGCCACGCACTGGTGCCGGGGTGCAGGCTGCTTCTCCAGCTCCTGCTACACTGGGGCCAGGAGGCACCACGGCACCAAGGGTGCAGGATGATGCCACCAACCCTCACATCCCAGCCCCGCTACCAGCAACAGCACCAGTTAGGTGCTGGGATGGAAAGTCTCTCCCAACCTGGGGTGGCAGGGCCAGGCAGCAGGACAGGCAGAAACAATGGAGAGCATCTCCAGACACACCATTGCTAAACATCCCACATGTGGCTCCTCTTCCCTATCCTGTTTCTCCTCGGTGGGACGAGATGGCTAACAGGCATCGCAGAGCAGTGCGTCCCCTAGCCTGGCTGGCTTCTCCCGCCCCAGGGGAGCCAGGGCTGCTCTGCAGCTCCAGTGCCCAAATGTCATGGCTGGCAGCCCCTGCTGCCGCCGCTGAGCCCAAAACCAGCCTGGAGAGCTTTCTCCAGCCCCCCACAGGGCCAGGTCACGCTGGACCTTTGTCCACAGTCCAACCGAGACAGGGAAGCAAGCTCTGATTTGAGGGGTTGGGAATACAGAAAAATTATCCCAAGGCCCTGAGAAGGCCTCCTTACCCAAACCTCCAGCCCCAGCAGCTCTCCTGGGTACCCATGGCCAAAGGGTGTCCGCAGGGAGCTCAGCTCTTTGTGGGCATCATGCAAGGGCAAACCTGCCAGCTGCCCCATCCTCCGGGGCAGCTCACCCCTGGGCTGCTGGCACAGTGGAGCTCAGCGGGACTGACCTTCTGGCTGATGGAGTGACACATGGAGACACAAAAGGTCTTCCTGGATGGTTTGGTCAGGGTGTAGCGGCCTGCCTAGGAATGAGGATTCCTGGCCCTGCCTGTTGCCAGCTTCATCTTCTTCAGATGCAGTAGCAGCCTGCTGATGTGATTGTGGCTTTGCTCTACACAGCCTGTGCCAGGCTGGGGAGAGGAGAGGGACTGATGTGAGCACTGTTAGTCCAGCAGACATGGGTATCCCAGACCAGCAGCCTGCACGGTCCCGGAAACGGGGACCGCTGCCGTACTCTGCAAACACCTCCATCCCAGCCAGCGCCTTGGCTCTGGTGGGGAGGCAGAGGTGCTCTCAGGACATGGTGCATTCAGCCCATTTCTTCTGGTGACCTCAGGGAAGGTGAATTGCCTCCTGGCATCCACTGACAATGTCTCCGCCAGGCAGAGCAAGAGTCAAGGGTGACGGCAGACACGGCTCCCATGCTGCAGACACCGCAAGTATGCTGGGGCCGGGCAGGCAGGTCCCATGACACCCCATGTGCCCAAGGCTCCCCAGCCACAGTCCTGGCCAGATGACGCCCCAATGCACGCCACAAAGCTGGGTGCTGGTCACGGGTCTGCTCAAGCATGCAATGCTCCTGGCTGCAGCAGAGGACTCAGAGGAACAGAGAGGTCGAATCAAGATTCTAGCTGCCCTGGGAAACACCCCTGACACCCCAGCCTGGCCTTGACATGGCACAGAAAGCAGGTAGGCAGCAGCACTGAGGAGCTTAGCAGCAGCTCCTAAATTTTGTGTGAGCCCTCCTGGGCATGCTGACCCCGGCTGGGGTCCTGCTGAGACCCGATGCTCCCAGTCCACCCCACCCAGGAGCCTGCTCCCCACCATCCCACCCATTCCAGTGCCAGCCTGCCAGCCTGCAGTGGACGGCTTGGGCTGGTTCTTGCCCATCCCGAGGGCTTGCTCACCCCATGGGGCTGTCCTGCCCCATACAATGAACCCTGCCAGCTAGCACCACCCGCACGTCCTGCTGACACCCGCCCCAGCAGGCACCTGACAGCTCCTGCAGCATTTTGCAAACCTCCTCCTGCAGCAGCTTAGGAAAACTTTGCTCCATGAGGGCTGCTTCGACCTTGACCTGGAGTAACTCTGTGGTGGTGGCTGCAGGAGGGGACATGAGCTCAGCAGCCTGCCTGATGGGAAAAAAACACACACAGCAACCTCTCTCCTTCCTTTCTTCTCTCTGCCATCCATTTGGTGGGCAATGCGGCCTTGCTGCAGCTTTATCTTGGTTCTTTAAAAGGCTCCCTGGCTGACATGCACACCGTATGGGAGCAGTCAGCCGAGGAGAGCTGTAAATCTCTGAAGGCCTCATCTTGCGGGGCACATTAGCTGTTTTAAACTTGTCAGCTTTCAGCGATGGAAATTGACTGTTCAAAGCCATTCTTCCCTCCACATCCTGCTCCATTTTACGCAGCGGAGAACGTACTGCATCCCCATTTTGTTGGACCAGGGGGATGTGCATCCCCCCACGCGCATCCTCAGGGACTGTGTGCGCTTTAGGGATGTTTCTCAAGGTCCCATCTGGGCTATGAATGTCTGCAAGCCATCTCCTCCCCTTCTCTCCCCTGCGATCCTGCCCTCACCTGGAGGTGAGGATGGGGATACGTAACCCTACAAAGCACCCCCGTCCATGGAAGCCGGCTTTCCTGTGTCCATCCATGCAGGACGACACCAGATCCTGCTGAGGCTGAGTCTGAGAAGGTTTATGAAAATCAACCCCAGTTTCAAGGCGACCTGGTGAGCTTCAGATGCGGCACTCTGTGTGTGTGTGCGTGAGCTCCCGTGCTTGGCACAGCCTTGCACGCAAAGCCCAGGGACACGCAGCCTGGCTGCTGGCCAGCTGCACCCACAGGCACCTGGGGAGGATGCTCCTGCCGCTGCTGCCCTTGCAACGGCTCTGCCAGCACCGACAGCTCGCGAGCCGTGTCGGGAGCGCAAAGCGTGGGGGCTGCGAGGAGGAAAAGATCTGCTTGAACAGCTCTCCCCGAGGCAAACTCCCACGCAGGCATCTTCTCAAAAGGGCACGTGACCCTGTCCTGGGCATCCCACAGATCCACCGCGGAGCCAGCGCTTGGTGGGCGCCCACCTCGCCCCCCCTGTGCATGCAGCTCAGCTGAGCACAGCGATCCCTCTCCATCCTGCTGGGCGTCTGGTTCATCTCTGCAGATGCTCCCCAGCCCCTGTGCAGGACCCAGAGGGGAGACCCTGGAGCAGGCACAGCCCTTCAGCCCCCCCCCGCCCCGGGACAAATCCCCGTGCTGTGCTTCGCAGCCATCACCCCGAGGAGCCCACCTGCACGGGAGTGTCTGAGGAGCAGCTTCACCCCGGGGTGAACGCGGCCACCCTGAAGCAAGCCCCCGTGGCGCCCGGCAAGCGGCAGCTGCACTGTGTCTGCAGAAGGAGCGTGACAGCCGCGCTCAGACCTGAATCAGCCCCGGGTCCCTGACCCTCCCTGCGCACGGGGTCAGGGCGGCCCGTGATGGCGGAGACGAGGGGCCTGGAGCAGCTCCTGGCGCTGGGTGATTAGCGGTGCGAGCCTTGCGTCAGAAAGCACCGCTTCTTCCCGCTGCTAATTTCTCTCCTTGGTTACGGGAGGCAGGGGGAAGCGATCCAGGCGGGAGGGGGGCATCTGGGCCAGGGAGCGTGGGGGCCCTGGCGCAGCGCGCGGCGTGATCCATCACAGGCACAAAATAGTTGCCCCCGAATTAGCCAAGCGCCGGATGACGCACCGCGATCACAGCCGGCGGGGAGGAGGGGGAGGATGGTGGTGTCAGCGGGCAGCCTACCCACGCCGCGGCCGCCGGGCAGCAGCGGGGCCGGCGATGGGGAGAGGCTGCCGGGAAGGCAGGCAGGCACCGCCAGCACAGCAGGAAGGGTCCCGGCCCCCAGCTGCCGGCACCGCCGTGCCCCCCGCTGCGCCCCCCAGCACGGCTCCCAGCACGCCCCTGCTCTGCAGCCTGCGCGCTCCCTGCAGCGTCCGTCTGTGGCGATGCCCAGAAATAATCTGGCAGCAAAGCAGAGCCAGAGCCGCGTCCACCCACCGCTCCACGTGAGCGATGGGGAGCGGAGAGGGCGAGAGCAGCCAGCTGGGCCCCTCTCTGCCACTGTGGCCCTCTGATAACGCTGGATTTGGGTCCTGCAAACCCGCGACAAGAGGGGTGCCAGCGTGGGGGGAGTACATAAGCTTCCTATCACCTGCAGGGTAGCGCTTCCTTAGGGAACCTGCCAGCCCACCTCCCTGCAGGCAGCAGGGAGGCTCCAAAAGCAGGGAGGGCGCACATGCGTGCCGGAGCCTGTGCTGGCATGTCCTCCGCCGGAGCGTGGCACGGGTCCTGCCACCGGTCCCGCAGCCCTGGCCGCGCACCCCGGCTGCAGGGACAGCAGCGCCCGCATTAAGAGCCTGATTTGCAGATTGCTGTTCATGACACGGTGCTCCAGCCCGGCTAAGGCCGACGGGTTGGTTATTATATCGACAGCATAAACGTGTCGCAAATTGCCTGAATTAGCCGTGTGCCATGAACAGGTTTATGGATAATGGGATGCAGAGCCCTTTCAGAAGCAAGCAGCTCGCAATCCATTTAGACAGCTCCAGCCCCAGCCTTTCCCCGCTGGAAGATGAAAGCCCGTCGTATACACCGGACAAAACCCAACGTGCCTCTCGCGTGCGAGCAGAAGCGCCCTGCGGGCAGGATCCAGCCCGGCTAGCACAGCCCGCTCTCCCAGCTGCCGCCACCTCCTCTGTCCTCCTCGCCTGATATTTTCCTCCTTGGGGAAAAAATTCTCCTTCTCTTCCCCAGAAGATATTTTCTCTCGGGGTATGCGGAGGGGGATGCTCTTATACTTCACTTTTGTGTCCAGATTGCACAGCAAGGACTTTGGGCAAAATATCCTGTCGTGCACCCAGGGCTGTCCTTAGCTTGGACTTTTGAATTAAAACTCGCTAGCTGTACTGGCTCAGCCCCAAGGCTGACCTGGTCCAGGATCACATCTTGCAGCAGCTCTAACAGGGTGCAAGGGAGGACCTAAGGCCTGAATTAGCTCTTGCTGAGTTTTCTGTGCATGAATTGGTCTGATCACTTTTTTTGATCCACATTTAGCTTTTGGGTTTCCTGCAGCAAGGTGTTCCCCAGCTTCTTCCCAGAGACTCAGCCAGCCTGAAAGGGGTTGGATCAGTGTGGCTAAAACGTGGCCAGGCTGATGTCCTTGGCTGGGCATTCCTCCGAGCCTGCAGCCTCTCAGCCTGGACCTGAGCCCTTCCGAGTGTTTTCAGGGGAGTGTGGGGTGTCATACCATGATCTGGCAAGCATCACCGTGGGGCAGCAGAAGGTCTGGGCGGGCCCTGGCTCCACGTGCATCCCCACACTGCACCCCTGCAAGAGCACCAGCTTTAAAAAGGGGCTTATTAATGTCCACTGGCACCTGGGTGCAGCAGGTACCAAGCAGGAGCATGCAAGGGAGAGAGACAAAGAGAAAGCCAGCAGCGGTGGGGAAGGGCCAAGCTTGCCTCCCTGCACAAGCGCTTTTCCTCAACCGAGCAGCGAGAAAGCAAAACTGAGAAGCGCCTAAAATTAGAGCTGCCAAACCCCAGCTGGGGAAGCCTGGAAAGATCCCCAGGCCCTGGAGCCTTGGGCGAGCTGCATAAAAGGCAGCGGAGGGGAAGGGAAGGGAGCCTGGGGACCGCGGCAAGTAGAGCGAGGCACAGTGGGAACGGGGAGCGGATGGCTGCCTTCCCCCCCACCGCATCCCACCGCATGCTCACAACAACCCCCTCCCCACGCGCACCCGGGGACGGATGCGTGCCCCACGCCGCAGCCCAGCAGGGGCTCAGGGGACCTGCTGTCCCTCTGAGGGTGTCCGTTTGGGGATGCAGCTGTGCTGGCGCAGCGGGGACAGGGCGCACGTGGTCCCAGCGCTGCGAGCACCCCCCAGTCAGGCATCCCAGCTTGTCTGCCTCTCCAGGAGACCCACGGACCTCACGCCAGAGCCTGGAGAGGTCCATACACTTGGAGACTGCTCCCTCAGCCCAGGGGCTGAAAAACACATACGTGGGCCATTCCTCAGTGGGGCTCACAGCCCCACATGGTGTCCCCTGCCTTGCACCTTGCCACAAAACCGGCTGAGCTTCTGGAGGAGCAGGGATAACTGAGGAGGCCAGAAGCTAGGTGACCTGGTCCACCGGTGTCCTCGCAGAGACGTGGGCATTCACCCCCACCCAGCAAACTGGGACGGCAACCCTGTGACCCCCCCAGCTGCCCACCCCAGGGTATCTTCCTGCCCAGGAAGACACGATCAGTGAGTCAAAAGCACAAGCTCTGCCATCAGCCAAAGACGCCAATGCAGCTGAGGTCCAAGACACCATCCCCCCGCATCTCCCAGGCCAGCTCCTCCTGCAGAGGTGAGAGCAGACGTGGGCAGTACCAGTCCCACCAGCATCCCAAGGCTCCTCCGGATTCACGGAGCAGGAGCTCGGATGGCACCGTACCGGCCACCCTGGCCAGCCCCAGCAGTGCGGGTGGCAGTCACCAGCCATACACCAGTTAGACAACTAAAACCTGAAAAAGCAGCAGCTTCACAGGCAGCTGGTGACTTTGCACTGAATTTGGCTTCCCAGGTCCTATTTGTCATGATCAAAGCGACCGAGGTTTAGCACCAGCTTCACTGAGCTCAAGAGATGCTATAAAATGGCTGAGTCAAGGGCAGGTCTATATCATTTCACTCAGTAACTGCAAAAATCACAAAGGCAGCCGTACCCCGACACCTGGTGAAAGCTTGGTCCCTGCCTTCCGCAGGGCTAGGACCCCAATCTAACCAGTCCTTTCTGCATGCCACAGAATCAGACCCTAGCCACTTGGAGTAAATCAGCCCCTGCTTGACATTTGTCCATGATTCAGTGCTGGATACGTGCAAAATTGCCCAAGGAGGAGGTAGACACATTGGACAGGAGCTGTAGAAAAAGAGTCTTGGGGAAATTCACGCCAGAGGGATGCCCTGGGAGCTGCTTGCCCTGAGCTCATTGCCGCCTGTCCTCCTGGCAGCCTCTGGTCCTGGCATGAAAACGGGTGTGTGCTGTGACAGCCGAGGGAGAGTGTCCTGGCTCTGCTCCACCGCCCCACCTCCTGCGTGCAGCGTGGCCGGCACTGTGGGACATGCACCCAGTGGGAACGGGACTGGGATGGAAGAAAAACAGGTGGCTGTGGGGGACTGGTCGGGACCAGAGGCTTGCACAAGATTGGTCACCGGGAGACGCAGGCAGTGACACAGCTGTTGCTGGGGAGAGGATAGGATGGGACAGGACAGGACAGGCAGAGCAGGATGAGACGGACAGAGATGATGGAATGGGATGGAACGGCATGAGATAGCATGAAAGAGGACTGGTGGGACAGGACAGGATGAGACAGGGTAAAACGGAAGGGGATGGGATGGGATGGGATGGGACGGGACGGGACGGGATAGGATGGGTGGGATGAGATGGGATGGGATGGGATGGGATGGGATGGGATGGAGTGGACAGGAGAGGATGGAGCAGTGACTGGATGGATGGGATGGAGGGGAGAAGAAGTCGTCCTGGGAGCCAGGTCCCTGTGGCCACACTGGGGTGGTCCAGCCAGCACCTCCTGTCTTGGGGCAGAGCCCAGCATAGCACGCTTGCCCAGCAGCCCCAGCAATCCCTGCCGGCCCTGCTGGCCTGCCCTCCGTGCCCGGCTGGGCACCGTGCCACAGGCGGGGAGCCACGTGTGAAGCCCAGCACAAGCATCTCACATTTTCCCATGGGGAAGCGAATTGCTCCCTGGAGCGCGAGATCTGATTAGATTTGTGACACACCGCAGCGTGGCAACAATGAGATGGCCGAGCCCGCGGTGCGTGCCCCGCCCCCGCCCCGCATCCTCCTGGGTCTTCGGGGGCTGATGCGCGGCAGGAGGGGCAGGAATGGCTTGGGGAGGGGGCAGCCTGGCACGCTTTGGGATGTGTCCAGGCTGAGACATGAGGCACGGCAAGGACGGGGTCAGGGCTGAACGCGAGTGTGCCCAGGCAATGAGCTCAGCTCAGCTGGTTGCATGCCCCCCCTGGGGCAGCCACCAGCCCTGAGGACCACGGGAGGGATGGAGGGAGGGTCTGAGGTTACCCCACCCCAGTGGGTGGTTATCCCATCCCTGCTTCTTGCCAGATGCAAAATAATGCTCTCCCACCTCTGGCTGGCAAGGCAGCTGCTGTGCTTTGGGCAAGCACAGCTTGCCCATCCTACTGGGGCAGCAGCTCGCTGAGCCCCAGAGAGCCCCAGGCAGCCAGAGGTCAGGTGAGCTGCCCAGCCAGGAGAGGAGGTATCTTCAAAGGCCTCTCAAGGTGAAAAACAGTACCTGTCCTGCAGTTTACCCTTCACATTTGCTGCCTCTAACGGTTTCTGAGCGATGCCTGCCTCTTTATTTGAGATCTTTCAACAGCTGTCTGATAGAGAAGACCTTTATCTTGCCTCTCCCGGGCTCCCATCCAACGCCGGTCTCTGGAGGTGGGGAAGAAGGGGAAAAAAAACCCAGAATTCACTCCTGACCGAGAGCCTCACCTAATCCATCGCATGTGGAAAATTACTGCCACCGCACGGCGCCCAGTCCTGGCCCCCTTCCCACCCTCGCCAGCCAGTGCCTGCTCCTAAGGCTTTTGTGCCTGGATTTTTTTCTCTCTTCCTGCTGGGAGAATGGGAACTTCGGCATTTGGACAAACCCTTGAGAAAACAACTTTACACGTGCTTGGGGCACTGAGTCGTTTTTTTATTCAGTTTCGTCTGATCCTGAGATGGATTTGCCTAGAATCACCGTGCAGGCTGTAAAAGCCCCCCCCCCCAACTCCCCAGCCCACCACCCAGTAACAGCAGACCAGGGACCACTTGTGCCAGTAACGTTGTCGGAAGCCTGTTAAGCTGTGCCAGCGCTGTAGGCTGTGGCACCAAGCTTTTCCCCCTCCAGGCACAGGTCCAGCCTTGCAATGTCACCAGATCCTGCTCAGCGTGGTCCACAGCCCTGCCCCAGCCCTGGCCACCTCACGGCCACACTTCCACCCCAGAGGGGATGGTGTGAAAAAGCTCTTCAGGATGGTGTCAAGCTTCAGGGCAGGCGACCTCCCTCCTCTGCTCAGTACAGACACAAGAAGGCTAGGAGTCACCTCTGCCACCTCAAGATGTCTGCAAGTAGACCTCTACAAATGAAGGTTGCCCACCCTGGATGGCTCCTTCACAGGCAGAGAGACCAAGGCACTGCGAGGCTTCCTCAGCTTTTGCAGCATCTCCTTCTAGCACAAAATGGATTGTACGCTGGGGTCCACTGCTTGGGCCCTTGCTGGCCCCAGGGGATGAAGGCACCAGGCTGTGTTTGTGCCCTCCACAGCAACTGCCCAGTCAGCATCTCCTCTTGTCTCCAGCGCATGCAACGGTATGGTCCTCTAACATGCTCACCAGCAGTTTGGAAAACACTCGGTGATGGAATTGGGATTAAAGACACGCAGGTGCAGAGTTTCTTCCCATCTGGACGCTCTGGACAGAGCTTTGCCTCAAGGAAGAGGTGCACAAACCTTCCCACGCTGCTGTCTGGGTAGAAAGGGTTGTTATCCCTAGATCACAGTTAGGGAAACTGAGTCACATGGTGGTAAATCTCAGAGCTCAGAGAAAGGCTGTTTGGCTAATTTTGTCTTGCCTGTGAATATCAGGCAGAAAAAAAAGAAATGCAAATTGTTTCCTATAGCAAATAAACCACCAAGAGCCACCCGTTTTACCTCCTGTATTCCCTGTTTCACGTCATCTGATGGCCAGTTCAAACTGAGGCATTGCAGCCCCTGCGCCGTGTGCAACTCCAGACTTAGCATCACCTCCTCATCACTATGGGATCGGCTATGTAAATCACATGAGATTTGCTTTCTTCATTCCTCGAATGGTTTCCAAGCTATAAAGCACTTGCAGCATAGCTGCCAAGCTAAACCTGTGTGATCTTGCCCCAGGCCACTGAGATCTGAGCCCTGGATGCAGTCCATTACCGTACCCAAAAGGACCTCACCAGTATGGATGATGGCATCCCACCTCGCCCTGAGAGCTGAGGAGGGGGAAAAGGGAGACAACAACAATGCAAACCCATTTCCTAATCCGGAAAGTGTAAAGGCAATACTTGCCCATGCATACGCTGAGTGTACAAATAAAAATGCAGCACAACTGCTGTTGTTGTTGGTGCCAATTATTTATAGCTCGATTGCACCTGAAGTCCCTCCCCAGGCCTGGGAGAGGGGAGGCAGCTGCAGCCTGGCTGGTTGGGTGGAGAGAAGGAAAAAACTGCGGCTTTGGGCAAATAAAGCAGGGGGAGGCTGGATTCACGCTCCGGTGGGTCAGCATGGTGCTCCCCGGCAGTGTGCTTTGGAAATACCAGCCACCTCCGCAGCCACCCCACCGGCACCGACACCCTCTTGGAAGGGACACAGCGCAGGATCAGTCCGTGCATGGCCAGGGGTCAGCTGCTGTCACTGTCTGGATGCTCAGGAGTCCGTGGACTGGCAGTGGAAGGGTGCTGGGGTAGCCTTTTGCTAAGAGGGGTTGCTGGATAACATTTTCTGAAGTGTCTTCAGGATTTAAGGGCCCAGCTCTGCAAAGGAATGGAAATTGCAGGAATTAGGTACCTAAATAAGAGTAAGGCACTTGAAAGCCACTCTGGATCAGGCTTTTAATTTACTCTTTAACCATACAGTAAGAAAGCCTCTTGAAAGGTAAGGGCTGTATTATAGGCACACAGTAGATGTTCTTCTAACCTGGTCCCTCGTTTCCATCGGGGCCAATGCCAGGTGCCTGGGGAAGAGATTACAAATGTGGCTGGCATGTGTAATTCTTCCTTGCTCTCCTGATCTCCAGACATTCATGGAGCGGGGTTTTCTGAGCTAGAGAGGTGCTGCCTTTCTGCTTAAGAGCTCTCCATGGACTTTTTTCATTCTGTCTTTCAACTCTCACACCTCCCATGCAAAGTGGGAGCACCCACTCCCCCTGCAGCAAGGAGCTCCCCTTAAGGATGCTCCACAGAACAAACATCTCCTCATCATTCTTTTGAACCTGGCCCCTACTAACTTCATCTCACCTAGATCCCAGTTGGTATATGAGAAAAGGCAGCAAACAACCATCCATTTTCTCCTTGCTGTTCAGAGGTCTCTGCTTCCAGGAACCAGATCTTCCACCACAGGGAAGGATGGTCCCAATGACAGGGAACAAAACGAGTTCACGGCCCTTGTCATGGATGGCTTTGGACGTGGTTTTCTTTTCCATTCCTGACCAAAACAAAGAAATGCAGGAAGAAAATCCTGTCCTGCCACATTCGCTGGCTCACTGCAGTTCACAAGTGACCTTGGAGCTCCCCACTGTGCTGAGAGCTTCTCCGAAGCTCAACGCTGCTTCCAGAGGTGGGGAAACTGAGCCACAGGGCAATTACTTAGTTTTTTTCTGATCACCTTGTAACTCCACGCGAGAAGGTAAAAAAAGGCTCCCAAAGCCCACTCATTGCCTTTGGAAGTCAGTCCAGCCAAGATCAGTGGAGCATTTATGTTCTACTTTTCCTTGGGTGGATTTATCCTCACCACTACTGCTTATGCTTGCTAGATTTCAGCATCCAAAATAGCGAGAGCAGGTAAACTGAGGCACCAGAGGGGCTCCTGCAGCCTAACCAAAATCCCACAGAAAGGTGGTAACACAGGTGTAGGTACGCTCACATGGGGACCCTTCACCCCCTGGCCTGGCCAGGTACCTGGGGAAGCGGGATGGCAGTGGCTAGGCGGAGGGGGCATGGCGTGGCCGCGGCCCCACAGCTCGTGGAGGGGCTGCATAGTACCCGGGGAGCCTGGCAGCAGAAACAGGGATGCAGAGGCAGGGACACGAGCACAGGCTCACCAGCCCCAGCCAGGCAGCTGATTAAAATGCAGTCCGGCCACCCCGGGCCTGTCCCCACCGTCTCCCGGCTTTAAATAATAGCTTAATTATCTCATTTACATTTGGCTCCTTTCAGGGAGGCACTGCAGTTGATTAACATTTTCCCTCCCGGTGTCTCGCTCTGCGTCCCCGCTGCATCCCACCCTTCCCACGCTGCTGGTCCCGCTCCCCCAGGCACAACTCCTCGGCTCCCATCACAGTCACCCACCGCAGCTGGCCTCCAGCCCCACTCCTCTCGCCGGGTTGGGGCTCTCCAGGGCTCTGGAGTTGTGGAAACCCAGCTTGCAGATGGCTGTGACAGACACAGATGCTGGAGGATGGGAATAGATGCCCTGGCTGGACAGCCGCGTCATGAAGGTTCTCCTCATCTTCTCCCCACTGCTCGCTGGTGCTGGTTGGTGTTCTGCTATTGCTTTGCTGCCGGCACTGCCCCTGATCTCTCCCCACGTTCCTGTTTCCACCCCTCACTGGGCAGCTTTTAACTGTCTTTTTTATCTTCTCTTTTTAAATCTCCTTTGAAAGCTCCAGCCAAACACTGAATTCCTTTGAAGAAGAAGAAAACGTCTCTGTGGGTTGCCCTTTCTCACCAGCTGGAGCTGCGAGAGATCCCAGTGCCCAGCCTGGAGAGGGGAGCCACTGCCCAGTGGCTCCCCCAGCCCCAGACGTATCCCCAAGGGTGTTTCTGGAGGAGACCAGGACTGGAGGTATCACCAGCCCTCATCTCCCAGACCCTCCAAGCCCCCTGTCAGGTTTCCCAGAAAACCCAGGTTGTGCTCCTACATCACTTGGGGTCTTTGGGACAATTTAGTGTCCCCTGCCAAGACTGAAGCTGATTTTGCAGCACATTTATGTGTAATTAGCTCCCCAGGTGCCCAAGTCATGATGACATACCTCATACCCATGAGGCAGGGAAGGGGCCAGGAGGATGCGTGTGGCACTGGGCTCCCCGCTGTCCCCACCAACCTGTCACACCATATCCCAAGCTGGGATGGGACCTCACAGACAGGGGGCAGGGAGGTGATGCCACCACAGCCCCATCCCACTGATGCTGGGCTGACATAGCCAGGCTGGGGGAGGTGAAGGTCCTCAAGGCTCCTCGGTAGACCTGCTTGTTGCTGCACGAGCCCGTGCCCCGGCAGCCCCTTTCCCCTGCCTGCTCCATCCTCTCGTCCCCCTTCCCTGGCTCAGTGTGGCCCCGGAGGCTGCGTCCCTCCCCAGGCTTGGCACGGCCGGCCGAGCCACGGCACAGCGCTGCAGGCCCTGCTGCTGAATTACAATCTCCTGCATGAGTAGCAGGCATTTCCAGATAGTCCTATTGATTTTGTGTAGCCTCCAAAATCCCTGTTCCTGCTGCTAATTTATCTGGGACGGCCACATCGTCCCTTCTCCCGACGTGTGCAGCGAAACCCTTTGATCCGCTCCCTCTTGCTCCCTTCAAACGGCCCCCCATTGCCAGGAGAGTTTGTGCTTCAGTGCAGAGGTGCTCTTTTTGGAACATATATTTTTAATGGGTATTTCAGACGTGGTACGGGCACGAGGGAGTAATTCTCCTGTGCCCTGGTATTTACATATTTTCCAGCATGCACAGCACAGGCAGGGGAAGGTTTCACAGAGGGAGCACAGCAAACAGGAAGGAAAGAGCTTTGTGCTTTGTATCGCCAGGGCCAAATTACAGCCTGAAAGGCAGGGAGCCCGTCCGGGTATTGCCCTCTCCAGCCAGTCCAAGCTGCAATTATAGTCCTCGCCAGCCTAAGCAGGATCTGGAAAAAAAAAAATCTCGAGAGCTTCAAAAATGATCGCTAGCTCACTCTTCGGGGTGTGGGGATTTTAGGGCACCATCTGCTCACTCTTCTCTGCCAACACAGATCCTAAAAACTACTGGGTTTCACCTGGCTTCTGAAAGAAAATAAGGGCTAGGGAGAACCCAAACGCTCACCACTGCGCTGGCGTTGAGGACCAGGAGACTGGGGAGGTGATGCTGCAGGGAGGTGGCTTCAGGAATGCAGCTGGTGATACTGCCAGGGAGGGCTTAGGGTGTGCGGAGGACATGGGAGGAGATCCCGCAGAGCAAAGGTGTGGGAAGTGTGGAGGGAAGCTGGGATGAGGTCCCCCGCTCCCACTGCGAGGGCTGACAATACCGACCTTCCCACAGACTCCCAGACCTGGGGCATGCCAAGGCATTGCTCTGCTAGTGGTGCAACCCCAGGAGCTGGCAGGAGCCCTCTGATAGCACCTGTGTTACCGGGAGGGACAATACACAGCCAGACACCCCCTTGGGTAGGTCACACCGCAATTCAGGTCACTTCTCAGGCCACCCTGCAGCCAGTGCAAGCCATTCAGGCCACCTAGCACCACCCCCAAGCTGCTTGCCCCAGCAGGGAAGCACTGCTGGGGACCTGGCGGCAGATGCCCTGCCTCTCCTGCAGGCTTGGTTGCCCTTGAGGTGGTTGACACCATGGGGACAAGGGTGTGTTGAAGCAGAGGATGGTAGCATTGCTGCCTGAGGACCTGTGCTGGGAACCAGGAGAGGCAGAGTGGCTGGCTCTCCAGGGGGACCAGTCTCCACAACCAGTCCTGCATGCTGCTCCCAGCCACATGTCATTGACCAAAGAAAGATCCTCTGACAGCGCTTTCCACTTTTGCAGGGCAGTTTCTAGGCAATGCACTGAAAAAACTAAGCTGCAGAGATAGTAGGAAGAGAAGAAAAAGAGCTATATTGGAATATTGTGTATTGTGCTAAACCTAGCAAGCTCTATTTTTGAGCCAAACCAACAAATACTTAAGTGGTGCAAGTTTCTCAGCTGAAGCAGGCTCTTGAGCGAACCAGATTTGACCTTCAGGCACTGCTAGGACTAAGTAACATGCAAAGGTAAGGTATGTCCCACTAAACTTAATGCACAGAGTACCACCACGCTGCTGTCAAGGCATAGGAGTTCTGTTTTCTTTGAAGCTCTTCCAGCCTCAAAGTCCTGCCTGGCAATTATACACATTTTCAGGTCTAAAATTGCTGGCCTGTCTCTAGACATATGCTGTACGATATGATATGGAGCATTTGGGCATAGATTTCCATGCAGCAGTGCCGTCTGCTTCCAAGCGTTCACGCTGTGGCACTCTCTGCTCCTTCAGCACTGTAAAACCTACAGATTAATATTTCGATGTGCAGGATACTGCTCTGCATCTCAGTATGGGCAGCGAAGAGGTAAGCCTGAATCTAGAGTTACCACTGCTGGAGCAGAGAGGGGAGGATGCGTGGGAACAGAGTGCAGGACAGGGTGCGTAGTCCCGTTGCTCTAGCCAGGTGCTTGTCACCCACCTCTCCCATGCTTTTTCCCGTAACCTTGACCATACATGTCCAAACATCAGTAAGGAGGACCGGGGCTGCTCCTGCAGTCAGTGAACGGGATGTGGCAAGCACTACGAGGTGCATTAAACCCAGCCCCATGCCTTGCTTTCCAGGGTTCTCTTTGCCTACCAGGGCTGGCCACATGAGGAACCGTCCAGGACAGCGTGCCAGGTTTACTGCTGCCCTCCCCAGGCTTGTTGAGGATCTTTGGGCACGAGAATCATTCAGAGCAGTAGTGGAGCAGACCAGAAGCTGATTCTGATTCCCATCAGTAGGTTCCAGTGTTAACAATCAAGTTGTTATTGTAGCAAAGGGGATCTGTCCCAGGAAAAGCAACCTGCAGACAAGGTCTGCACATCCAGACATGGAGAGGTGCTGACTGTAGCTCCCAGCACACCTCAGAGGCAGGGGGCTGCTCTGACAATCTCCTGCCTTTCCCTCGGCACAGACAGGCGCAATGAGCTGGCTCTCTGCCGGAGTTCCTCTGTGCTGACGGGTTGCAGTGGGCATCAAGGCCAGATTTCTCCCTTTGGGGTGCACACTGAGGGCCTGACCAGGGTGAGCCACCTGGGCTGATGCAGGGGATGAACACCCCCAGATACATCCTAAAAGGCTTTAAGTAGCAGACAGAGATTTGGCAGGCCGAATCCTGCCAAGCCAACTTATGATTTGGCCTGGAAAGGACCCCAGATATTCCCACTCGGCAGCCAGGCACCAAGCATGGCTCTGGGTCGTGAGCAGGGCCAAAGCATGTCCTAGCTGAAGCCCTGCAGCTCTCACTGGCCAGCAGCCCTCCCTGTCCCGCCTGTATGCTGTGCCCAGCCCTGGGTGCTCCCCGGGCTCCGGGGGCAGCGGAGGACTGGTGGCAGCGGCAGCTGGCTGAGCAAGGAAGGGCGATGCCGGAGCTGCCGGCACAGAGATCCTCTCCAGCGTGGGGTCTGGGCCCTGGAGCAGGGAGGAGGCGAGGGCCAGTTTGGGAACCAGACTGGAGATGTCCCTTCCTGTGGCCTGTCTCCTCTTTGGAGAGCTTTTATTGCCACGGGGATAAGAGGAAGGGTGTACAGTGCCGTGGCTCCTGCCTGGGGATGCTCCCAGCAGCTGTCAGCTCCACAGTGAGACAGAGGTGGCCAAGCCTGAACACCCCTGCGTTTCAGCACGAGCGTGGCACCCAGCAAGGTGTCAGTCCCCACTGACTGCATCCCACCACCTGGTCACAGCCATCTTTGCCTCCCTGCACAGGAGGGAGACACCCGCTGAGCATGGGGTCCAGCCCGAGGTCTCCACCACTTTCTTAGCTGCCCTCAGAGCAATGTGTNGTGCTCTGGTCCTGCTGGTTTGGCCCTGCTGGAGCCATGATCGGTGGTGATGGCTTGTGCATCCCTTCTGGTGAGGTCTCGCAGCCCAGGAGACCCTACAGTCTTCAGGCCAGAGGAAACCAGGGGGGGAGATCAGATCCATTTTTGTGACCCTCCCAGGAGTCCCAGCACTGAGAGCCTTCACCCCTGTTTTGGGTCTAAAGGGGCTCCCCAGCCACAGAGTATGAAATGTCACGAGTCTCCATATCAGGACTTGGAGAAGTCCCATCTACCAGGAAGTTTCAGCTGAGTGAAGTCCTGGACCAGGTTGCTGTACCACTGAAACCCCTTCCAAGCCCCAAACACCGTAAGTGGCATCACATCTGCTGGCTTACCCCACCAGCCTGCACTCGGAGCCACATGAGGCTGAAGTCCTGTCTTGAGCCCATCATGCTGCCAACCCCCTGGCCCCCACCTCACTTGCACACCACTGCCCCTAAAAAGCAAAAGCCATGCGCCTTGCTCCCAGCTGCTGGAGAACAGCCAGGCGCCACTTCCAGACTGCGTCACCATATTCACGGCCTCTCTCGGGCTATATATAGTTGCGTGACTGCAGGTTTTTCTGGACGTCAAGTTGCTAAAGAACTAGCATTCCCCAGCCAAAGTAGCGCACGTCCCGAAGGGGAGATGAACTAGAAGGGGGGGAGCTGTGTGAGCTGGAGGAATCCTGAGCATCCCTAAGGTGAGGTTTGCCTCGCTGACAGGTATCTGCCCTGCAAACGACCAGCACACCAGGATTTTAGACCTCTCTGTCTCCTCAATGGTGAAGTGTATGTGGAGCTGGGGAGCTTTTGTAGAGCCGATTACGTTTTGACGTAGCCAGCAGATCCAGAGAGGATGTGAACCTCAGCACCAAAAGCTGCCTCGCAAAGAGGTCACAGAAAACAGAGACGGAGAAATCGCTGCTGTATTGTGCATCACATCCCCGGCCTTTCCAGCCACTGTGGTCTGCAGGTTTTTTACAAGAGTCCTTGCTCAGAGGCACTGACTCAACCACTGAAACGTCCCTCTCTTCCCCCGGAGGCCCTGAGTGCTCCAGACTGGCCTGCAGCACAGCAGGGGATGGCGTGCTTGCATCTCTCTGCATCCCACTGCGTCCTTTTGGCTCAGGCACAGCTGGTCAACTGCCAGACCTTGTGAGCAGCCTCCTTCTGCTTCACTCTGATACCTGGGAAGATCCTGGGATGGGACACATGCCCAGGAGGTGCCATGGGTGGGGTATGGGCTTTATCAAATCCAATGTCCTAGCTCAGAAGAAAGCCCCTGTCAGACATTTGTGGGAAGGTAGAAGAGACCCTATGAATCTCCTCTTTCCCAGAGGAGTTATGAGCACTTTCTCTCCAGGCACTGCTTTATCTGTAAGCACTGTGACTAAGTTTAACCCCTGCTACCCTAGACCAGACTTCAGTGACCCAGCACCAGCAAGGAACCCCAAAGCAACACACAATCATTGTATGACCCATTGCTCTTCAGGCCATAGTGTCCTGATGCACTAGCTTCTGCAGCAGCCATTGGTCAAGTCTACCCTCTATCTGATCTCTTCCTCATGCTGCTGTGTGTTTACTGTGCCCATGATCGCACCAACTGCTTCATATGGCCATGCTGTGAACAGCTTGGTGAAATGATCTAGACTAAAAAGCAACTCCAAAAAGCACAAGAACAAAAGAAGCCAGTGCATGGTGATCCATGGCCTTAGACATGGCTCAGCCACCTAATTCCAGCCTTCGGGAACTCAAATAGCTGCTTGTTGGAGTTAATCATGTGAGGAGGTGGAGCAGTCCTGGAGTGTTGCCCTTCCTCTGAGCTTGTCTATGTTGACCTCATCATAGTGTCGCAGAATACTTCAGGTTGGAGAGGACCTCAGGAGGTCTCTAGTCCAACCTTCTGATCAAAGCAAGGTCAGCTGTAAGATCGCATTGTCCAGTGGGGGCTTGAAAACCTCAGAGGATGGAGACTGTACAGCTTCTCTGGGCAACCTGCTGATGCTTGACTGCCTTCACGGAGAAAAAAGTGTGTCTTTATCACCAGTCTGAACTTCTCTTAGTTCAGCTTGTGCCCACTGTCTCTCTTCCTCTCACCATACACTGCTCTGAAGAGTCTGACTCTGTCTTCTCGATAACCTCCTCATAGGTACTGGAAGGTTGCTATTAGGTCCCCCTGAGCCCTTCCCTTCTCAAGGATAAATCTCCCACTACTGCTGTTGTTCTTGCCATTCTTTCCAGCTGAGAGGAGGCAATAGTCCTCCCCAGCTGCCCTGAGCTCTTGTGACCCTCTTCACCCCAATCCCACTAAACATGAAGGCAGATGAGCAGATCACATCCCATCATGCTCTGGACTGCTCTAAGAATTGGGAACGATAAATCAACTGAATTAGCTCAGTCCTAGATGTTCCCATCCCTCTGCCAACACATGTGTGATAACACAGGGCTATGAATACTCCTAGCCTGGAACACCTCTGAAGGAAAAAAAGCCCCTTTCTGTAAGAGCTCAACTTTCTCTAGGGAAGCAGAGATATTTAGTAGGTAAAACAATGGAAAAGGAGGCTCAATAGGTCTCAGGTAAATCCCTTAATCCCACCGTGTCTTCATTTTCCATGCTGCTCCTGCAGGAGCCAATGGCTGAATGCACTAAGCCTCTGCACAGAAATGCAAGTGCTACCCAATCAACCTCTTCCCCTGGCTGAATTATCTGTCCCATGCTCTGATTTCACTGTCCCTCAGCATAAGCCAAACCCAAAAGTCAGTCCTCTCATAGTTAAGCCTCTTCAGAAGACGAGCTATATTTTTTTCCAGATTGAAGATAGGATTAAGAGGGGTTGGAGACAGCAGGAGTTAGCTACATCGATCAAAAGCAGGTCCATGTACCACCATCATTAACCATCAGTCCCTCTGCCTACAACAGTGTCCCTACAACGTCTACTCAACAAGCATTGACCAAGGCCAACCCTGGTTCACAGAGATAGCAGTACTACTAGACATGACAGCTATGGACAGGTAGGTAGGAGACTATAAGTGAGCAGGGACGTAGAAGGTGTGATGGAAACAGGTGGTCAAGAGCAGTGTGGAGAACAGGCAGTGTGAGAAAGAACAGGAGATAACCAGAGCTGAGTGGGCAAAAGCTGACCATCAGCTTTGGATCTGCTGGAAAGGACCAACTTCCATGATAGAAGGCCATTTGTGAGCTGGTATAAAGGTGAGAGCAAGCCAGGAAGTCTTTGGAAGTCACCAGCAAGACTTAAAGAGGGTCAGGAGATCGTAGGTCTCATCTCGAGCTACTCATTAGCCACAAGGACTCTGGCCTTTCAACCAGGCTAATTACTGATTGCTCAAAGGATAACACTTCCCACAGCTGCTAAACTTGCTGACGCTGGGCCCTAGATGTCTTCTATTCTGGGAAAGGGGAGTGGAGTCTCCTAGTGTGAACTTGTGGAGCTGGGCAAAGCGACACTGGAGCAGAGATAAAGTCAAGGACAGCTGCAGCTGCTTGGCAATCGTTCAAAATGAGCCACGAGTCAGTGACTTGGCTATTCTGGGATGAGCTGAGGACCCAGCACTGGGGAGAGCAAATTCATAGCCTGCTAGCACATAAATGGACTGCAGCAAGCCTGAATTTGAGCAACACCCAGCACGGAGGCAGAGCAGATACATGTTTGTCGGAGACCTGATCGGAGACCTACAAAGCCCCGTCCCTGGTCACCAGCGAGGAGCCATGGCTGCCTATCTGACATGGGATTTATCTACCAGACCTTACGGGTCTACAGCAGGGGAGAGCCACATAGAGTCCCCGAAAGTCACAGGGAGAAACAGGTGCTTCAAGAACTTTGGAACCCCCCCAGTTACCTGAAATTGGATCAAAGCCTTATCCCAGGGCTGGAGTACCTGAGCTCAACCGCTGCTGAAGCTTGTAGTGAACACGGTGGAGGTTTCCCAAGTAGGAGTTTATTGGGGATGGGATGTTTCACTGGATGAAGCCTGTGAGATACCCTGAATCTGAAACCAGTGACGCAGAGAAATCCTTTCAAGTCTTTGCGTAAACCTGGAGCCTGAATGGTTTATGTGCCGCCTTTCCCAGCTTTTGGGTGGGAGCACTAGGAGTGGATGCTCTGATGTGCCCAGTGAAGATCTGTTCCCTGCCTCCAGTATTCCCATTCTGACCCAGGACAGCATGGCTGGGGCTGACCTGACCTCACCACACAAGCCCAGTTCAGCTCACCTCCAGAGCTGCAAGACTCAGCTAGACTATTAAGCTCTTTGCAAGCTCACCCAAAGGACACCAGGCCTTTTGAGGTCACTCATTGCATATGCTGGAAAGCAGATATGATCTCATTAGGGAAATATTTATGATCAATACTGTCCACTCTCTGGCAATGAATAGCATCACTTGGAGCAAGAAGCTCTCCAGGGATGGTTAGAAAGGACGTGGGTTGACAGAAGAACCTGGGTTGAGCGTGAACCTCTGCCCACCTGGCTTGAAAACACCTACATTTATTCTAAATATTTTTTTCACGATTCACCAAGAGATTAATTAGCTGCTTGGAAACCTCAGACATTAATTATTGATTATGCAAAAGATTTTGTTCATCACAGTTGCTGAGCTTGTCAGTGCTGGGGGACCGGATGGCTGAGGACGTCAGGATGGAGAGGACGAGCCCTGGAGAGTGGATTTGCCAGCCGCTTCCCATGGTGGGCCTCACTGCAAGGTAGCATGGTTCAAAAAACAGGAGCCAAGCATGGCAGCAAGAGCCCAAGTCAAACAACGCTTGCCTTGAGGGAACAGGGAACTGAGGCAGAGGACGACGTAACCCATCCAAACAACAGATCCGGGACCCCCTGCACCCTGGGTGCCTGAGCTGATGGATGGGGCTGCCTCCAGGGTGTGCACAGGGGAGATAATTCACCGTCGCCCCCCCCACACAGCGACACACGGGCTCCACCGCGGCGCCCGATGCATGCTGGGTGGAGAAGGGTGCCGGCAGGCTCTCCCTCACCCCGGCTCCCCAGGCAGCGCGACGGCAGGCAGAGCAAGCCAGCAGCCACGGCGAGAGGTGAGATGCAGCGAGCCGCGGGTGGCAGTGATAAACCTCCTGCAACGCCCAGCAATTAATCTTGCGAGGCGGTGAGTCAGAGTCACCCGGAGCTTCCTCCCCTCGCCCAGAACGAGCCACCGCTGTCTCCAGAAGCTCTTGGCTCGCGGGACCTGCAAATGCCACCGGGCTCAGGGAGATGGTTTTTTTGTGCTGTGCCATCAATTGAGAGCCCCGTCTGCAGAGAGGTGCCGGTCCCCCCTCCAGATCCCTCTGCCGCACCTAAGGGAAATGAGACCCACTAACATCCACGTGCACTGGCGTATCTCAGCAGAGAAGCAGGGTGGTTTAGTCCCGGCTTCTTTGGCCATCGGGAAAGCGAGAGCAAGATGCCATCCTCATTATAAAGCTTCATTCAAAGAGGTGTCAAAAGTGAGAGGGCTGGAGGAGGCAGGGAGGACTGCAGGCGTTTAAATAAAGACCCCAGGAAGGAGCGGGCAGGCTGGGTGTTTAACTCAAGCCAGGAAAATGCCCCCACTTCCCCCAAACCTGCAGTGCTCCCCAAAGTTTGCCAAGCTTTCCCGGGGAAAAGCCTCTTCCTGCCTTGCCCTAGGCATGAATGCAGTTTGCAGTTTTAACAGCAGATGTCTCTCCTATTATGATTTATAAAAATGCTTAAAATAAATAATGCAAACATATTTACAGGAATGAATTCCTGCTCCTGAGCGCGTTTGTCACTCGGAGGCTCCCAAGCAGGAGCCGCTCACCGCCTGAGTGCCTCCCGCACTGCCTCCCTGCTGCCCCCACGCCGCCCCCCGCCCCTGCTGGCACCGCGGCGGCTGCCAGGAGCCCAGGGCAGGGCAGCCAGATCCCAAATCCCCCTACCCCAAGCCCCAGGTCTGGGCCCACACCAGCGTTTCAATACAAATGTTGTATATCAACGTGTTAAATATTTAAAATGGTCGTGCGGGAGAGCTGCCCGGCGGTGCCTGATTTCACACATCCTGACAATTTCACGGACCTCTGGGCTTACGTTTCTTGGCAAATAATGAAAGGCTGTTGGAGCCCCCTTCCTCGAAGGGCACGTTGGGGAGGTTTGCCCTGGCCGCAACTCCTTCAAACGTGATGCGACTTCTGCAGCGCCTCTCCCACCTCCACGCCCAGCCATGTCCAATGCTTTTAAGCGTGACCTTCGTGCGGGGTGGATGCAGCCGTCATGCCGCCGAGGTGACTCAAAGGCAGAGCAGGGGGCCGGGGAGGGGGGGACGGCCGGGGGCAGCTGCCGGCAGAGCCATTGCTTCCAATGGAGCAACTTTTGCATCACCGATCCCGCAGCCCTGCTCTTCCCAGCATGCGTGCACACAAAAGAGCCAGGCGTACCTGCCTGTGCGGCGGTGATGCGAGTGGCCCAATTACAGCTCCGCACCCAGCCTGGCCGTTTCCATAGCTTCACAGCGCAGCGCTTCCCTCTCCCGAGGCCATCGGAGCAGGACCCGGCATCTTATCAGCGATCATCCTGCAACGAAGCTCTCCTCCGGGCCCTACCTGCCAACGGCCGGTCTCGCTAGGAATGCAGGATAATATCTTTTCCCACCAGAGCCGTACGATGATTTCTTCCTGCTGTAATTTTGTCTTGCTTCCAAAGCCACTTGCATAACCGCTGCCGAGGAAGCAGAGCACAAGGCAGGGCAGCTACAAGAGCTCCCTGAGGCAGGGGATGGGGCAAGAGACTGTCCCAGCCCAGAGGACACCCCGAGCAGCTCTGGTGCTCTGGTCCTGCCTAAGGAAGGGCGAGAGGAGCCATCCACAAGGACTCATGGGTCTCCCTGGCCAAACCCCACCTCAGGGAGGGGAGGCAGTCCTGCAGCCTGCAAAGCTGCGCCAGGAGGATGGGGAGAGGGAGGGCAGGACCTTCTCCCCGATGGGCCAGATCCTGCCTGGATGAGAGCCCCTAGGGAGCTCAGAACCACACGCTGCCAAAACGGGCACAGAAATTAGGCTGAAAAGCCTATGCCAGAAGGACACGGAGTGTTTGTGGCCTCCTGAGGCTGGTGACTTGCTCAGGGTCCTGCCTGCTCACAGGCTGCCTCAGCAGGGAGCCGGAGAACCGGGCATGCAAAGGCATGGGGCAGCTCTGCTGGGACCTGTGCCACGATGGAAATACACATTCCGGGTGGGACAAGCAGGGGTATAATGAACTGCACATCCTAACAGGTTCCCAGTGAGGGTCCTATACCCTTGCTCCCCTCAGCCAGAGTCACAGCCAGTGCTGCAGGTCGATAACTGACCCTGCCTCTACTCAGCTCCAGAACTGGATCCTTCAGGCAAAGCCAGCAGGGTGAACCACCCAACACAAGCAAGTCAAGCCCCCATCCTGGCCAGAGGACCGTGGCTGCACCACCAGCGGTCCCACCACGCATAGCCCCGCAGGGCAGTAGCAGTACACAAAATAAAGGTTGCTCAGTGCTCTGCATCCTCTGGATGATGATGTAGGAAGAGCAGATCCTGTCATGGATCCGTCCCCGGCTTCCTGACTCAGGCGGCCAGGCTGGAATTGTTCACACTGATAGTTCATCCACCGAAATCTCTAGTTTCAGAGAGCCTATAATTATTTGTGAATTTGGGGTCCATTTGAAGGGACAAGGAGCATCTGTCATCTTGGAATAAGCAGTGTTTCTTTTTTACTTTTGTGGGTTTAGAGGAACTTTGCGTCTTTTAACTTGTAATTCATCTAGAAATGTAGTTGATATCAGTAGTGGATAAAACCAAGCGCCTGCTCCTGTCCAAGCAACACTTTGGTGTTTCAGAAAGAATATCTAGAACAGTTCATTTTGGGTTGACCCAAAGTGATTTCTTTCCCCTGGGTTTTTTATTTAACAGCCAAAACAATACAACCCCACTTATTCTCACAGCCCAAGTATACTTTTTGCTGCACATCAACGGCCTGCTTGAAATTTTCCATGCTTTGTGGCTGAGTCAGACTACATTTTTCTCTCCAAAATTTAAGCAAAAACTCATTTCTGAGAATACGGTTTGCCCATCAAGTAGGACCACGAAGCTTTCCCACTGCCTCGCCTGAAATCAGGAATGAGACGGCTGTGCTGGGCCCAGACGGGGCTGTTCTATTTCCTGAGGAGCTGCACACACATTTGGGTGAATTATCAGTCTCTGAAAATGGTTGTTTGCAGATTAGTTTGCAGACTGCCAATGCCACAGAATATGCTCAGCCCCTGAAAAACTGGGCTCCTCCAACAGAGCAGGCTGCATGGAGCAGAGGGCAGCCAAGGGGCCAGCCGTGCCGGGGCTGCCAGAGGTCCGAGCATCACCGTGCCCAGCAGCTGATGCCTAGGGAAGGCACGCAGGCAGGGCGAGTATTTATGACATGCTCCCAGCCCTGGTGATGCATGGCTCAAGGAGTTTGCAAGATAGAGTTGGGTTGTTTGTGTTTTCTCTTCTTTCTTGCTTTTTTTTTGCCCTAATCCCTCTGTGCCAGGTTTGAAAGCTGTACATGCAGGACCGTTCAAAGCCTAGTGCTCACTTACGTGCTTCACACCTAGCCACCGAGACACCCGTGCTAGTACACCCTCCTGGCTCCCTCCTTAGGGCAAATGGAGGTGATGACGGCCCTTCGTACACGGATGCTGCAGAGAGGACGGCCTCCTCCGGGACCTTCTGCCATCAGAAGGTTTTCATTTCCCAGCAGAGCTCAACAAGTAGGTGAAGAAGGCGGCGGGGGCTACCTGGTGAAGGCAAGCAGTGGCTCACTAGGACCAAACAAATCTGCAGGACCCTGCAGGAGGAACAGGACAAGGCTGACAAACTGAAGACTGCTCACGTCCTAACACGGCCGTGTTTGCCATGGGAGATGCCACAGCATTTTGTAAGCTATATCTTCAAATTGTCCCGTGCGCCTTGGGCCGACACCTGCCCAGGAGCTCCCGGGCACAGGCAAGGGGCTTGCAGGCTCTGCTGGGCAGCGTGCCCGCCCTGCGCCTGCCCCTCGGGAGGGCTTCAGAGGGCAAGCCTCAGGGCAGGTCTCCAGCTCCCTGCGGCTGCTGCTGGGCTCGCAACCTTCTCGTGCTGGGCAGCAAAGGCATGTCCACCCCTGCCTGGGCTGGCAGCGCTTGCCTAGCCGAGGTGGGACAGGCTGTGACCCGATTCCTCTTTAGTGGGAGGAACAAAAAGGCTGCCAGGCAGCAAATGCAACAGCCCAGGTTGTGCTGGGTGTGAGATCAGCTCTGCTCGGCCCAGACACGACTCAGGACAACTGGCAAACTCCTCCAAGACAGCCGGAGCAGCAGAGAGATGGCAAGCTAGGTCCATTTCCCTCTTTACCCTGCCCTCCTGGAGCTCTGCCACCTCCAAAGAAGGGAAAAGATGCCAAAAAAATGCAACTGGAATATGAATATGATGTTCAGACTGCGGCAGCGGCTGTAACCCAGCTTGAACTCTCCAGCCTCAAAGGTCCGTCCCGTGCTGCAGGCAGCAGGGATGATGGCCAGCCCCAGCTGACAAACTGTCCCTCCAGCCCCAGCCCTCCACCACCAGCCCGTTGGAGAGCTCCTGCCGCTTGCTGCCTGCACCCCGCTCCCCTGCCCGCAGAGCTGTCCTACCTGCCTGCGCTCACCCTACCGCAGTGGCCAAGACCCTCGGCATCCCCGTGGCACAGCAGAGGTTGCTGGCAGAGTTCGTCCAAGCAGATGCTAAAGCAGAGGGAGTAGCCCGCACATGGTCGCGCCTGGGAGTGGTCCAGGCCGCTGGGTTTGGTTTGGTCTCGCAATCATAATGAGACGCGCAGGGCATAGCAGCCACACACGTCTCAAGGGAGAGCAGAGCCAGGGATGGAGACGTGAGAAATCTGTCAGCTCCAAGGACAGGGGGCTGCACCCCCAGGTGCTGGCCACTGCTCCAGCTGGGCAGCACGGGGGTGCCAGGGCTGGACATCCCTGCCCAGGGGGCTGTGTCCAGGGGGTGCCCACCTGCCTCCAGCACTTTGGCTCTGAACAGGGCCAGAAGCCCCAGGAAAGGCTCAGTTAAGGCTGCCACGCGCCATGTCCAACAGAAAAGGACCGCTTTGCCGTCCTCACCCTTGGCTCCCTTTGCATGGGCATTATCACCCCACACTTACCCAGCCCAGGCACTGCAGAGCCCAGCTGAAGAGATTCCTCTGGTCTTCCAACTTCAACACACTAGAGCAGCAACTTGGGATGAGGCAGAAAAGCCGCATCGGGCCCATGGCATCCACAGAGCCAGACCAAAGTCCCCGGGATGCAGCATCCATGTGCAGCACCCACCTGTGAGCCAGACCTTGCTTGTAGGGGCTGTACCTATTCCAGTCACTTTTTTTGGGGCATCTTTCCCCTCTTTGGAGGTGGCTGGCCTGGGACTTTTCCACAGCTAGAAGGATGCTCCACAGTGCTGTGGGCAGCGGGGGCTTTGCCTGGGTCTAGATGGTGCCTGTTCCTGGGCTGGGAGGGGGGACTGAGCAGGGCTTTGCTCTCCAGCTTGAGCAAGCCAGCAGCTGCGAGGGAAAAGGGGAAAAGGAGAAAACTGGGTATAAAGAGAAGCTGCTGTAGATCTGCTCAACCAGGGCTGTGGCACCAATGGGATCTGTGTTAAGAACTGGCTTCCCCAAGTTTAGGAAACTGAGAGATGCATGGAATAAATTACTTCTGACACTGACTCCTACACTTCCAGACTCACACGGGATTTAGCCACCAGACTCCCAGTTAAGTCAGCAGCAGTTATTAAGGTCAGGAGAAGTCGGGTGGCTAAATCCTATCTGGGGGCTGTGGCACAGCGGGGCTGTGCCAGCCCACGGAGGCATCCTGGCGCTCCTGGGGGATGTGCCCCCAGCACCGCTCCCTGGCACCCAGAGAAGCCTGGGAGCTGCTCCCATCGCAGGCTGGAAATCAAATAAAAAAATTATATATTGCATCCAGTTCCTTCGTGGGGCTAGTCTGCAAAATGGAGAGGAGAGGAGAGGAGAGGAGAGGAGAGGGAGAGGGGAGAGATCTTGCCCTGATCCAGGAACAGCCTGGTATGTTTTGCTGCTGGTTTCTGAGTGGTTTCACTTATCTCTTTACTCCTCCACTACCTGAGGTTTCATATGCTCCAGGGAGATGTCTCCATTAACCACAGTTTTCTTTGGCAGTTATATTTCATTACAGTCTCTCTTCCCACTAATCCTTCCCAGCTTTTGTTGTTGTTATTTTTATTATGATTATTTTCACAAACCCTTTGTTTCCAGCTGTACTTAACCTGGCCATGTCCCTTTAAATACCACAGCCTGGGCAGAATAGGGGATCAGTCCTTTGACAGGAGCTAAAGTCCTGTTTGATCTGGATTAGATGCTGATTTTGCTTACCAGACTAAAGACCGAGGGGGACCACGCAGCGCCTGTGTTTGCACAAACCTGCCTGGTTGCATTCCTCTTCCTCCCCGTGTCCAGCCGAAGGGGTGAGCGCGGGGCTGTGCACACAGCTTGAAATCCAAGCGGATAAACGGTCACTTTGTCTGGAGATGTAAGAAAATGGAGGTGGGAGGACGGAGTCAGCAGCTCTGCACTGTGCTGGAGAGCTGACTCAGGTTGCAGACCCTCCCCAGGGTGCGAGCAGGTCAGCACCCATCAGCTGAGGCGCCCATGGGCATCCCTCAGCCCTCGGCAGACACCGCATTGCTCGCCCTGGAGGGCCCAGCTCAGTCTTGCTGCCCGTCTTGCAGGCTGGGACTTAACTGTGGTATCTTGGGTCCCTAATGACCCATCTCGTGGTGGGATCAGGTAGGATGTGGGGACACCAAGACCTCCGCCGTGCCCCGCATCCAACAGATCGTGTTCTGTCCAAAGACTCCCATCGCCACCGTGTTCTTTCCCCACCCCCATCTCCTGCCTCTTCTCCTGCCCTTTTCTCTCATCCCTCTGCCCGAAGGACAAGTGTTTTCTCTTTCCCTGTGCAGTCCCCATCCCCTCATGTCTTGCCCTGCCCTGCCCCCTTCCCCCGGCTCGGTGTCCCCCAAGCCCCCAGGAGTAGCACTGCCTCCTCGGCTGCCCTGCGGCTCAGCCCCCCCACCACGGTCCTGCTTCTCCTGCAAGGGACCGTGGCCGAACCAGGCTCCAGGAGAGATGGCGGCGGCCAGCAGTCAGCTCAGGCGCTTTGTGGACTGGAGCTGGGGAGGGCAGGGAGCCCCCATTACACACGCACGTACTTGCAGCAAAGCCAATTTATACCTCCCCCTGCGGCTGTCTTGGTGGAGAAATGTCAGGACGCACCGCAAGGCAGCGAACCGTGCTGCCGGTGGGAGCCCTCCAGGCCAGGCACAGCAGGCATGAGCTCAGGCTCGGTGCAAGCCCAGTGCCTGCACCCCATGCCTCGCTGCAGGGAGTGGGGAGCACACAAGCGGGCTCTGCCCCAGGCTGGTTTCACCCCACCTGCTCCAGGTTAAAAGCACCAGGAAAAACCTGGAGCAAAGTCTCTGGCTTTACCGGTCTTGCCCTTGCAGCGGGGCAAAGCGCGTCTCTTGCTTAGGCAGTCAGGCAGGGCGCAGAGCCTTGCTGGGGGAGCATCTCCCACCGGGATGGTGCCCAGATCACCCAGCAGCAGGGCACGTGTGTCCGTGATGGCAAGGTGGGAGGATGTCAGCTGTGGTGACGCCACCACGGCATGAGCGGGAGATTCCGGAGGGTCACGGGGCACAGCTGAGAGGTGCTGAGCTGTGCCGCACGCTCCTGCTCGCTGCTGGGGTCCAGCACAATCTAGCTTTGCAGAAGAGAGAGGCGCAGGACCTGCGAGGCCTTTATGGGCATTGATCTCCTGGCTGGTCCACTCCCAAAGCTGGAGAACTAAGTCTGCTGCAGGTGGGGAGGCTCACGGCCATGCCACCGCTGGAGGTATCATTACCCACAACAGATGGAGCTTTAAAAAGAACAGGGCCAGCAAGTGAGATAAAATGCAGAAATTAATGACTGTAAAGGTCAAGCGGGATGTACTCATCAAGGCCTCGGTCCTCAGCTCCTGGGGGTGGGCTTGGCTGACTTGCGCTGCTGCAGTCCCAGCCTGCACAGCCAGAACGCAAGCGGGCACTGGCATTGCCCGCCTGCCCGCACCCGTGTCCCCCCAAGACAAGAGGGTGTCCCCCCAATGGCAAGTGAGGAGATGCAGAAACCCAGAGTCACCCTGGGCTCTGCCAGGGTAAAATTGTGCTGTGTTACGGCACGTGCAGGTAAGAGAGGGGGAGGTTGTCCTGCTCTCTTGTTCTTGTCCACGGGGAACCCTGATGGCAGAAGGTGGCCTTGTGAAACACCCTGGCCACCATTCCTCTTCAACCAGGAGGAGGAGAACAGGCAAGGCCAGAAAGCAGGTGGCACCAGTTGGCACACTGAGGAAAAGGAACTTAATAATTTGGGAGGTCTCATCCATGCTTGCCCTGTTCTTGCACCCTTCCTGGGTTTAGTATAACCTGCTCTATGCACTTGCTGGCTCGTGGGTTTGCCCACAATACACAGGCCAGCAGCACCTCCACCCCTGGTAGTCCTGTCCCAGGCTTGCTTGGGCTCAGGGAGAGGGGGCTGTGCAAAGGGACAGGCTTGGGGCACTGTGCAGCCAGCCCAGCTGCAGGAGAAGCCAGCCCAAGGGTCTCAAAGGTTTGGGACATGTTGTCCAGCCAGGCCAGCTGCAAGAGAAGCCAGCCCAAGGGTCTCAAAGGCAAGGCAGGAGAAGGCAGGGCATCCTTCCTGCCCCATGGGTGTCTCATCCTCCAGCCCTGGATCAGAGACACAAGGGGACCTGCAGGACTGGCTGAGGGGGCAAGGGCAGGGCAGCCTGGTCTTGTGTTTTCGCTACCCGTGGTACCAGCTGGACACCTTCACGAGCACTACGTCCAGTTGCAGCATTTTGGTGGGGGGAGACATAACACCCCAGACTGATGCTTCACCAGGGCTGTCGGCGCCAACGTCTGGCCAAGGGGGAGGCAGGTTCCAGGCTGCAAACCTCCCCAGCTTGGACTGGTACCTGTCGCCTCTGCTAAGCCCCTGCTCAGCTGCTGTCATTCACCCATCGTCACCCAAAGGCTGAAGGCTAATGCCGCGCCAGCCGCTCCCTCCCCTGCCCGATAACACAGCGTCTTGCACCGAGTAGCCTCCTTCTGCTGTCACAAGCCAACCTATTTCTCACAAATCCTGACTGCTCTGGCCTTAAAACGTCTTGACGCAGTGCTGAAACCAGCCTTGGCACAGCAGTGAGTCCGCGATTAAGCGGGAGCCGCTGTGGCTTGGCGTGGGCTTTGCAGCCAGCAGATGCTGGCTGGAAGAGCAGAGGGGCTGCGGCGCGGCTCGAATTAGGGAGCACCTACATGCTCATCAGGAATGATCAGGCATTGTTCTTGATTAAAAAGAGGGACACCACAGCTCAACCAGGCTAGACAGTCCTTGTTGCCCACAGCCGTGAGGTGCTGGAGGTTGGGGTGCTCTGCTGGGGCTGAAGGCGCTGGGGATGCAAGAGGTGTTCTCCTTCGTGCGAGCAAAACCAGCACACCCCAAGCAGTCATTCACTCTACGGGGTGCAGCGATGGGAGCTGAGACCCCAGACCAAGATGGCTTCCTCCACGGAGGCAGCACCGCTGAGCTGCAGGCAGGGTGCCAGGTCCGGTGGCACACCGGTCCCCAGGGCAGGAGGACCTTGGGCAGTTTCTGTGCTGCCCCAGCTACAGAAACCACCTAGTGATGGCTGCAGCAAAGTCCCCAGCCTCCTGCAGAGCCGCAGCAGGGCTGCCAGCCAGGGCGCTTGGCCAGCTGGAGCTGCAGCTTTGCCTTGCTGGGGACCCAGCTCATCCCAGGGTGGGCTGGCAGGATGCAGTAATGGGCGTCAGCTCCCACCTACGGGATCCTTTCCAGGGATGCCACTTGGTAAACATCCTCCTGTCCCGGCTCAGGCACGGGGAGATCTCAGCGCGTGGTGGTAGGTCGGGAAGTCTGGAAGTCCCAGAGGTGCAGTGATATGGATGTCAAGCCTTCGGGTGATAAAGGATCTCCCATGGTTCCTCTTCCCTGAGAAAAGCCCTTTTCAGGCTTGCTCTGGTACGGAGACAGCGATGAGCACAGCATCCCAGAGTCCTGGTGGGACCCTCCTGCCCCGCCGTCCCACACCTCAGCATGGGCAGTTTCTGGGGAGTGAAGCCAACGCTCATTCCCAGTCGAGAAGATACAAAGAGGCGAGGGATCCTTAGCCTGAATTTGAAAACTGCACAACTATTTGGAAGAACTTCAGCTAGGGCTGAAAATTGGGCCAGACAGCTCCCAAGAGGTATGTGACACAGGGAAGGTCACCTGGCCAGCTGCGGGGATCTGACTCGGGAAGGTTTATTTAAATTGATGCTCCCAACCGAGCTGGCCCAGCAGCCCCAGGCTCCAGCCTTGAAGATGATCAGACAGCCTGAGCAAAGCTAACCGTGTAGTGGTGAGCATCCCCTACGGCTGCCCGTGCCTGGTGAGGGACGGTTACCCCTGGCAGACCTGCGTCAGTCCTGTCCGGCTGTGGTGGGGCTGCCAAAACCCCCAACCAAGCTGGTGTCAGCTCAGCACCAGGACACGCTGGGGAGCATCCACAGATGGCCCAGCCCTGCAGGAGATGCTAGATGTCTCTAATGCCTGGCGTGGGGGCTGGCCAGACCCTGCCTTGGCCCCACAGCCCCCCCAGGCTGTGCAATGTCCCTACCAAGCAAGCCTGAGGAGACCCCACCACCCCCAACCCTATACCACCCTCTTGCCCTCAGGGTAAACCACTGGGTCACCTAGCAGCAACCAGGACTTGACGCTCGCGGCTGTTCTCGTCCCAGCACCGAGGATCTTGCAGCCCCCCTTGCCAAGACCCCGGCCCCTCGTTGTCCCACCAGTCCCCTCCCCGCAGCTCTGAGCCCCCGCGGGGAGCGTGGCTGGCCCTGGCAGCGGGAGCAGGCTGCTGGCCGGGAGGTCACGCCTGGCCGGCGGCGCTCGCGGCGAGCCCGCCATCCGGCTCAGCTGAAGCACATTTTGTTCGGCGCTTCCTGCATCCTGCCCCATCCCCGCGCCGGGGGGGCGGGTCAGCCCGGGGTCAGGCTGCTAATTGCAGCCGGGGGGGACGGCAGGACGAAGCGGCTGCCAGCCCACCACGCCAGGCTGCAACCCAACACAGGGGAAGCAGTGGGTCCCACTGCGGAAGGGGATGGGTGACACCCCACAGCTGAGCCCGGCACCCCCCGAGGTGCTGCAGTGCCCCTGTGGCAGGATGGGACATGTCACTGGCACCAGCACAGAGGTTGCAGCTCCTGCTGCCGGCTCTGCTGCAGCTCACCCCGGACTCAGGGCTGCGGATGCCGTCCTCTCCAAGGCAGGCCAGCTCCACCATGCAAACCACCGCCGGCATCGCCTCCATGCCACTGCACCAGTCCCACATCAGGGTCCGTCCCCTACTGGCATTGCTTGCTGACACCTTCCCACACGGAGCCACCAAGGCCAAGCAGGGATTCGGACGTGGCTGTGCCCTCTGCGACCGCATGCCCTAGGGCCAGAGGCAGGTTTTCTTGCCCTTCTGCTAACGCTGTTTAATGAGGATGTTAATTAAGAGTGACCCCAGGCCAGCCCTTGTGGTAGCACCCAAAGTACTCTCTCAGTGTCGTGCCGAGCTCGTTAGCATCATCCTGTGCTCCCCATGCCACCCGGCTGCCGGTGACTGCCCTGGCAGCCAGCCCTGGGACAGCAGCCCTGGGTGCCACTTCCCCACCCGCAGCTGGGCAGGCAGTGGGGACAGCCCTGCACAGGGGCTGTGCCTGATGGTGGCACTGCGGCTGAGCGTGGTGGAGAGGATGGGCTTCACCCTCAGGGGATGCCTGAGGTCCTGCCTGCCTGGGCAGGAGCTCATTAGGCTCGTTGGTGAGCACAGGGCCGTCCATCTACACGCTTACCTGGGAGGCACAGATGCAGCCCAGCATGGGAGGAAGCTAGAAGTGGGGTGGAGGGGCCATTCCACAGCCCCAGCACCCCATCTCCCACCTCCCCATCTCCCACCTCCCCACCACCCCACCATCCCATCCCACTCACAGGCAGAGTTTGAATCCCACCCTCTCCTTCCTTTCTCCCAAACCCATTTTCCCTCATCCTTCATGGGGAAGCCCACGTCCTCCCTGCAAGCACCACGTGCCCTGCTATCGTTCCCCTCCCCTGCCTGTGCCCACCTCCCCTGCAAAAGCCCACGGTCCCTGCAAAAGCCCACGGTCCCTGCAAATGCCCACGGTCCCTGCAAATGCCCACAGACCCTGCAAAAGTCCACAGTCCCTGCAAATGCCCACAGTCCCTGCCAGTGCCCACGTGCCCTGCCGACGCCCTGGCCAGAGCAGCACACAGACGTTGGCAGCGCTAGGCTCGGTGTGGCAGTGAAGGCAGGGGTTCTGACAGGACATCGCTCCCAAATGACCTGCCTGTACAGGCAGCAGCACCGTGCACAGCGGCTGCACCATCCTCCTCCGTGCTCCCTGCCCACAGGGGCTGGGTGCTGTCCCACGCCTCCTCCGCATCTGGGCTGCCACGATGTGCCATGCCAGTGTGATGTCCACAGAGGTGGTGGGGGACACATGCCCTGTGCTTTGTGGCTTCCCAGGGGGCAAAGGAGAGTTGGGGACGCTGCTGTCCCTGTGGGGAGCAGGCAGTGGAGAAGCAGCATGGCACAGCAGGCTTTGCCACATCTGCAACTACCCTGGCAGCACTTCACCAAGCACCAGTCTGTGCCAACGGCAGCCCGCCGTGCTGCATGCACAGCACCAAGCACAGCCCTGTTGTGGGTGACATGGCCAGACCGGGGGAAACATCCCTGTGGGGCAGCCCCAGCAGTCCCCAGCCCTGGCTGCCGGTGGGATGAAGCAGCACCCCTCCCCATGCAGCTCCCGCTGGGGGTCGGGGCTGGAAAGCCCCAGGACGCTCTCCCAGCATGGGGTAGGGGCTGGCTTCCCCCCCAGGTGCCAGGACTGTGCGTTCACACAGCCCCAACCGTTCACACAGCCCCAACCGTTAGCCACAGTCGTAAAAAACCAGCCAGACTCCTTTTTCCCATAACACCCCCCCACCACATTCCTGTTAAATGATTTCGGCTGTTGCCCAAGCAGCATGAACTGGGAACCAGCTCTCCGCAGCCCCTTGCCAGTGCCACCCTGGTCGGTGCACGAGCTGGGCATGCCACACACTGGAGCACTCCTGGGGTGCGAGCAGGGTCCGTCTGTCCCCGCAGGCCTTGAGCTTTGTCCTTTGCCATGCTGGCCCAGCTCCATCGCCGTCCCTGTGAGCTCCAGTCGTCCCCACAGGCACCCCCGGGCTCAGCCGCTGGTGTGACCCGAGTGCCCAGCACTGGGCTCCAAACCCCTCCGGGAGCTGCTGGGGCAGCCAGGTGGAAGATTGCTGGAGAGGGCATTTGGAGCAGTTTTCCCCAAGGACTTTCTGCTCAGTCCCGGCAGGTCGCTGCCCGGCAGGGATGGAGCCCACGCACCACCGTCACCCCCCCTCCTCCGGGCGCACATCTGGTCAACAGATGCTGGCCCAAACGCTGGCTGGAGCCAGGGACAAAGGCTTTGGCTACCTCCTCCCAGCAAGGCAGAGCCGGCGCTGCTGGGTCCAGGCGGATCTGCCTCTTCCCCCAGACTGGGATCACCCTGCCTGCGTGGCCAGCAGACCCTGCCGGGGGCTGGAAGGGGACGCCTAGCCCACCTGCCCGGTGCAAAGCCGAGCACAGCACCCCAAGTGCCGGCAGCGACCCCGCCAGCTTGTCCGTGGCTGAGCCCATCCAATGTCCCCTCCATCCCAGACGGCTCCTGCTGACCCAGTGCCGGCACAAGGCCAGCCTGGAAGACCCTCCGTCGGCTGCACCAGACACTCGGCCTCCTGAGCTCACTCACCTTTGGGAGCTCAATTTGGACTTGTCCCAACAAAACAAGCCTCACCGCGGTTCTCCGTGGCATGTTTATGGTATTGTTTTACCAAAACAAATGGCATTGCACTACCCGGTAAAACTCCAGGCGGGTCAAGCCAGGAAATATCCCCGGGAGGAGCCGGGGCTGGCTTAGCCCAGACACTGCCGGGATTAACCGTGCGGATTTAGCAGCCGGGGCAACTCCAGCTCAGCTCATCGCACCGTCCCGCCTGGGCCGGCCGCCGCTGCGCTCCGGCATCGTCACCGGCAAGGTCCCCCCAGCAGCCGGCAGGACTGCATCTGGCAGCCGGCAGCAGCGGCGGGGACAGGGCACGTGGGCAGGCAAAGGCAGGGGGGGACGGGCTGCCATCGGCATTGGGGGGCCCGGATGGCTGGAAAGAGGGGTGGGAGAGAAATAACAAAGCTGTAAATCATGACACAAAACATGCATTCATTTTATTCACAAAAACAGCCTGGATCGCTAAAACATTACAAACAGCATTTCAATTTAATGATGTAGAGAGAGCTGGAGAGACGGGGATTTGAACAGAAGAGAAATATCACTTTTCGTAACTGCTTCAGCACAGGTCCTGCAATATTATTTTTATTTTGATTTTAACTTCAGTAAGTTTACAAAAATTACTTCTAGGAGTAAACCATTGCAATTAGGAGGTTTTTTCTGTATGCAGTGTTTCTTGTTCTATATTAATAAACTAACAATGACTTTTTTTTTCTTTTTTTCTTTTTTATTCTTTTTTCCTTTTTCGAAGACCGCCAGTTGTGTAGCAATTGTTTTCTTCCACCTTTTATACCGAGCCTCTTGCGGGTTAAACTTACGTAGGTGAATGGCTAGGAAAAGGGATACTACATCGCTTTAAACATATTCTCATTTATAAACATGAAGTTGAGGCATTCTAGAAACTATCCACTCTATTGTATGATGGGAAAGAATCAAATAAAAAGTATAAATGAGGGTGCAATTAAACAACTGTGCTAAATTACAGTAGTGCTTATTAGTAACTAGATTTTAAAAGGTTACTGTAAATTTACATTCCCTACACAAGTACTGCATCTTTCACACATAAACAACATCAACACCAAAACACAGAAAGAAACTGATTGTCCATACTCTGTCTATTAAGTCTTGGTACTTTACAGATCCATTGTTTTTTTCTTTTAATTATTTTTATTTGAAAAGCAGTTAAATGTCTGACTAGGACTTGAAGATGTTAAAACGAACGCAAAAAAAAAAATTATAAAAACAGGAATGAGATTTGCGAGAAAATATTTTTGGTTCTAAAGAGACACAGGTGCATCCATTCATTTCAGCCAAAAATCCCTTGCCTGAGACAACACAAGCAAGCAGTGACATTGCACTTGGATGACAGAGCTTTGGGATTCCCGTTCCTACTGGAACCATCTGAACGCGGCTCCTGTAGGAAGCATCACCTTCTGGAAAGGAAGAGAGACAGGGAGGGGGGACAGAAGAAGAAGGGACAAGGCATTAGGTCGGGTCCGGCACAGCTGCGCAGCACCAGGGTTGTGCACCCGCGCCCCGCCCCCCATCCCCATCCTGGCGTCCCGGTCACCGGCCTCAGGACAGATCCAGCCCAGGCTCCGCATCCCCTGGACGCGGCCGCGCATCCCAAGGTTTCCAGCCCACCAGCAAATGCCGGGATGCCGGTCCGAGGGAGACGGGTGTCCCCCCGCTGCCAGCCCCCCCTCCCCGGCAGGGCACCCGGCACAGCAGCTCGGCCATTGTTCCCGCGTCCCCGCGCCGCTGCCGGCACAATGGCGCGGCCCCCGACTTCCTCTCCGGCCGATAGCGAGCACAATGGCCGGGTTGCGGTGAGCCGGCATGGCCCGGCACGACGGCCCCCTCACTGCCAGCCCCCACCTCCCCTGCCACGATGGACACCCAGCGGACAGGAACCCAGCAAACAGATGGGTTTAGGAGGGCATTTCAAGGGAAACTGAGGCAGGGAGCAAGCTGCCCAGGCTTGGGGCCACCAGACCTGGGAGCTGCTGGGGACACAGGGGACATCACCCTGCTGCCACCCAGCCACGGTGAACAACCTCGTCCCGAACAGAGCAGCCCTGGGCACCGGCTGGGACATCTCAGCATCTCCCAGGGGAAGAGGGATGAGTCCCACCAGGCTCAATCCCACATGCAACAAACCACCCAACAACGGACAAGACCTCTTTGAAGCCCCCTCCGGGAAAGGCGTGGCGGGGCAATGGCCCCACGGGCTCTGCGGTCCTCTGGAAGGAGAACATGGGACATTTCCCAGCTGGATGGGGTGGGAAGCCTGAGCAACATTCATGAGACCATGGGTGGAGTATGCAAGAACCACAACATCCCTCAATGCCAACAGCCCCCAAGCAAGGCCAAGCCATGCTAGCCAGCAGATAGGGCCACACGATCACCAAGAGGACATGCCTCAGAGGGCCCTTCGGTTCCTCCATCTCCAAACAAGCAAGGGACACCAACAGGAAACAAGCCACAGGCTGTGGTGACGGGTGCGGGGCAGCAGGCTGGGCTGCCACAGGGCAGCGGAGGGGACAGCCAGCCCCAGCACCAGCTCCTGGCATTGACCCTGTGTGCACGGCTAGGGCACCTCATGTGTTGTCCCAAGAGTCAAAACCATGCCACATTCAGGTCCCTAACCCCACCCAGGAGCCAGCTGGCTCTCACCGGGTCCTTCTCTTGGATCAAGACACCCACGAAGCCTCAATGAGCAACCAGGGCAGCGTCTCCCCCCATCCCTGAGGGAGGGACCCCAACGTCCTCACTTCCACAGGCATCATGAGCCAAACATGGGGCTTGGGCAAGGGGAGGCGGGTGAAGGGCAAGACTGGGCAAGAGTTGGTGGTACCCAGCTAGGCTGCTGACAGATTGCATCTTCTCCTGCTCCCAGCCTGTGTCTGGTCCTCGGGGCAAACTGAGCTGGGGCACTCAACGAGCAGAGAGCTGCAGGCATCACCACTTCCCCAAAGGTCTCTGCAATATGTAATCAGGCATCTGGGGAAGACACAAGTGCCTCTGGCCAATGATGCATGGGGCTGTGGCACAGCATGCTGCCCATGCTGGATCCTGCCCAAGGCACCGGATGCAGAACCGGTGGGGGAGAGCATGGCAGACTCTCCAGCAAGGGCCACCTACTCAGATACATCATCCCAGGAGAGAGGAACGAGGGGGAGGGGGGGCTCCTAATGGGTCTGGAAGGAGATGCCTGATACAGGTCACCTTAAACACCTCTGCCTCTTCATTATTAAAAGAAGATGGACAACCAGTTCCAATGTGGATGCCCAGGATAGAACCCCCCTCGTCCCCACGATCACAGAATCACAGAATCGTTTGGGTTGGAAGGGACCTTCACAGACCATCCAGTCCAACCCCCCTGCTGTGTGCAGGGACATCTTTCACTAGATCAGGTTCCTCAAAGCCCCGTCCAACCTGATCTTGAACCCTTCCAATGATGGGGCATCCACAACTTCTCTGGGTGACCTCCTCAGTGTCTCACCACCTTCATCATAAGACATTTCTTCCTTACATCCAACCTAACCCTGCCCTCTTCCAGTTTAAAACCGTCGCCCCTTGTCCTGTCATGACAGGCCTTAGTGAAAAGTCTCTCTCCATGAGACTCACGTGAGGGTGGCAGTGACTCTCACACCAGCGCTAGCTGGGGCACCAAGGCACTTCACCAGGGCTTCTCCAGACGGAGGGCAGCTCTGTTGAGTCAAATCCCAACTATTCATGCCCTTCATGTGACCTACAGCTCTGGAGACAAGCCCAAGGTGACCTGTCCAGAGCTAGCCACCAGCCCCCACAGCATTCCCCAGGGCTGCTGGGGCTGGCAGAGCTTGGAGGAGCCTGGTCGGTGCAGGGACATGCTGCTGCCTGCTCCGAGCATCCAACCTGCCTCACCAGTCTTAGAGCCTCAGCCGGCCACCACTGCACTGGGACACCAGCGGCAACCGGTTATTCGGGCTCTGTAGATGCGCAGATAAAGCTTAACAGCGGCAGAGGGATTTAGCCTGTTTTTTTATGCTGCCATAAAGGTTTAATTCTATTTTTTTTTACTGCTTGATCTTAGATCAACGTTTAATCACAGCTGCGGCCCCTGTCCAGGCTCTCCGAGGATGCTCCTCTGGATGCACCGGGCTGGCAGACCGGAGTCACTGCCGGCTGCTCTTCTCCCAGGCAATGGCACAGCTCCTCGCAGAGGGGGATGATGCTTCACAAAGCCCTATGAATTTTTCAGCCCCATATAAAGGGCCACTGAATGGCCCCTCCTGTCCCGGTATCAAGCACTATGGTGTGACGGCACCCCACCAGGACCAGCGGTCCATGGAGCTGCCAAGCTGGCAGCAGCTCTGCGTCCTGGCCACCACCACCTCCAGACAGGTCTCCACCACAAGGCAGGTGCTGGTGGTTGCCCTAGGGTTGGCCCAACGCAACGCATTACCAAGGCTGGCTGACATAGGGCAAGGTTTAACACACCAGTCATTGACCCAGGTGACCTCGAGACATCAGCCGGGGTCCCAGCGTCCCCGTCCCAGCCACATACGGTTGCAATCTTGTTCAACCCTACCAAGGTTAACAGACGGCGCAAGTGGATATCCTGAGAGAGGGGAGGATCTGCTCTGAAAAGGGAATGGCGATGCCCTGGAGTGACCCACATCTGCCCAGGCGTCCATCCCCACCAACACAACATCTCTTTTCAGCCTCAGCGCACCTATGGTCGTGCCCAGGAGGGATGGGGACCCATCTTTGGTGGGGCGCAACTCTATCACATAAAGAGCCCTATTTCAGTGGCTCCAATTTCTCTGCCAGCCACGGGATGGGGAAACCAATCAAAGGGGTGACTGTTTCATGGGCTCCCGGTGCTATATATCATCCCCGGACCCGGCGCAGCGCCGGGAGAAGGGAACGACTCCTCCGGCTGCTGCGAGCTCCAAGTCTATTGACCCGCTTTAGGACTCTTTGGAAGAGAGGAACTTTTTTTTTTTTTCCCTTTCTCCCTTTTTCCAGATCACTGACTCAGCAAATTAGAACAAGAATATAATTTAGCAATACAGCGGTTTTTGAAAGACACAGTCCCCCTCTCCTCATCCCCACCGCCCAAATAGATTTTTTTTTCTCCTTCACTATTCATTCAGAGCTGATGCTAACTGAAAAACATAGAACGCGGCTAAGAAAACAGTGGGTTGTCTCTTTGGGATGACCAGAGGATGGGCAATGCCTGATTCCGCTGATGTCCGGGTGACTTTTTAGCCTTTGCCGGCTCTGGGGATGCACTCACCGGCAGGAAGAAGCACACCGGCACAGCTGACAGTGGGATCAGCTCCCAGAAAAATCAAACCCCGCTTAAGCACAACATGTGGGAGACCCAGCAGACAGGTCTTGGCCCAAAGCACCCATGGGTGTGCAGCAAGAGGCAGGCTCTGCCAGAGCGGCGTGCCCACGTGCCACCCCTGCACCTCACGCCAGGCCTCACCCACACCACGCCATGCCATGCCACGCCACGTCATGTCACCAGCAGCTGCCCACGGCCCCGGCTGAATTTCAGACCCACACGACAACCCGAGTCACCAGACTTTTCCTGCACTCCCCACGCAAGTATCGCACCTCCCCGGCGGATTTGACAAGGTGGCACCCCAACCCAATGGAGGCTTGCAGCGGCTCTCCTCCGAGGCCAAGGACAACACCCATGGGTGGACTGTGGTGGGCAGTGACAGCCCAAGTACCACCCCAAAGCCTCACACCAGGGGGATCCGGGCATCCCCACGCTCAGCAGGTGCGGCAGGAGCAGGGGTGCTCCCAGCTCAGTCGGGTGCCGAAGCAGGCGCACTGCCTCCGGGGACTGCAGCTCAGCTGCCACTGGGAAATCCGGCTGGTGCCTTACGGACTCGTCCTGACTGCCCCAGATGGATGCTGGCCCAGGGAGATCCGGCACGGCCACAGCGCGGGAGATGCTGCCCACCGCACGCTGCAGCTGTTTACCACCCAAAACCAGGGACCGCCGTGCTCCTGCTCAGAGCGAAGACTGAGCTGAGGGGCTGGGCTCCAGCTGCACCATGGCCACAGGTTTCACCATCACCGATTACCCCCAAGGTCTGCCCCGAAAAGCCGCCTCCTGCCTCCCCATCCTCTGACCCGATCACCGGGTTAGAAGCCTCTCCCTGGCTCAGGGAGCTGCAGCCCGCCCAGGACAAGGGATGCTGGCACTGAAACTCAAGCAGAGACCCGCTGCTGCCCATGCCTGCAAAGGGGAGAGTGAAACCCAGCGCGTCCGGGGACCCCAGGGAGAGACCCCAGCCCTCCTCCCCAAGCCAATCAACCCCAGTACATAAGGGAGGGTGGAGACTGAGGGCACTGGGCAGAGCCCACATCTCACGGTGAGAACTGTTAATGGAAAAGGGAAAAATAAAAAAGTAAGAAGTACCAGGTGTTTTATTATCTAGGGCAAGATCCGAACCCAGGAGCGCAGCCCGAGGAGGGGTTAGGGTGCCTGAGAGGGGCCGGTTACCTCCAGTGCTGCAGAAGGCTTCTTTTTGAGTTCTTCACATTTTCGGAATTTGCAAATCTGGTGGCCAGTTTTGCGATTCCTACAACTGCTGCACTGCTCGCAGTTTATCCGTCTTCGGCAGGGCGGGCACATGCCGCATCTTTTCCGTTTCTTTTTCCCCGAATTGATGGCAGATGCCAACTCATTCTGCATGGGATACTCTGCCAAGCCAGCCATATGGAGCGCGCTCTCTGCCAGAAACACGCCGGCAGGGGTCATAATGAAAAGGCCTGGGTTGATGGGAAAAGCCCCCAGGTAAGGAAAATCAGAGGGGCCGTTCATTGTCTCTGCAGCTGAGACTGCCTCCATGTCAGAGATACCAGTCCCGTGGTCGCTTGCTAGAGGAAGATGCTCCTGTACCACTCTTTTGAGCATTTCTGTCGACTGAGCAAACTGTTGTAGGGCGGTCTGTCCTTCTGAGGAGATCTCTGACACCCGGTCTAATTTGCTCAACATACTAGAGATGTTTTTGTGCTTTGAGGTAGAATGACTTTTATCCACAGTCGCTTCGTTGCCATTAGCTAAGGGGTTGCCTTTCTCTGAATGTTCGCTTACCGAGCTGCTGCTACCAAAGGTGGAATAGTGGGAGAGTGGACGGGACTTCTTAAGACTTTTGTTCAAAGGTTCACTTATTATTCCACTTTTGTTCCTCCTCTCGGAGTTGACAGGGGGTTGAGAGTCATCCTGGTTATTTTTTTCCGTCTCTGGCTTGTTCCCAGTGTCTTGATGGGAGCCCGAATTTGACATGGTGCCCGGAGCACAACAACAAAACCAAACCCAAAATAAAATTTAAAAAAAAAAAAAAAAAAAAACAAAAAAAAACCCCAAAAACCCACCCCCAACGCCGAAGTGAAAGACCCCCAAAGCCTTTCTGGTAGCACCAGCCCGCCAGCCACCGGGGAAAGCTTAGACAGGAACGCTCATCAACGGGGCGTCTCCTCCAGTGTCGGCTGCAGAGGACTTCAGTCCGATCTCAGTGCAAAGACATACTCTGTGGCTCTGGTACACAACATGCGGCTCTGGAAGTAGAAAAGAAAAGAGAGTTAGCGCTGGCAAGAGCCAACGGGCTTTTCAAAGCGGCTCTTCCTCCCCCTGCCATGAAAGTCTCAGCGCCGCGAACAAAGAAACTCCAGGGAACGGACCTCGGTGGAGATCCGTTCCGCTGCTCTTTAAAAGGGTCGCCATCCAGACAGAAATGGGGGGTCACAGGGGAAGTCCTGGCCTGGTAGCAATGGCACTCCAATGCTTAAAGGCTCTCTGTGCCCAGCTCTCCTCCCCCAGGGACTGCAGCCCCAGGGAAGTCACGGGGCTCATCTCCTGCTCCGCTCCAGCGGCGTGTGGTCCCCACGCCGGACGGGACCACGGGCACCCACAGGATGCCCCTGAGCCGGCAGCCGGAGCTCGTGTGAGGGGCACCCGGTCCCCACCCTGCGGCCGCCCATGTTCCCCTGGCCGGGTGCCACGGGAGGCAGCAGGTTGCAGGGCTGTGCCCTGGCTCCCATGCCCCCCTGGATGATGCTGCTCACCCAGCTCAGGCTAGGCTGTGCCCCTCACCCTCCTCCTCCTCTTCCTCCTCCTGGACCCTTGTCCCCGGGCCAGCACTGCACACCAGCACTGGGCAGGGGAAGGAAGCCATGTGGGGAGCTGCAGTGTCTACCTCCAAGCTCTACAGGGAACCACAGCGTCCACCTCCAAACCCCACCAAGAGCTGCAGTGTCCACCTCCAAGCCCCTGCAGCATCCACCTCCAAACCCCATGGGCAGCCATGGTGTCCACCTCCAAACCCCACAGGGAGCTGCAGCATCCACTTCCAAGCCCCATGAGGAGCCATAGCATCCACCTGCAAACCCCACAGGGAGCCACAGCGTCCACCTCCAAACCCCAGTGCTGACCTCCTGCCATGCCCCGGAGTGCCCTGCCCGCACGGCCACCACAGGTGCCCGGCCACTCCGGCGGAGGCAGGGGCTCAGCGGCGACGGTGAGCCCCCCCTCGGCGCCGTTCCCCGGAGCAGGGGCGATGCCGCCGTCTCTGGCGTGGCTCCGGGGCAGCTGGGCCCAGTGTGGCTGCAAACACTTGTTGTGAAATTCCTCCTCCTCCCCTCCCGAGCACGCACGCACGCACGCACGCACAGGCACCGCCGGAGTAATCAGGCTTTAGAGGAGAAAAGCTGCAGGGCTTAGCGGAGCAGGAACCCACGTCCCCACCCCGGCAGCAGCTGGGGGAGGGCAGCGCCGGGAGGAGGCCCCTTGCCTACCCTGTCCTTCCATCCCTGCTATCCCGGCAGCCTCCTCTCCAGAGTCCGGGCAGGGATGTGGCCACGTGTGGAAAGCTCTGCCAGGATCCTTGCTCCTGCCCAGGGGTGATGCAGCAGAGCGAGGGGCATCCCTGCACCCTGCTCCTGCTCATCCGTCACCCTTCGTGTCCCCTTCGTCACAGCCAAGCCGCGATACAACCCCAGCAACCCCACTTCAGCCCAGGACCCTTCCCCACGGACACAGCTCGGCAACCGAACTGCAGGCATCACCGTTAAAACGCTGACAGGGGCAAGGTCCCCGCGCGAACCACCACGGTACTGGCAGAGGAAGACAGCCCGTCTCACCCCGGTGCCAGAGCCGGCTCGCTTGCGGAGAAACCCCCCCGCCCTCGCGCTAAAAACCGCTTGCTTCAGCTGCTGCGGGATTTAAGATGCAGCACGGATCGATGCAGGGCTCGGGTTCCAGCCTGGAGCTCGCCAGGCCACGTGGGGAGGGAGGGCTGCGGCGGCAGGACTGACTGCCCTTCCCCAAGCATCGCACTCCACACCGGGCAGGCAGATGCTGGGCAGCGGCAAGGCTGGGGTGCACCCTAAATGGGTGCTGGGGTGCTGGGAGGGTGGGTGGGCTGCCGCTGTGCAGCTGGGTCACCCATCCCCGGCTGCCAGGGAGGTGGGGGACCCGCCCCTGGAGGCGTTAGGACGGGTCACACCTTAACGTCGAAAGCAAAGGGTGCTGGGGCCGGAGCGGGGAGCACAGCAGGAAAAGCAGCGGACGGGAGGATGTGAGATAAAGCTGCCCAGCGGCGTTATCTCGCGCCCACCCGCGGCTGCCTTTCCTGCGGCCCTGCGCCTCTTCCGCCCCGCGGCGCAGCAGCCCCACTCAGCCGCCGAGCAGGGAGCCAAGCGCTGGGCCGGATCGGCCCGGGATTTACCAGCCTGCCCACTCGCCTTGTGGCGTTGTAACCGCCGAGCCACGCTGCTGCTGCGGCGTTAACTGGGGGTCTCCAGCCATGACCAGGAGCGTGTCTCGCATCGATCTGGCAAAAAGCCTGGGTCGTGCCCACGTGCGGCTCACCGCCGCACCGAGGGGTCGCCCCCAGCCCCACGGCACAGGACGGCAGGGTCCAGGTGCTGAAGTGGGGAGGACACCGGCTGGAGGCGCGCCACGGTCGCCATCTCCATCAGCTCACATCTTCCTCCGCAGCCAGCCATATCAGCCAGCCTTCCCCAGCTGGCTCCAGCAGGCAGCTGCCCGCTGGTCCCACCCTGCCACGTAAATTGGGTGCCAGCAGCTCCGAGCCCCCGCCAGTCGCAGCCTCCTCCAACCAGGGCTGATGGCTGCAGAGCCTGGAGCACGGCACCCCCGAGCACCCACTGCTGCAGCGGGTGGCACTGCAGGACAAGGCCACCCTGGCACACCCGATGCAGCTCCTCTGTCAGCCATGGGGACAAGGGGCACACTACCATGTCCCCTCTCAGCCCCAGCAGTGCAAGGCAGTGCCCAGCTGCCGGCGCGGGGTGCTGTGCCGAGCCGTGCCGAGCGGCGCCACCGCACAATCCCGCCATTGTCCCGGCTGCCGCTCTGCCTCCGCCAGCTCCCACCATCTGCAACCACCCGGTGCTGCCCTCCGGCGCTGCCCTCCGGTCCCCTGGGGCCACGCTCCTCCACGGCGGCCGGCTGGCACCGGGCACCCGCTGCCGTGCCAGGTGGGACGGGTCTGTCCCCACGCTGTGTCCCCTCCAGGGACCCCAGGACCCGGGCGTTGTGGGGTGCCTGGCTAATTTGCACAAAGGGGGGGTGTCCCCCATCCCGACACTGCGGGACCACCCAGCACAGCAGACATCTCAGCTGCCCCTTGCCAGCCCCTGCCCGGCCAGGTTGCTAATTGCAGCGGGGGGAGGAATTAATGATCTTAATCCCTTCTTTATGATTGATCCGAGTAAAGACTGCAAGGGCCCCCCCGTCCCGTTTCTGCCCCTTTTCCGGATCCCATGCCCTGGGGAAGGTGCCGGGCAGCGTCATCTGGGTCCCTGTCAGAAGGTGCTTAGTCCCAGCCGCGGCATTAAGGGGCACGTGATGGGCTCCCTCGCCTGGGTCTTTGCACTGGGCAGCTTAGCAGCCTGGAGGGACGCCAGGGTTCAAGGGGACACTGCCAAGGTCAGGAGGCGCCAACCCACACCCAGGGGGTTCCCAGCCCTTTGCAGGACCCTGTTCCTCCCCTGCAACCACCCTGCCAGGTACAGGCTGAGCCCACAGGGTCTGAAAGCCGGGTGCCCCGGGGGCTAAAGTGACCAGTGAGCTACAGCACCCAGGTGAGGCTATCACTTGGATGTCACCCGCTTCGCCCTCCCCACTGCCACCAAGACCCATTTCCATGGGTCACCCCAAAAACCTGCCCCCCGCCAGCCTGGGATGCTTGGCTGGGGCAAGGCAGCAGCACTCTCCCGTGGTCCAAGGGAGGGGGAGAAAGGGAGCTCTCTTCTCCCCAGGACTTCCCCCCAGAGCTTAGCCCAGCACCACCCCACATCCCCAGGGGTCCCTGCATCCCCTCACACAGGCTGACCTTGGGGACCGCGCTGCAATAGTCCTAACAACTCCAAAAAGATAAAGGTTGCAAAAGAGTCTCTGGTGGTCCAGCACCCAGAGAAACCGTCGCCAGCTGATGGACTAAGAGTCTCCCTGATTGCGGGAACCATTTACCGTCAGAGAGGAGCAGGAGCGGAGCTTCGCTTCTCGTAAAAAAATGACAAGCTGTGATTTCCAGCCCGCTCCCCTGTGTTATTTCACTGCATCGCTGGAAAGCCATCAGCTCCTGCCGACGTAAAAAGTCTCGTCTTCAAGAAAGAACTTCTGCTTTCCTTTAATTTTAAATAAATCAACCTCCTCCCGGAAAAGCCGCCGGTCGGTCAGCTGTGCACAGACACGGCCGTAAAGGGAGAAGAAAGCGGCAAAGCCGAAGCCGAGCTGCTCCCGGGCTCCGGAGACAAAGGGAGAAAATAAAAGTTCGGCTTTTTTCTAATCCCTGGGCGCTGGGTGGGCACTGGGGGCGGCGGCTTTGTCCGCCCGGAGCAGACGGAGGACGAGGACGGAAGGGACCCCGGCGTCTTTTCAACCTCGAGAAAGGCAGTAATTGTCCCCTCTGCCGGGTTTTTGTCCCCGCTTCCTCCCCCTCGCCACGCGGCCGCCCGCCCAGCACGGCCCCCACCTCCCTAGCAAAGCCCTGGTGATGGACGAACAAACCGTCGGGCAAACGGATGGACAGACTCAGCCGTGCCACCGGCAGACCTAAGGAGGGCACCCACCACCGGCACTTGCCCCTCTCCAAGGCATCCCAGGAAGGGTGTAGGTCGAGGGAGGCTGCAGCTGGAGGGACCTTCCTAGCTGGAGGTACCACTCACAGCTCCAGAGAGGGGCCAGACATGGGCCCCGTGCTCCTCAACCACCCTGGCCAACATCCATGGACGGGACCTCGGGATGGCCAGGACTGCAGGGCCATGGGTGGTGGGAGTGATGCATGGGGAGTCCCAAGACACCCTTGAGGCATCCTGGCGTCTGAAACACACCAGCCAGCAGGTAGAACAGGACTGCCGCCCTGTAGCACCATCATGGGTCAGAGGGTCCACCTGCAACCCAGGTCAAAGGCTCAGGAGAACAAGCAACCACCAGAACAAGGTTCGAAGCAGCTCCAACCCCAGCACCACAACACCCGACTCAGCTCCCAGGTACCTGATTTTCACAGCACAGTCTTACATGCTGCTCCCTCCACCAGGTGACACAGGTCAACTGAAAGCTGGCAGTGATGTCTCACCACAGCGTCATCGACCAGAAGTCAGGCAGCAGGCACCAGACCAAAGGGCTACTGGACCTCTCCGACCACACAGGGAAGCACCATCAAGTCTTGAGCAGCCGGGGACTCAGCCAGGCGACAGCCAGCCACAGGGACTGCTGGCAGGGCAGAGACCCATGGCACCGTCACCTCTGGGCTGCTGCTTCTGCCAAAGCCACGTGGGGAAACAAGGCGAACCGAGAGAGAAATCAAGCTGCGATCTCCCAAGGCTGAATATCCCTGCAGGACACCCATTCAGGGAGAACATGGTGCCTGATAACCAGGCACGGGCACCCTGAGGCAAAGACAAGGATGTCCTTCACCTATGTTGTTTGCAAGCCACCACCTCTATCAACCCAACAGCCCCCAAGCTCTGCTCTTCGCATTCATCCTCCCAAAAACTGGTCCAGCCAGAAGATCGACCCCTGGATGCTCCATGGAAGCTACCATCACCCACTACATTTTCTCCAGACATCAAGAGAGGACGCCCAGGCCTGGGGGAGGTTTGGGCAGTGTCGTAAATGCTAAGCCTCACCCTGGGCGTTTGCAGGTTAACGAGCCAGAGGTATGACGGGTCACCAGATGGGCAACTCACATGGAGATAGTTCACCTCCCGTGCTCCAGAACATCCTTCAAAGGGCCAGTTGTGGCAGCCACTCTGCTCATCTCTGCTGCCGAGGTGGCACTGAGGGACGTTAAGAAGCCAACTCCTGAATTAAAAAGGCTATGGAAGATTAAATCCAGCATCTGGAGTTAGCCCTGGAAGCAGATGGCGAATCATCGTGGTGCACAGAGTGGCTTTCACCCGTCTCCTCCTTGCAGGCAGCCACTCTGCTCTGGTGGTGCCTCCCAAGAGCGGCTCTGGACGCACACACAGCTTGGCCAGCAAGGGCCAGAGACGTGGCCTGCCAGGCACATCCTCCAGGGACGGTGTGGTAAGGCCATGCCATCCTGCAAATGCCCAGCTGAGCAGGCAGGAGGTGATGCCACCTCCCCAGGTGGGCTCCCTATGCCAAGGCTCCAGCAAAGGCATATTTTTTCCCCGCTGGCGGTGGGTTTCCCCACATAACCCCATGGCTGCTGTGAGCTTCCCAATCCGCTGGCGCGCCGTGCCGATACGGCACAGCCACGCAGAGATGCCCGACTCAGGCAAATGCCCCCAAGCAAGGCAGAGCCTATCACCAACATGCCCTGGACTTCCAAGGAGGTTACCACCGGGGAGACGACAAGGATGTCCCCAGGGACACCACCGCCTCCATGCACATCCTTGCACCTCACCCTGCAGCCGGCCCCGTGCGCACCGTGCCACCCCAGTGAGCTGCAGTGCCGGCACAGACGGATCCGCTGCCGCGGGGACCGACCTGCGCCCTGGGCCGCTCCACACCGCCCGGCTGGGAAACGTGGCTGCGTCCTGCCTCCACGGGGTGGTGGTTACGGATTAAGGAGTCTTAAATGTCAGACGACCAGGCGCTCCCTGGAAATCCACTTATCTCCGCTGCCACTCGGAGCGGCCAGAGCCGGGCGGTTATGGAGATAACGCGATTTGAAGCGTCCACCCGAGCACTGCAGGGCTGCGGGTGCCCTGCGGACAACGCCAGGCACCTCCTCCCCTCCTCCGCTCGCCCAGCTGCTGCCCAGAGAGCCGGATGACGGCCGCGCTGCTCAGCCTGGGGGCTGCACCCACCTGCGCGACCCCCCCCTTCCCCAATTTGGGGGGACGAGGGAGGCTTGGCAGCCTCACCTCCCCGGCGCTCACCCATCCCCCCCGTGCCAAAGCTGCGACAATTCGCTGCCCAAATCCTAAAACGACTGTAACTAAAACCTACCAGATTGAGCCTCGGGAAGGGCCCCCCCCCTGCTTCTCCCCCCCCTCCAAATGGGATTGAACAGATCTGCACTCGCACAAGCCCAGCTCGCAGCCAAGCAGCATCTGACATTCACGCGCCGTGGCACGGCTCTCTGCCGCTCGCCCACTCCCCCCAGCTTGGCATCGCCCTGCCTAACGCTGCCCCCCTGGAGACGAGGCATCACTCCCAGCCCAGCAGAACCCCTCTGCCCTCTCCAAAGCCCACCCAGACCCTCCTGGAAGGAGCCCAGCTCTTTGGGCCAGCTAGTCCCCAGTGTGTCCCCCACCGACAGAGGTCCCCAAGGTGATTTCAGGGCTGCGATGTTCAGGAGACCAGGCTGAATGACGCAAGGGCATTGGGGCAGGTGGACAAGGGCCAGGCGCTGCCCAGCGGCAGACGCCAGCATCAACGGGCATCCCGGCAAGATCCCCGAGAGGCACCACAAAGGGCTGCGGGGGGGCCAGGCAAGGCTTTGCCCCAGGGAGACCCACAGGCAGCCTCACCAAGGCCAAGCTAAGATGTGTGAATTGCTCCCGTTAACAGATGGGGCGATTACAGCGTAAATTACTTGGGGTCTAACCAATAACCAGGTCACGGAGAGACCGATCAGCAGGCGCAGAGCTCCGAGAAGTTAATTAAAAATAAGAAAAAAAGTTGTAGGCACAGCCGCATGGGAATATTTGATGGCGAAGAGCCCCAGATCCATCAGTGCCACCTCCAAGTGCCACCTCCAATGGTGCCCAAATCCACTAGTGCCACCTCCAAGTGCCACCTCCAATGGTGCCCAAATCCACTAGTGCCACCTCCAAGTGCCACCTCCAATGGTGCCCAAATCTATTAGGGCCACCTCCAAGTACTGCCTCAAATAGTGCCCAAATCCACCAGTGCCACCTCCAAGAGCGGTCCCAGCCTGGAGAGGTCCCTTTGTGCTCCCAGCTCTCCGAAAACCTCATCCCTCCACAACACACCGGGCAGCTCCGTGGTGGCAGAGCACAAACCGAGGGGCTGCTCCAGATCCCAAGAGAACCGGCGGTGGGAAGGGCTGGTGCACCCGTGCCAGCACCTGTGTCACCGTCACCACCAGCGAGCAAGAAGCGTGCTGGCCACAGGAGCATGTATGAGAGAGTGCCAGGGCCAGCTCAGTTTGGTCATTAATGGGTGGTGGGGACCTCGTGGTCCTTAGTGATGAGACCCCCCACCTCAGAGGCGGCAGGGCAAGGCTAGCACCTCGGTGCCTGCGCCCCATGGACCAAGCGAGCACAGGGAAGTGAGGCAGCAGCCATGCAAGCAAGGGTGCGGTGAGCACGCAGCCCGGCCAGCCACCCCTCTGCGGACTGAAGGAGACATTGGCATCCAAGAGGCATCTCTGCTGCTCACACCAAAAACACCCCAGAGGGCTGGGTCCCCGCTGCTTCTGTGCCGGCAGGATTAAGGTGTGCAATCCCGCCCCGAGCCTCCCGCGAGCGCCCGCTCCCGAAGGCGACCACTTTGGAGGAATTGCTTTTACAGCCACGAAGGTGGCAGCACCGTCGGAAAGCTGCCGGGGTCCGCAAACAGCAGCTATTGACAGATGTCTAAGAGGACGGCGAATAATCCCGTCTTCCTCTGGGAGGATTCGGGTCGCCCTCGCCCTCGCCGGGGGTTTATCCATTGTCTGGATCTGCCGGCGGTTGTTATTTTTGGTCAGCACCACGTTTTGCTTGGCCTCGCTGGCAGAAGGGAAATAGGAGGAAGAAGAGGAAGGGGAGGAAGGCTGCCCGACCAGGGGTGGGGGGAAGAAGACTGGCTCGGCTTTGGGAGGGGGCAGCGGGGCACCCTGCAGACCTCGGGGACCCCAGGTCGGTCTCCTCCCAGCCCCACAGCCTCGCTGAGCACGGCCAAAGCTCACCACAATGATGGGACTGGCTGGGCTGGCAGCAAGGGCATGGTGCGGCCGACCAGCCCAGGCATCACAGCCTCCCCTGGTGCCCAGGGGAATTGCTCCCAGCAACCCCAGTAAACCCTGTGGACCGGAGAGGGTTGAGAGGTTTTGGGGGGCAGGTCTCACTGCCCAGCTTCCAGCACCCTCCTGCGCAGGCAGCAGTCGGGGTTGTCTCCACCAGCAAAAGAAAGGGCAGGGGAGCTCTGGCAGGGACAGGCAAGCCCTGCCTGCTGCCAGTACCATCCCAAGCCCTGCCTGCAGACCCACACATGCCTCGGGTCCATCTTGATGGGCCAAAAAGGCTGGGGAGCCTCATGAAGGCAGGTCTCCGACCTGCCCTGACCCCCCCAGGCTGTGGACCCCCCATCCCTCACGCTTCATCCCCAGCACCGTGGCATCCCAGGCGGCAGGCAAGCCCCGCTGACAGGTCCCATCCTCCCCGATGGCTTGGGCTCGCCGACACCGCAGGGTGCTGCTCCCAGGGCTCAGCCAGCCGCTGGGATCCACACCCGTCCCTCCAAGCCAGGTACAATGGGAGGTGCGGGCAGAGCCGGAGTAAGAGGCATCCAAGAGCTCCTAGGAAGAAGATACACAGCCATGCCCCAAGACTTCTCCCCATCTACCTGGCAGTGACTCGGGGAGCATCCCTGCTCACCGGCAAGGCGGGGCTCGCCATCCTTCTGTGCGTCGCCTTTCCACCGCCACCCGGTCTGCCTGCGAAGCGTGAAGACAATAAAAAGCTGCCTCCCTGCTCAGCGGGCTTTCGCTCCTGCAAGAGATGGAGGGCACGCCACACAAAACCACCTCTCCTGAGTTTTCCCCACGCTCGGCACCGCTTGTCATTCAAGCAAACCCCATGGCCTTTAAGCTGCCAAGGTACCAGAGCTGCTCCGGAATCGGAGTTCGCTCGGCTCCTGCCCTGGAGCAAGGAATCTGAAACGCTGCCACTGGAAACGAAACAGAGCATCCGTCATTTTACTTGCCAGGAATATATCCAGCCCCCAAAAAAAGAAATACTGCCTGCTGAAGAGCCAGCAACAAAAACCCTCGATTTCACCAGCGAAGCAGAGCCCGGTATTGGGCATTTCCACCCGGGTCCTGATTCTCTGCCAAATTCAAAATCACCTGAAATAAAACGAGCAACCGAGTCAGGTCAGGGCTGGAGGGGCCGGAGCTGCCCCGGCGCCGGGAGGAGGGCGCCGGGTCAGTACGGCTGGTGAGGACCAGCAGACCCTGCCCAGCATGCTACAAGGAAAATCCATGGGTTTGGAAAAAAAAGAGGCAGGTGGCAGAGGCAGGACTGGAGGGGACAAAAGGTCCCTCCCGCCACTGCCAAACCAGCACATCCAAGCACAGCCAGCCCTGCTGCGGGGGGTGCCCTCGGGAAGCCACCCTGCCAGCGGCCGCTGCCAGCATCCTGCCCACCAGCCGCCCCCGGCCAGGCGGGTCGTCAGCCCCCAGCCATTCCCAGTCGCATCCCCAGGAAAAGGAGCAGCGCGTTCCCAGCCAGCCCAGCCCCCAGCCCAGGCACGCCAACCCAAATATCTGCAAAAGGCGCTCCCCTCCATGGGAACGGCAACTCCACACAGAGTTCACATGCCCCAGCAATGCCTGATTAAACTCCCAAACTCCAAGGGAATACCCCTGAGGCTGTCTGAAGATAAGCTAGGAGCTAGACTGCTCTCAGGAAATGCAGGAACTGGGAAAGAGCAATCACTTTTTTCCTTTTAAATCCAGAATACTACAGAGCAAACCCCGGCGTGCTCTAGCTCGGATGCAAGCGCTCACCCAAGCTCGCTGCCATCTGCCCCGGGAGTTTCCCACTCCCCAGATCCTGCCGGAGGCGGTGGGGATGGAACTGGAGAGCCCAGGACAATTCAAGGCAGCGCAGGCAAGCTGAGCGTGACCTGCCAGGCTCTGCATGCCAGGCTGGAAGACGCTGAGCAAGAGGACAGTGCTGGAGACCGGGGCAGAGGGAAGGCTGTCACCGCAAGGCCAGCGGGTACCAGAGCACGGGGACACTTGCTGCCGACACCTCCAGGACCTGTGATGCTCTGCAGGTGCTCCATCATTTCAGTTCACCCTGGGGAACACCACAGACACTGGTTCCACCGGTCCTCGGGTCTCCTGTGACCCTCACCACCTCCTCCCCTTTGGCTTCTCCATGACATGTAGTCGTAGCACTAGACCTGGATCTCCTAAGCTGTCCGCACACTCAAGGGCAAGGGCAGTCAAGGAAATCATGTTCGTGCAGCGCCAGATGCAGCTCCAAGCTGGGGCATCCCAGGATAAAGAAGGAGATGATGCTCCTCCCTTTCGTACCTGATGGAACCCAGGGAGCAACCAGCATCCTGGGCGGGGTCCTCCAGGAGAGCGGAGCCACAGGGAGGGTTTGCACCACGTCCTGGGGATCAGCGAGCCCTGGCGCTGGGGCACCCCAGAGCGAGCGAGTGAGAACAGCCCAGTCCTGGCTGCCAGGGCTTCAGTGGCGACGGACTGTGATGTCGTAAGCAAGAAGTTCTACCTTCAACCAGGACCACAGCCAGGAAGGAGACTTGCACCGAATGCACGCCATCCTCTTGGATGGGCAAACATGTCTGAGGCCAGAGGAGCACAGGCGATGCACCCACCCCACACCAAGCTCTCCTTCAGAGGAGATGTCTAACAGCTCTCTTGGTTCTTGACGCTTCTTCAAGAATCAGCCCGAGAGGGAGGGTGTCTTCCTTCCCTGTGGAAGGATGGAAGAACAGCAGTCCTGGGCAAGCTGATGGCAAGAGGCATTAGCAAAACAGCTCCCAGCAAACTCTTGGGACAAGAGGTCCTGCCTCAGGGGTGTGGTGGCATGGTGCGGAGGGGTTGTACCAACGAGGCCCAGCTTGTGTCTTTGATTGCATACCAGTCTGGCTGCAGAAAGCAATTGGACTGCTACAAAACACTTAGATTCTCACCGGCTGTCTCGCACGCAGCCACAAGACCTTTCCATATATGAAGGGGGCTTGTAAGAAAGATGGGGACAGACTTCTTACCAGGATCTGTACTGGCAGGACAAGGGGCAACTGTTTTAAACTGAAAGAGGGGCAGGATTAGGTTGGGCATAAGGAAGAAATGTTTTACAGTGAGGGTGGTGAGACACTGGAAGAGGTCGCCCAGAGAAGCTGTGGATGCCCCATCATTGGAAAGGTTCAAGGTCAGGTTGGACGGGGCTTTGAGCAACCTGATCTAGTGGAAGATGTCCCTGCGCACAGCCGGGGGGTTGGACTGGATGATCTTTGAAGGTCCCCTCCAACCCGAACCATTCTCTGATTCTATGGTAATTTAACCACCAGCACCGTGCTTTATCAAAAAAGCACAAGTGAGAAGGGTGAAGCTGGAGATCCCAAAGAACCAGCCACAAGACAGTCAGAAAGCAGAGCTGGGGCCCTAGGAAGGAGGAAGGGGCCACTGCCACCACCAGCCGTGGCACGAGTCAGGACAGGGGGGGCACTCAGATGAAAGAGCCGCAGGACACACAGTAAGAAATAGAGGGGTTTGCTCTGCGTGTGGCCTCGAGGAGAGCAGCCGTGGAATAATCCGTCTCACAAGATGTCGCAACATGGAAGAAGATGGGCAAGAGCCGCAAGAGCGAGCCTTGAGCACGAAGGAAACGCCGTGTGGTGGGAGTTGGAAAGGGCTCGATGTGGTGCGCTTATCACCCTGGAGATGTGCTTTGAGGACGCTTGATTACAGGGTGTAAGCATCCTTCTGGACTCACTGGTCCTTCTTGGTCCCAAGCTCTGAGGGTCTACAACTAAAACTAGAGTTAGATATCAATGCTTCTGCCTCTTCTCACTTCCCTGAAAGCTGAGGAACAAGGTGGCAAGCTGGAATGGCAGGGAACAAGCTGGATGTGGTTGTCACATCCAGCACCTGCCATGTGGTGGTCCACCCCTTCCCCAGCCAGCCCAGGGTGGGTTCAGGGCCCCCAGCCTCTTCCCAGGGACCTGGTGCTCGACTGGTGACCCCCCTGCAAGAGAACAGTCTTCCTTCACCTGTGCAGAAGGGTTTGATCCCATGCCCTCCTGAAACCCAGCACTCACGTCCCCATCTCCGAACGGGTCCTCCTGCTGCCGTGCCGGCAAGCCCCTGAGATGGGAGGAACAGGGCCTCCAGAGCACGGGGCACCAACACAGTGTCGATGTCCCCACTGCTCGCTCTCAGCTTCCATGATGGACACCCTCCTCCACCTGCTGCTTTCTCCAGCCTGCTCCATCTCCTCCTCATCCCTCTTCCCCATGTTGGCACCACCACGCCACAGACTCACACACCTTGCCCCTGGTGACTTGCTCCATGGTGGCAGAGCCTGGGGGACAAGCAGGGCTGTGGAGACAAGCTGGCGAGGGAGCCTCGGGAGCCTCCATCCCCCAGCGAACAGGATCAGTCTTGCAGGCGGTGGGTCGGGCAGAAGGAAACTCATCCCCATAGCTACGATGAGCCGCTGGCATTTGAAGGACTGTCCACGATGCCTTCCTTGGCCTTCTGGTGGCTGGTCAGCAAACCCAAGGCATGACTGAGGGCAGGGTGGGGGGAACGCTGCACTCACAAAACGGAGGAAGGCACATTACCATCCCCAGAGCTTCACAAAGATCCATCCTTGGGGTTTTTTCCTCTTTTGGTAGCTTTTGACACATTTGACATGGGGCACGTCCACATTAAGAGTAGAAAAAAATTCCCCAGCGCTTCCTGACCAGGTTCCCCTTGAGCAGGGTGGCTTCTCCACCCTCGTGTAGCCTGGATGGACCCATGTGGCCTCCCCGCACCTTTCTCCTACATGATGTGAACCTGAACCTCACTACCGGGAGGAGGAACATCCTCCTCAAGGATTTTGCAGAGGAAGAGGCAATTCTTTACCCCAACGATGCATTTCAATCATGCATCAAAGCCAAAACCCCACGCCAGGGTGCTCCCAGGGCTGCAGCCCTCACCATCTCTCAGGGCTGAGGGAAGCAGCCGGCACCCACGGGGGGATTCGGGACAGGCGTCTTTGGGGGATGGCCACGGACATCCTCGTGTCCCCGCAGCAGGCGGCCCCACTTTGGCTCAAGGGGTTTAAGCTGAACTAGCGCAAGTCCCTCCTGCAGACCCCCAAGGCGTAAGGCTCCCTGAGCTCTTAATGGGCTTACAGAGCTGCTGGGACCAGAGCAGCTCCCCAGCGCAGGGGCCAGGGGGACTTAAAGGCACCGCCAGCCGGCAGCCCCCCTGGGGCACTGCTGACATCGGCCGTCCCTGGCATGGCAGGGGCCACCCGCCAACCCCATCCCGGCCGGGCTATTGCTGACAGCGCTGAGCGCTCAGCCCTCTCCCGCCCCCTCCCAAATCCCATGCACCCTCCTCCAGGCAGGTGTCCCCTGCTCGGCCTCGAGGACAAAGGCGGATGCTTGTCCCCCCCCCAGCTGCCCCGGCCCTACAGCAGATCTAATCACCCCACCCCATGCCACCAGCCCTGGCACCCCCAGGCGAGAGCAGAGCCCACAGATACCAGGGAAGACAGGAACAGCCCAGGTAAAGAGCAGGGCGCAGGCAAGCTGGTGGCAGAGGGCAAGCCAGCACGCCTGCTCCTGCCTGCGCCGGCACCCATACCCCCCTGCCTGTACCTTGTGGCTGCACCCTGCACTGGCGCCCCACACCTGTGCCCCATGCCTGCACCTGCACCCCACACTTCACCCCATGCTGTGCCCCGTGCCTGCACCTGCACCCCACACTTCACCCCACACCTGTGCCCCATGCCTGCACCTGCACCAGCATCCCATGCCTGTGCCTTGTACCTGCACCCCATGCCTGCACCTGTACCCCGTGCCCCACACCTGCGCCCCACACTTCACCCCACACCTGTGCCCCATGCCTGCACCTGTACCTGCACCCCATGCCTGCACCTGTACCCCGTGCCCCACACCTGCACCCCACACTGGCAACCCATGCCTGCCCTCCACTGCTCACCCCACATCTCACCCCACTGCATCACCCACGGCCATGCAGAGCCCACGCAGCAGGACCAGGGGGTGCCTGGCATTGGGCAGGATCGGGACAGGACCAGCTGCAGGTTCCCCCTCTCCCAGGGGCTCAGACCCCCCTCAAATTCAGTCTGGGGGTGACAGGAGCATGTGCCACCCAGCACCCTACCCGGTGAGGATGGAGGGGCCAGCACACCATTCCACGCCATCCCCGGGAAATCCTGTTTTTCCAGGCTTGGATCGAGCACAGGGGACCAGGAACGACGGCTGGCAGGAGTGGGGCCGCCCAGGGAAAATCCTGCTGGAAAGCAGCAAAACCCCATCCCCGACAAGCCCGACCCGCACTGCCGAGGCAGCCCCTCACCAGCCTGCCGCGCTCTAGCAGGGACAGCTCTACCTTCCTGCTTCATCATATTTTGGGGGCTTGGACTCCAGCATGTAGGTTTGTGCTTTCGCGTATTTTCAGAGGGGAAATATATTAAAAAAAAAAAGCAAAAAAACCCGAAAAACCTGGGCATGCAACTGAGCTCCTGTGATTTCCATATCAGCTGCTGTACATGCACACAGCAAGGAAAAATCCTTAGGAAATTTCTGCTAAAAAATAAAAAAAATAAAGGAAAACCCACAGAAGGCTGAGCTCGCCGGACACAGCATGCCAGGAGGGGCTGACAGAGCTGTTACGGTCTATTGGGCCAATAATCCACAAACTAAGACGGATTTATTGTACATGGCAGATCGTAACAGCTCCAAAGAAACCATCACTGTCTCCCGGTGCTTAAAATTCACTTTCTTGGGGGGAAAAAAAAGGGCCAAAATATGGCTTTACGAGATAAGATGCGTGGTTGTACCATTCTGTGACAGACAGAAGCCTGTGCAAACACATATATGGGTTTTTTTCTTGATATATAAATAAATAAAATATCTCCTCTTCCAAGGCGAGCGCGACTGCATTACCCAGCTTGGAGCACTGTCGTTACCACCGGATTACCCGGCTTGGTTTCACCTCCGTTAGCAAGATGGATTTGCAGGGATGTTGTTTCTGCCCCAACAGTACCGCCCGAACACAGGGCAAGATAAAAATTAAATTAATTAAAGCCAACTTGAGCCCCTGCATCCATCTGGCTTGCTGGGATGGGTGGATTTGGGTCCCCTCTCTTTGGAAGGTGCAAGCCTCCGAGAAACAAGATGCCGGAGCGGAGAGCAGACTTCTCACTGGCACGACACCGTGATCGCAAGCCTGGGATGGGGGGATATTCTAATAATCATAATCATAATCATAATAGAGGGCAGAGCCAGTGCTTTCCTTTTCAGCTTTTTTTCTGGGCAGACGGGAGCCCCAACCAGCGCAGAGGAGCAGGACCAGGAGTGGGACCAGCCTAACCCCGGCGGTAATTGCGGCGTCTGTTCAAATCACTGCAACGCTGGAAATCACGCTGGGCCCGGCTGAGAGCTTACCGGCCGGCTGATCATATCAGACGGGGATCAAAGAGGCTCAGCTAACAGGTTTAGTGCACGGCTCGTCCCAGCCGGCGCTGCCACCAAGGGGGGAGGCCGGGCTCCCGCTCACCCCGGGGGGGCTGCGTGCCCAGGATGCTCGCGGGAAGCCCAGAGGGTGCGCGTGGGAGCGGAGCATCCCTCGGCGGGGCGATGCCCGGGGGGGTGCCTGGCGAGGCAGCCAGGCCTGAAGCCCCCGAGCATCACGCCTGGACAATGGGTCAGGCAACGCCACGTGCTCGCCCTGCCAGCACCCGCCAGCCCCCTGCCTGCACCCCAAAACCATCCCGGGGGGGCGCAAGCGGTGGGATGCCAGAGCAGGCGACCATGAGAGCAGCTTTCAGCTGCGCTCGGAGACTCGGAGCAATGCCTGCGGGCAGGGACGGGTGCAGGCAGGGGGTTTGCACAGGGTGCCCTGGCTCCAGCCCCCCCAGCAAGCAGCGCAGCCCAGCCGGAAGAAGCGATGTGCCGGGACTGGCCGGGTGGCTCCAGGGAGGGAGTCGAGCCGAGTAATTAGAGCAGGAGGCTATGAGTCAGCAAACGACGCGTAACCTCACCGAGGTTGACAATGAGGCAAAAGATGGCAGTTTCGACCGAGAGCGCCTGCTGAAAGGGCACATTTAGATATGCAAGAAGCAGCAACTCCCAACAATCGCAGGGCTGGTGACCCGCTCTGCAAACCACGCTGCTCCACAGTCACTGTCCGGCTGCCAAATATTCAACGCCTTTCTCCAAAATCATTGCAAACAGAGATGCGGTCGGTCGCAGCCCAAACCGTACGGGAGCAAGGTAGCAGGGACCACTTCCAGAAAACCAGTGTTCGGGGGAGAAGACACCAGCCAGCCTCTCCTCCAGCACCCCAGGCTGCCTGGGGAGCAGGATACAGCCGGGCTCCGCAGCTGACCTAGCTCTGGATGCCCTAGAGAGAAGAGCAGCCGGTGGTGGTGATCCTCCCAGCACCACCACCGCACTCCGGGACGGATATTAAGGGCGAGGTTTGGCTTGGAAGCAAACGTCAGCTCCAGCCACAGGCTCATCCCCCCTTTTCTGGGGGGGTCCACCGGGGCTGCAGGCAGGTAGGGTCCTGCCGCACAGCAGCCCTCAGCGAGGAGAGTTTAATTAACCCCGGAAAGCAATCGTTAAACAGCCAGCCCGGGTAATCGATGCGGAAGGGGCAGCTTGCTGCCGAGGGACCATCTGCTCCGGGGAGGGATGGCGGCTCGTCATCCCCCCCCCGCCATCCTTCACCCCACGCCTGCCGGGAAGCCGCCGCGGGGCAGCTGGGTTGGGGGCCCAATCCTGAGCTTAACACCAGCCGAGCTGCCCCCGGGCAGGATGGGAGCTGCCCAGCGCAGGTCCCTCCACCCCTGCCTCGACTCTCGGTTCCCGTAAAGCCCCAGGTCCCCGAGCCACATGATTTCCTACGTGTCGCAGCCCCCCCCCCAGCACAAAGCCTGGCCAGGAGCCCCCACCGGAGGGTCCCTCCGGAGCAAGGCAGCCCCCGTAAGCCAGGATGCGGCTGAAGGAGAGCTGGGCAGGGATGTGGCCAAGCATTCTCCTCACCCCGCAGCTGTTTTCACCCGTGAGATGAGTTTGGGGGGATCTCAGCCCCGAGGGCACAGGGGGTTTGTGTCTTTTGGAGCACCCGGTGCCCCGCACACACGTACAGCCAAGCTCCCAGGGGAATACTCAGAGGGATGCTCTTGACATCCCAGCATCGCCCAGGGTACCAGCCAACCTGACACAGGGCACTGCATTCCTTCCCACCCCTGCCTGCCCTGCCTACCTGGGCCCGGATGCCCCACAGCAGCCTCGCAGCAGAGCAGCCGGACAACTGAACCCCTGCGGGCAGGAGGCAGCGGGGAGACCCCTGGAATAGATCCACTGCTGGAGGGAAACTGAGGCAGGGAAGGGCTGGCATGCACCCACGCTAAGGGACCCAGATTCACATTTTTGTGCTACTCCCCATCCCATGGCCACCCCGGTACGAGTGTGCATGGCGGGAGACAAGGAGAAAAGAAGGTTTGCTGCATCCAGCAAAAAAGCCAGCTGCGTTGCGCAGTGTCTGCCCACACGCCGGCAACAGCCTCTGCCCCCCTGGCACCCACCCACGCGTTCAAACTCCGTGGGCAGCCCTGGGCCCTCCTCCAACCTTGTACTTCCAAGTTTCTCCTTAATTGCTTTTATTTCCACCCAATAAATAAATTATGCCGGGTGCTCAGGGGCAGCAGGGCCAGGTGGGGTGCACCCGCTCCTGAAGGACCCAGGAGCTGCTCCCTGCTCCAGGGCACTGACTCCAGCTCCAGGATGAGGTCCCTGAGCAACTCTGGGATGGGCACAGGGAGACCCCTGGCCCTTGCCCCATGGTGACCCCCCAGGAGAGCTTTTGGGGGGCAGCTGGGGATGCAGCCAGCAGCAGCGTCCCAGGGGAAAGCCAGCCGGGGGGGGAAGACCAGGATTTTGTCCTCCAGGATGGGACTTGGCAAGACCGGTGTCCCCAGCAGCATCAGTCCTCCCTCTCCTACGAGGGGACCTTCTACCATCATCACACCCCGCCCAGCTCCCAGTGCCACCGTGTCCCAGAAAGCCCACGGGGACACAGCACTGGCATGACCCCCCGCTGGGGGATGCAGAGAGAGCCTGGCCCCACGGCAGGGAGCACTGGTGATGCAGATGCTGGGCATGGAGCTGCAAGCATCCTCCTCCTGGTCTGGATCTGTCCGCCACCCCTCAGGAGGAGAGGGGGCATCCCCAAGGAGGAAGAGACCTACATCCCATGGAAAGAAAGGAAACACCACAAGGAGCCCGACGGCGCTACCGGAGCAGGTGCTGCAGCAGGGACAGCACAAGGGACAAGCCCTGGGACGCAGCACGGCCCTGGTGCCAGGAGGAAGCTCTGCCCTCGTCCCCTGGCCTCCCGCGGGGCGGAGGGGAAGGTGCAGCTGCCGGTCCCAGGCGCAGGCAGGGGTGACAGATGGGTCCCCAGGACGGCTGGGACTGGCAGGTTTCAAGGTGACCTGCAAAGCAAAAAAAGTGGGCTTGTGCCCTTCCTTGCCCTGGGGCTGGGGGACACCTCGGGCTCCTCTTCACCACCTCCTTGCACTGCCCCGGACCTGCAGACTCCCAGGGAAGGGGACCACGCAGTTGTCCCCTCTCCAACAGCAACAGCTCAGCAGGAAGGGGACCACGCTCCCCGCACCCACACACGCACCCCCTCGCACACCAGCACCACGGCACGGGCATGGATACTAGCTCGAAGGGCACCGCTGCTCCAGGAGAAGGTCCTGGTGGATTCGGTTCCTGGCTGGTGATGGCTGCTGGTATCACCAGGAGAGCAGGCTTGGGCTCCAGCAGGGAGATGGCCGGGTGAGGGCTTGCCAGCACACCCCACCGCACCTGAGCTCCCAGGGGAATAACTCAGAGGGATGCTCTTGGTACCCCATCATCGCCCAGGGTACCAGCCAACCTGCCGCGTGGTGTGGGGATGAGGCGTTCCTTCCCATCCCTGCCTGCCCTGCCTGCCTGGGCTCGGATGCCCCGCGGCAGCCGGCAGGAGAGCTGCCGGACAACTGAACCCCCACAGCCAGGAGGCAGCGGGGAGACCTCTGGATGACCTCCGCCGCAGGAGGGAAACTGAGGCAAGGAAGGGCTGGGATCCACCCCCCCACTCGGTGCCAGCGAAGGGACCCAGATTCGTTTTTTCGTGCTACTCCCCACCCCATGGCTACCCTGGTACGAGCGTGCACAGAGGAGGACAGGGAACAAAGAGTGAGCAGGAACAACCCCCNCAGCACTCTCAGGAACGATCCAGGCCCTGGCTGCCTGTTGGTCTTCACCGCTGCTGGATCCAACCCCAGAGGCTGTGAAACACCTGAGCGAGCGGTGGCCAGACCTGCCCATGTCACCCCTGTGTAGTATCTGCCTACCCAGCTGCGGGGCCAGTGCTCAGGCCCTCGAGCCGGCGCTTGACCCCCGAGCTGGTGCTCAGCCTCTCAAACCAGGGCTCGACCCCAGAACCAGCGCTTAGCCCCCCCTAAACCATTGCTCAACCCCCCAGTCAGTGCTCAGCCCCCTGAAACGGTGCTCAGCCCCACATACCGGTGCTCGGTGCCCAAACTGGTGCTCAGCTTCCCAAAATGGCGCTCAACCCCCAAGCCAGTGCTCAGCCCCCTCAAGCCAGCACTGAACCCCTGAGCGGGTGCTCAGCCCCCTGGACCGGTGCTTGACCCCTGAGATGGTGCTCAGCTCCCCAAAATGGTGCTCAACCCCCAAACCAGCCCTCAACCCCTGCGCCAGCGCTCAGCCCCCTGAACCAGCGCTCAACCACTCAGCTGCTGCTCAGCCCCCCGAAATGGTGCTCAACCCCCGAGCCAGCACTCGGGCCCCAAACCGGCGCTCAGGCCCCTGAAACAGTGCTTGATCCCCACGCTGGTACTCAGCCCCCTAAAATGGTGCTCAACCCCCATGCTGGTGCTTAGCCCCCCCAAAACAGTGTGCGACCCTCGAGCCGGTGCTCAGCCCTTCGAAACGGTGCTCAGCCCCCCAAACCAGCGCTCAACCCCCCAAACCAGTGCTTGACCCCCAAGCCAGTGCTTAGCCCTCCAGAACGATACTTGACCACCGAGCCGCTTCTCGGGCCCCCAAAATGGTGCTCAACCCCTATGTTGGTCCTCAGCCCTCCGAAACAGTGCTTGACCCCCAAGCTGCTGGTCAGCCCATCGAAACGGTGCTCAGCCCCCCAACCCAGTGCTCAACACCCCAAACCGCTGCTTGATCCCCAAGCCAGTGACCCCCAAAACAGTGCTCAACCCCCAAGCCAGTCCTTAGCCCCCTAAAATGATGGTTGACCCCAAAGCTGGTGCTCAGCTCCCCAAACCGGTGCTCAACCGCCCATGCCGGTGCTCAGCCCCCCAAAATGATGCTTGACCCCCAAGCCGGTGCTCAGCCCCCCAAAACAGTGTTTGACCCCCAAGCCGGTGCTCAGCCCCCCAAAAAGGCTCAGCTCCAACGGAGGGGCCAACCCTTCCAGGAGGTGCCCAAAGCAGGGCCAGCCCCGCTTCACCCCCTGGAGCACCCATGGACCCCAGGGAGAGGTCCGGGCTCGCAGGAGAGGAATTCCCCCGGGGCCAGCTCTGGCTTGGGCAGACAGGGAGGAGAAGGGACAAGGACACGGCTGCGCCAGGGTCACCGCTACCCATCCCCCCCAGAGACGGCCACTCCAGTTTCCTCCCAGTACACATACTGGTCTCACGGTCCTTCAGAAAGGCTGGACAGGCCAGAGGGGGTCTCCCCAATTTCCTTTGCCTCTGGTCTCAGCATCTCCCCCTCCATCACCAAAGGGACACGGAGGCACCAGGGCAGGGAAGCTGGTCCCCTCCCAGCCGCCCCTCTTGGCTGTGGGAGGGGACATGTCCCCCATGTCCTGGAGGGGACCCCCTTGTCCCCTCTTCCCGCCGCTTCCCAGGGGAGCATCACCACCAGGGAAGCCGAGCTTGCTGGGGCTCTGCCGGCAGCTCCCCCAGCCCCAGAGCGACCGAGGGAGGGGGGCCCAGCCAAAGGCAAGGAGCTTTATTGCCTGAATATTTGGCACCAGGTCGCCGGTTATTCTTGGAGGCGGCCGCATGGTGGGATGGTTTGCGGGATGCAGCTCGGGGAGCTCGGGTGGGACGAGAGCATACCCCACCTCTAACGGGGGCAGCTGCGGGCTGGGGGGGGGGACTTAATTCCCCGCTGCCAGGGGTGTTTCCTAGCCCTATCTGTTGAGCTATCAGCCTTTGGGATGAGTTGCTGAAGCCACCACCCCGCAGCCCAGTGCCGGTTATTTCCAGGATTAGGCTGGCAGTGGTTATCAGTATGGTGATATCAGTGGTTATTCCCCCCCCAGAAATCCCCTCCCCATCACCCGCTGCCGGTTGTGGCCGCCTGCAGCCAGCACCAGCCACAGGCAGCCTGGCCCCTGGGGACCCCCGGGGACCTGCCGCTGGCCCCTCAAGTCCCCCATTCCTCCCCAGCTCTGGCATCGCCGGACCCACAGACACAGCCGCCATCACTGCCCTATCCCCCCATCCCTCCCTGCCACCCACCCCTAAACGAACTGCCAGCCATGGCATAAATTCATTCTGTTTTAATCTTCACGGTGCATCAGCATGGTGGGAAAAAAAAAAAAAAAAAAATCACCTTTTTTTCTTTTTTTTGGGGGGTCTTAATCTTTACCTGGGGTCATATTTACTAATCCTCTCGCTAATCCCCTAACGCCTTCGCAAAGGAAAAAAGCCCCATCCTCCACCGACCCAAGATGCAGCGACCGCTGGCTGCTCCCAGCCGGAGCAGGGCCGGGGAGCACCCAGAGCCCGGCGAGCGTGCGCTGAGGCCCCTCGGCGCCACAGGTTTAGCACTCAAGGTGACACTGTTTTTTCCCAGCGAGGTGGCCAATATGTGTCTTTAAAGGCTTTTTTGTTTAAGGAACCTGAATGTGAGGATGGGGAGAAGGGAGGCGACGCGGTGGCGGGGAAATGCGGGCACGTTGGGCGATGGAGGCAAAGCCTGCAGGTCTCGGCTCGACTGACGGGCTCAAGCATTTAGGGAATATTTAGGGAAAGGATGAGAAACCGCCTCTCAGAAAGGATTCGGTGGAAAACCATCCGCTGCCCATTTGCATGCCCCCACGGCCGAGGTGCACCAGGACCCCCAGGAGCATCCCCCGCAGCTGGCCCCCAGCCTGCCGGGCACGCGGAGCCCTGAAGCGCGGCGGTGCTGGGGGCACGGGCAGCAGTGCTGCTGCTCCCTGCCTCAGTTTCCCCATGTGTACAGATGACAGGTCACCCCCTCTCCCCAGGGATTCAGACAGCACAGGCTGCCCTTGAGCCGCCTCCAGGTCACCGTTGGTGCTGGGGGGCCTTGCTCGGGAATCACCCCGGGCCTCTGCCGACGGCAGGCACAGGGGGTCTGCAGACAGGGGGACAAGGGTCCCTGTGGATGGGGGGGACAAGGGTCCCTGTGGATGGCGGGGACACAGGGCTCTGCAGAAGGGGGAACAGGGGGAGCAGGGGGCTTTGCACATGGAAGGCTCTGCAGACAGGGGGGACAGGGGGATCGGCAGATGGGGTGACAGCAGTCCCTGTAGATGGCGGGGACACAGGGCTCTGAAGACAGAGGGACAGGGTTCCCTGCAGAAGCGGGGCACAGGGATGCCTGAAGACGGGGGGGAGCATGGGGCTCTGAAGACGGGGGGACAGGGCCCCTGTAGATGGGGAGAGAGGGGTCTCTGCAGGCCAAGGGGACAGGGGTCCCTGCAGAAGGGCGGACAGGGGTCCCTATAGATGAGGGAGCAGGGGGCTCTGTAGAAGGGGGACAGGGGGCTTTGCAGATGAGGGGGGACAAGGGGGACAGGGTTCCCTGCAGAAAGCGGGGACAGGGGTCCTTGAAGACGGTGGGACAGAGGTCCGTGCAGAAGGGTGGGAGAGCGGTCCTTGCAGACAGGAGAGGACAGAGGCGACAGGGGTCCCGGCAGATGCGGGGGAACAAGGGTCCCTACAGATTTGCCTTTCTCAGGCCAACCTCCTGCTGTGCCGCCACCATACCGGGGCTGCCCCCCGCCTCTGCTGCAGAGCCCCCCCGGCACGNAGCTGTCCTGATGCATTAAAGTGCAAACGCCTGGCGTCCAGCTCCCAGCCCTGCCGGGGCCGTGCCGGGCCGTGCCGGGCCACGGCATCCCCTTCCCCAGGGACGCCGACGCTGGGCCAGCTGTCCCCAAGGGCGGCCGGAGCCACCCTCATCATCTTCGTCTTCTACATTTATTTTTCTCCCCCCCCCCCCC
>WAAD01016088.1:0-28964 GCA_013389945.1 Fregata magnificens
ACATTCACATTTTAAAGAAAGGTACAGCATTGAAGCAGCTTCCAGGCTGGAGTGTGGCGGGCATGCAAGGAATCCATTCCACGGGAGGTCCCTAGGCCTGTAACCTCAGACATTAGCAACACCAGGAGAACTTGGTGTGCCGACTCTAAGAGGAACTGCAGAGGGTGGAGCGGAGCAGAGACACCGCGGCCAGGCTCTGTGATAATATGGGAACTTGAAGGTACCATGGAACCGATAAGCTGCATATTTGCTACCCTGGACCAACGGTCTGTCATGTTTTTGACAAAATGCTGTCCTTTTGGTGAACTTTGCTCATTATAATATCATTATAATACCAAAACACACCTCAATCCCAAAAGCTACCCGCCTCCAAGGTGCAACCACCCCTCACTGAGCTTGCACTTTGAATTTTTCTAGTTTATGCCTTTAAAAGCGAAGCGAGAAAGTTTTACACCAATCATAACAAAGGTATGTATGACTAGAGTCACTCAAGCTCCACCTGAAAGGTAAAAAATAATATAAAAATAGCTTAAGAGAGAGAGGATGTTAGGAAAGACACCATCATCGTGTGCCACTCTGACTTCTGGGATCAGTCGACGGGCTGAGCCTCTCTTCCCCCGCATCGGGACGCCTTTGGGTAAGATTCGAACATTTGGTCATACCAAGTGCCCCCGCGCGCAACTTAGAAATCTCTATAGGGTCGCTTTACATCTTTTAATGCGTTTGTAGCCAAGCGGTATTACTCATGGTCTTGGTATTTGCATGTGCTTTGCAGACAGTGAATTTATAACCAACAATCCAAAGAACCTGTGTATCTGTTGCTTTAATAAACTGCACTATTCATTAGTCTAGCCATGATAGCTCTCACTGAACGCGACCAAACTCTTTAAGTGCGGCCATGGTAGTTCATGGAATTCAACTAGACTGAAGGTGTAGTACGTTATTTGTGTATCCGTAATCGTGATAGTTCAGTGCACTGAACGCGACCGGACTTATAATCCGTAATTGCGATAGTTCCGTACGCTGAGCGCGACCAGACTTATAACAACAACTTGGGCTACTTTAGCCTTTAAAGCAACAGGGATGTGTGCTAGTAGTGGTAATGGCATCTGTAATGGTATTGGTACCTCCATTGGTGTGTGTAATGCTATCGATATCTGCAGTGGGATCAATATGGCCTCTGATTCTGCAATGGTATCGAATCTGCAATTGCATCTGCGTGGTTTCTGTATCTGCAGTGGTTTCTTCAGCTGCAGTGGTACCTGCACCTGCAGTGTTATTTGCTTTGCTAATAGCATCTGTTGGGTTATCAGCAGTGATATGTGCACGGGAAGCGGTGCCTGCAATGGTATTTTAACCTGTGATGCCATCTGCAAAGGCGTCTGCACCTGGGAGGCTTTGTTTGCAACATTGTACTGTCATCTGCAGCTCTCCGATGCAGAGCCCATTGGAGATGGAGATACTATTGCTGTTAACATTGCCAATGCTATTGCAGATGCTGAGACCGATGTAGAGGCAGAGGGCGTTGCAGATGCAGATGCCCCTGGCCATGCCATTGCAAATGCAAATAGAATGTCAGCTGCAGTTGTGGATGGAGATGATATGGAAGATGCAGGTGCCATTGCCGATACCACTGCAGATGCAGGGAGCATTGCAGACACCGCTGGAGAAATGGCGTCTGAAGTGGTGTCTCCATCTGCAGTGGGAGTTGCAATGCTATCTGCATCTGCAGTGGCATCTGCCCACAAGGTACAAAATCTTGGAGCGCAAGCTGTTCTGCGTAAGACTCTTGGCTTCTTTTTCTTTTTTCTTTGTATTCTGCCCCATCCAAAGAAAGCAAGCATGTACAGGTCCTTAGTGGATTAGGACATGAGGTTTCATTTGAACTAGCACTTGAGATTCCCCAAGCTTTTTTTCTTTCTACTTTTCATTTTTACCATCAGATACATCCGTATGCTCTGGCTGCTCCATCTCCCAGACCCTGGGGAAGCAGGAAGATGCTGACCAGTAACCCTGGCTTGCCCCTGCTTTTCTATGTTATCTATTGCCTGGCTCACGCCCATTCAGACAGCGCTGAGGAAGTGGTGTCTGTGCAAAAAGCAAGAGCAGAGTGTGTTCCCCAGTGGGGTCTGGAAATGCAGACGCTGCAGTTGTCGGCGGCTCCTTCTGCCAACCTCCCGCAAGCGGGTTGGGAAAACTCTAGTGCAGTCCATGCTGAAGCCAATTGAGTGTCGGAGGCAATGCGTGGATTTCTTTTGTCCCTCTCCACTAAATGGAGTGTGGGCTGTGAGTGAGCGTTACAGTGGTGAGGAGGGTGTTCTCTTCCTCACAGAGGTGACGGTGCCTCCTTTAGGAACAGGACTCAAGCGGCAAATCCCTGGGAGAAGGTTTCTTGAGCAGCGCTGTCCCCACTTTCGCCCAGGTCTGAGCTCCTTGGCCCCTGGTGGAGGCAGGAGGAGGGCAGGGAGTGTGAGAACCAGAGGCAGAGGGCAGGAGAGGGGAGGCCAGAGGCAGGTTGTGGGGACAGCAGGCAGCCATGAGCGAGGTGGTGGCTGGGGTGTGGGCTGGTGAGGTCACATCTGCCGGAGTTGCTGCTAGGGGAGGAGCAGGCACATGGCTTGGCTATTCCTTGTGAGGTCCCCTCTGTCCCTGCAGGTGATAGGGCAGCAGCATGCAAATGGTGTGGAAGTTCCTTGTGAGGTCACTTGTTCCTGAGACCCTGATAGGCCAGCAGCAGGCTGGTGGCTGGGTGGGTGTTTGTGAGGTCCCTTCAGCTGGAGCTGCTGCTAGCACAGCAGCAGGCTGGAGGGGCATTGTCTCCTCTTCAGCGTGGTCCATGGTGTGTCCTCCTCCTGGCGCCGACCAGGACGAAGAGCCTGTCTGGAGGTGCTGGTGGGCTGCAGTGAGCCCCAGAGCCTTCTCCTGGCTGGGCTGAGGCAGCCCGTGCCCTTGGCCTCTTGCCGGGTGGTGAGTGCTCCCATGTCATCCCCCTGCAGCCGTGGCCCGCACTGAGCTGGCGTCAGCTGGTTGCTGTCTGTCCTGTACCGGGGTGTGGGGAACGCGTGGGTGTGGAGGGAGGAAGCACCCTACGTGGCATGGTGGTGTCTATGCGATCTGAGCTGTGGAGATGATGCCCCGGTGTGCTGTGTGTGCATCTGTAATGGTGTTGCTATCTCCATCGGTATGTGTAACGCTATCGATATCTGCAAGGGGATGGTTATCTGCCATGGCCTCTGCATCTGCAATGGTATTTGAATCTGCCGTGGCATCTGCCAAGGTATCTACATCTGGAATGCTGTGTGTGCAACTGTACTGTTGTTTGCAGCTCCCCAGTGTAGGTAGCATTGCAGAGAGCATTGCAGATGCAGATACCATTGAAGGTTCAGATGCTATAGCAGATGCTATTGCAGAGGAGGATACCATTGCAGATGTACGTCCCATTGCAGATGCAGATAGCATTAGAGACCCCACTGAAAATGCAGATGCCATGTCAGACACCACTGTAGGTGCAGATGCCATTGCATGTGGACCGGTATCTGTATCTGCGTCTCCAACTGTATCAGTCCCTTTCTGTGTAATGGTACTTCCACCTCTAATGGTAGCTCTAATGGACTCTACTTGTATCTTTAATTGTATGTGTATCAGAGTCTCTGCCTGTGATTGTATCTGCAGTTTTATGTGTCATGGTGTCTGTGACTCTATTTGGATCTGCACTAGTATGGGTAGTTGTATTTTATGTGTCCATGTATCTGAACCTTTGCATATTCTGTGCCTGTATCAGCCATTGTATCCAAAATTTAATGTCAATCTGTGTCTCTAGGTATGAGTGGGAGGGAGCAGTAGGAGGAAAGAGAAGAGGATGAAAAGGAGTGGGAAGAAGAGAAGGAGATGAAGGCGGATGAGGAAATGAGGAAGAGGCAGCAGGAGAAAACAGCCTGGGGAGAATAAGGAGGACATGGAGAAGGAGAAGGAGGAGGAGGAGGACACAGGAGAAAAAAGCATGACATGGAGAAGGAGAGGGAACAAGTAGCAGCAGGAGATAGCAGAATGATGAGGTGGAGGCAGGAGGCAGCAGCATGTTGAGGAAAAGGAGGAGGAAGGAGAAGGAGGAGGAGGAGGAGAAGAGGAGGAGGAGGAAAACAAGGAGCTGGAGAAGGAGGAGGAGGCAGCAGGAGACAACAGAAGGATGAGGAGGAGGCAGGAGACCACAACATGTCAAGGAAGAGGAGGAGGAGGAGAAGGAAGTGGAGGAGGAGGAAAATGAGAAGGAAGAAGAGGAGTAAAGGAGGCGGATGCAGCAGGAGATAACAGCATGACAAGAAAGAGGAGGATGAAGAAGAGGAGGATGAGGAGGACGAGGAGGAAGAGGAAGCAGCAGGAGACAAAAGCATTATGTGGAGGAAGAGGAGGAGGAGGAAGAGGAGGACAAGTACAAGGAGAAGGAAGTGCAAGAGAAGGAGGACGAGGAGGCAACACAAGACAGCAGCATGATGATGTGGAGGAGGAGGAAGAGGAGAAGGAGAGGACGAAATGGAAGCAGGAGCAGAGGAATGATGTTGGTGATGATGAGGAGAAGGAGGAGGAGGCAGCAGGAGACAATAGCATGACCAGGAGCAGGAGGAGCAGGAGCAGGAGGAGGAGGAGGAGGAGAAGTGTAAGGAGGAGGCAGAAGGAGACAACAGCATGACGGGGAACATGAGGAGGAGGAGGAGGATGCAGCAAGAGAAAAGAGCATTAGGTGGAGGATGAGAAGAGGGAGGAGGAGGAAAAAAGGAGGAGAAGGAGGTGGTGGAGGAGAAAGACGAGGAGGCGGCAGGAGTAGGCAATATAAAGACGAGGTGGAGAAGGAGGAGGAGGAAGAAGAGGAGGAGGAGCAGGCAGCAAGAGACTAGAGCATGACCAGGAGGAGGAGTAGAAGGACGACTCGAAGGAGGAACCAGGAGAAAACAGCATGACAAGGAGTAGGAGATGAGGAGGGGGAGGAGGCAGACATAGACAAAAGCATGAGGCGGAAGAGATGGAGGAGATGGAGGCAGGAGACAAGAGAAGTATGAGCAGGAGGCGGGAGACAACAGCATGTCGAGGAGGACGAGGAGGAGAAAAGGAGAAAGAAGAGGAGGAGAATGAAAACGAGGGGGAGAAGGAGGAAGAACAAGAAGAGAAAACATCATGACAAGGTGGAAGAGGAGGAGGAAGAGGAGTGGGATTTGGAGCAGGTAGAGGAAAATGAGAAGGAGTAGAAGGAGGAGAAGAAGGAGAAGGAGGAGGAGGAAGAGGAGCAGGAGACAATAGCATGAAGAGGAGGAGGAGGAGCACGAGACAACAGCATGACGAGGAGGAGGAGGAGGAGGAGGAGTTAGAGACAGCAGGAGACAATAGCATGATGAGAAGGAGAAGGCGGATGAGGATGAGGAAGAGGCAACAGGAGAGAACAGTTTGACAAGGATGAGCAGGAGGATGAGGAGGAGAAGGCGGCAGCAGGAGAGCACAGCATGACGAGGAAGAGGAGGAGCACGAGGAGGAAGCAGGAGGACACAAGAGCATAAGATGGAAGAGCAGGAGAAGGAGGAAGAGGAGGAGGAGGAAGAAGAGGAGGACAAGGAGGAAGTGGAGGAAGAGGAGGACAAGTAGGAAGAGGGAGCAGGAGTCAAGAGCATGACGAAGAGGAGGAGGAGGAGTAGGCAGCAGGAGACAATAGCATGACAAGGAGGAGGAGGAGAAGGAGGAGGAGTAGGAGTCAACAGCAGTCAACAGCATGAGGTGGAGGAGGAGGAGGAGGAGGCGGAAGAGGAGGAGGTAGGAAACAACAGCACGATGAGGTGAAGGAGGAGGAGGAAGATGAAGGACACAACAGCATGAGGAGAAGGAGGAGAGGGCAGCAGGATTAAACAGCATGACAAGGAGAAGGAGAATGAAGAGGAGGAGGGGGAGGAGAGGGAGGAGGAAGCAAAAGACAAGAACATGATGAGGAGGAGTAAAAGGAGTGGAAGAGGAGGAGGAAGAGGAGAAGGGAGAGGGAGAAGGTATCAGGGGACAAGAGATTGACAAGGAGATGGAGGAAAGGAAGAAGAGGAGGAGAAGGATGAGAAGGGGAGGAGGAGGAGGTAGCATGAGACAACAGCATCATGAGGAGGAGGAGGAGGAGGCAGCAGGAGAGAAAAGCATGCTAAGGAGGAGGATGAGGATGATGAAGGACACAACAGTGTGAGAAGGAGGAGAAGGAGAAGGCAGCAGGAGTAAACAGCATGAGAAGGAGAAAGAGGAGGAAGAGGAGGAGAAGGAGGTAGCAGGAGACAAGAGCATGACAAAATGTAGTAGAAGGAAGAGGAGGAGGAGGAGGTGGCAACAGTCAACAGTCTGAGGGGGAGTAGGAGGAGGACAGGGAGGATGAGGAGGAGGCAGGAGACAACAGTACGACGAGGAGGACGAGGGGGAGGAGAAGAAATAGGAGGAGGAGGAAGAGGAGGTCGCAGGAGACACCAGTATGAGGATGAGGAGGAGGAAGAAGAGGAGAAGACAGCAGGAGACAACAGCATGATGAGGAGAAGGAGGTGGACGCAGGTGACGACAGCATTACAAGCAGGAGGAACAGGTTGGATAAAGAGGAAGTGGAGAAGGAGGATGTGGCAGCAGGACAGAATAGCCTGTGGAGGAGGAGGAGGTGGAAGAGCAAGAGAAGGAGGGTTCAGGAGACAATGGCATGATGAGAAGGAGGAGGAGGAGGAAGAAACGATAGGAGGAGACAACAGGAGACAATAGGAGTCTCCAACAGGAGCAGGAGACAGAAGGTAAAAAAGGTGGTGGCAATAGGAGGTAGCAGGAGGTAACAGGAAGAGGAGGAGGCCACAGGAGGCCACAAGGTCAAGAGGACAAGGAGGAAACCAGAAGCAAGAGGAGTAGGAGGCAGCAGGAGGCAATAGGATGAGGAGAAAAACACAACACTTGGCAACAGAAGGAGGAGGAGGAGGAAACCATAGGCAACAGGACGCAACCAGAGTTGGAGGCAATGGGAGGCAAAATGAAGAGGAGGAAGGGAAAAGAAGACAGAGGAGGAGGAGGAGGAGGAGGAGGCAGCAGAAGATAACAAGAGGCAACAGGAAGAAAAAGGAAAAAGAGTATGAGGGGGAGAAGGCAAAAGGAGGCAAGAGCAGGAGGACGAGGAGGAGGCAATGGGAGGAACAGGAGGAGGAGGAGGTGGCAACAGGATAACCCATGAAACAACAGGAGCAGCACAACGAGGAGGCAAGAGTAGGCCACAGGAGGAAGAAAAGGTACCAGAAGGCAACAGGAGGAGTAGAAAATAGGAGGAGTATCAACAGAAGTAGCAACAGGACGAGGAGGAGGAGGAGCAGCAGGAGGAGGTAGAGGCAACAGGAGGCAACAGGAGGCAACAGGATAAGGGAGGAGGCAACTGGAGGCAATAGGAGGCAACGGGAACTGGAGGAAGCTGCAAATGGATGCAAGAAGAGGCCACAAAAGGAGGAGGAGGAGGAGGAAAGAGGAGGCAACAGGAGGGAATTGAGGATACCAGAGGATGTGGAGGAAGAGGAGGAGAAGGCAACAGAAGGAAACAGGAGGTAAGATGAGGAGTACGAGGTGGAGAAGAAGAAGGAGGCAACAGGAGGAGGAGAAGGACACATTAGGGATCAGGAGGAAGAGACAACAGGAGGCAACAGGAGGCAATAGGAGGCAACAGGAGCAGAAGGTCAGAGGAGGCAAGAGAAGGTGGAGGCAAAATGGGGCAAGAGGAGAACAAGGCAACAGGAGGAACAGGAGGAAACAGGAGGTAACAGGAGGAGGAAGAGGAGGAGAAAAAGGTGGGAACAGGAGAAAACAGGATGCAACAGGAGGAAGAGGAAGGAGGAAGAGGACAAGGAGGTAAATGGAGGCAACAGGAGGAGGAGGATTAGGCAACGGGCAGCAGCAGGAGCAGGAGGAGAGGAATGCAAAGCAGGCAGCAGGAAAAGGAGGAAGAGGCAAATGGAGGCAACAAGAGGCCCAAGGAGGAGAGGAAGAAATGGAGGAGGCAAGAGGAAGGAGCAGGAGGCAGCAGGAGGGTAAAGAAGAGGAGGCAAGAGGAGGACAGAGTAGGACACAAGAGGCAAAGGTGGAGGAGGCAACAGGAGGCAACAGGATGCCACAGGAAGCAACAGGGGGAAAAAGGAAGAGAGGGAGGATGAAATAGGAGGCAACAGGAAGCAATATGAGAAGGAGGACGCAACCAGAGGTAACAGGAGGCAATAGGAAGCAAGAGGAGAAGGAGGAGGATGAGGCAAGAGGAGGCAACGGGAGGAGGAGATGGTACCAGGAGGCAACAGGAAGGAACAGGAGGAGAAGACAACAGGAAGCATCAGGTGGCAAAATGAGGTAATAGAAGGAGGTGAAAACAAGAGGCAACAGGAGCAGAAGGACACGGGAGGCAAGAGAAGTTGGAGAACACAGGAGGCAGCAGGAGGAGGAAAAAGAGGAGACATAAGGATGACACAGCAGGACACAGGAGGTAAAGGAGGAGGAGGCAACAGGATACCACAGGAGGAATAGGAGGCAATGGGAGGAGGAGGAGGCAACAAGAGGCAGCAAGAGCCAGAGGAGGAGAATGCAACAGCAGGCAACAGGAGAGGGGGGAGGTAAATGGAGGCCACAATTGTCAGCAGGAGCAGGAGCAGCAAGAAGAGGAGGAGGAAGGAGGAAGAGGAGGAGGCAGCAACCGAAGGCAACAGAAGGAGGAAAAAAGAGGAGACAAGAAGAGGACACAGCAGGACACAGGAGGTAAAGGAGGAGGAAGCAACAGGAAGAGAAGGAAGAGGAGGAACAGAAGGAGAAGGCAGAAAAAGAGGCTGTGGTGGAGGAAGAGCAGTAAGAGGAGTCAGGAGGGTGAGGAGAAACAATAAATTAGGAGGAGCATGAAGATGAAGAAGAGGAGGATGATGATGAGGAAGATCATGAAGAACAGGAAGAGGAGGAAGAGAAAGAACAGGAAGAACAGGATGAGGAGGAGGAGTAAAAAGAGAAGCAGAAGAAAGAAGAGGAAGAGGAGGAGGAAGAAGCACAGGCGGAGGACTAAAATGAAGAGAAGGAGTAGGAAGAACAGGAGGAGGAGGAGAAAAAGGAAAAGGAGAAGTGGAGGAGCAGGAGGATGAAGAATAGGATGAGGACAAGGAGGATGAACAGGAGGAAAAACAAGAGGAGGAGGATAATGAGGAAAAGGAGGATGAGGAATAGGAGGAGGAACAGGAAGAGGAGGAGGAAGAAGAAGAGAAGGAACAAGAAGGGGAAGAGAAGGAAAGAGGAAAAACGGGAGGAGGTAGAGAAACAGAAGAAGAAGGAGGAGGAAGAACACAAGGAATAGGAGGAGGAGGGGGAAGAACAGGAGGAGGAACAGGAGGAATCAGAATAATAGCAGGAGGAAAAGTGAGAACAGGAGGAAGAAAAACACAAGGAGGGGAGGAAAAGATAAAGAACAGAAAGAGGAGGAGGAAGAAAGGGAAAATATTAACAGGAGGAGCAAGAGGCAAAGGAGGAGGAGAAGGACGAGGAGGAAGAGAAGGAAGAACGGTAAGAGGAAGAGGAGGATAAGTAAAAGGAGAATGAAGAGGTGGAGGAAGAAGAGGAAGAATGAGGAGGAGGAGAAAGTACAGGGGAAAGAAGAGCAGAAGGAGGAGAAAGAAAAGGAGGAAAGACAGGAGGCAGAAGAATAAGCATTTGAGGAAGAACAGGAAGATGATGAAGAGGAGGGTGACAAGGAGGAGGAAGAGGAGGAACAGGAGAAGAATAAGGAGGGGGAGGACCAGGGGGAGGAAAAGGAAGAGGAGGAAGAACATGAGGAGGAGACAGAAATAGAGGGGGAGGAGGAAATGGAGGAAGGACAGGAGAAGGAAAAGTAAAAATGAGAGGAACAGGAGGAGGAATATTAGGAACAGAGGAGGAACAGGAGATGAAAAAGGAAGAAGAAACGAAGGAGGAGGAAGAGTTAGAGGAAGAATAGGAGAAGGAGGAAAAAGAACATGAAGAAGAACAGGAGGAGGAGGAGGAAAACAAAACAGAGGAAGAAGAGGAGGAGGAGGAGGAAGAACAAGGGGGAAGCAGAAGAGGAGGAGAAAGAACAGAAGGAGGAGGAAGAGGAGGAAAAAGAGGAGGATGGGGAGGAGGAGGAACTGGAGGAAAAGGAGGCAAGAAAAGATGAACAGGAGGAGGAGCAAGGCAAGAAGGATGATATGAAATAGCACAAGGAGGATTAACAAGAAAAGGAGGAGGAGGCTGAACATAATGAGGAAAACAATAAAAGGAAGAAAAGCATGAAAAGGAGAAGGATGAGGAGGAAGAGTAGAAAAAGTAGGACTAGGAGGAGCAGGAGGATGAGGAAGAGACAGAAAGGGAAGAGGATACATAAATGGAAGGGAGCCGGGACTTGAGGAACCAGAGGAGAAACAGAAAAAGGAGGAAGAGAAGGAACAGGAGAAGGTGAACATGAGGAATGAGAGGAAGAGGAGGAGGAACGAAGAGGAACAGGAGGAGCAGGCAGAACAGGAGGAAGAGGAGGAGGATGAAGAAAACAAGGAACAGGAAGAACAGGAGGAAAAGGCAGAGCAGGAAGAACAGAATGAACAGGTAGAACAAAAGGACTAAGACTAACAGCAGGGAGAGATGGAGGAGGGGGAACAGAAGTAACAGGAAGAAGGAAGATGAGGAACAGAAGGATGAGGAGGAAGAAGAGGAGGAAGAAGAGGAGGAAGAAGAGAAGGAGCAGGTAGAGGATGAGGAAGAGTAGGAACAGAAGTAATATGAAGAAGAGGAGGAGGCATAGAGCAAAAAGGAGGAAGACAAGGAGGAAGCTCCCGCTTTCCACCTTCCTCCTCGTCCTCGTCATGATGTTGTTTCTTGTTTCTTTCTCCTTCTCTTCTACCTCCTCCTCATCATCATGCTGTTGTCTTCTGCTGCTTCCTCCTCCTCCTTGTCCTCCTCGTCCTAATCCTCCTCCTCTTTTATATCTGCTTCCTCCTTATGCTGTTGTCTCCAGCTGCCTCCTCCTCCCCCTCCTCCACCTTTTCTTCGTCCTCCTTGTCATGGTTTTGTCCTCTGCTGCCTCATCCCCCTGCTCCTCCTCTTCATCCTTCTTGATGTTTCCTGCTGCCTCCTCTGCCTCTTACTCCTCCTTCTCATCATGCTGTTATCTCCTAGTGCTTCCTCCTCCTCCTGTTCCTCCTCTTCCTCCCCCACTTCATGCTGGGTTCTCCTGCTGCCTCCTTCTCCTCCTCCTCCACTTTCTCCTCCTCCTTCTCCTCCTCAACCTCCTCCTCCTCCTTTATTCTCCCCCTCCTCATTGTCCTCCCCCTCCTCCTCCTCAATTGCCTCCTCCTTCTTTAGCCTCCCCCTCCTCCTCCTCCTCCTCCTCGCCATGGTCCTCTCTCCTGCCTCCTTCACCTCCTTCTCAGGATCATGCTGTTATGTACTGCTGCTTCCTCCTCCTCCTCCTCCTCCTGCTCCTCCCTCATCCCCCTTCTCATGCTGTTTTCCCCTGCTGCCTCCTCCTCCTCCTGCTCCTCCTCTTCCTCCCCCCACTTCATGCTGTGTTCTCCTCCTGCCTCCTCCTCCTTTTTCTCCTCCTCCTTGTCATGCTGTTGTCATCTGAATTCTACTCCTTTTCCTCGTCATGCTGTTGTCTTTTACTGCCTTCTCTTCCTCTGCTTTCTCCTTGTCATGCCCTTCTCTTCTGCTGTCTGCTCCTCCTCCTCCTCATTCTCATCCTCCTCTTGATCATTCTTTTCTCTCCTGCTGCCTTCTCCTCACCCTCATCCTCTTTGTCATGCTGTGGTCTCCTGCTGGTTCCTCCTCTTCCTCCTCCTCCTTCTACTTGTCATGCTGTTCTCTTGTTCTGCCTCTTCCTCATCATCATCTTCCTCTTCCTCATCATCATCCTGTTGTCTCCTGCTGTCTTGTCCTCCTCCTTTTCCTCCTCTTCCTCCTTGTCATGCTATTGTCTCCTGCTGCCTCCTTCTCCTCCTGCTCCTAATGCTATTGTTTCCTGGTGCCGCCGCCTCTTCCTCTTTTTCCTTTTCCTTCTCATCATGCTGTTGTCTCTTGCTGCCTCCTCCTCCTTGTCATGCTCCTTTCTCCAGCTTCTTCCTCCTTGTCCTCTACCTCCTCCTCCTTTTCCTCCTCCTCCTCATGCTGTTGTCTTCTCTGCCTCTGCCTCCTGCTCCTCCTCCTCCTCCTTTTTCTCCTCCTCCTCTTTTTCCTTTTCCTTCTCATCACGCTGTTGTCTCTTGCTGTCTCCTCCTCCTCCTTGTCATGCTCCTCTCTCCTGCTTCCTCCTCCTCCTCCTCCTCCACCTCCCCCTCCTCCTCCTCATGCTGATGTCTTCTCTGCCTTTGCCTCCTCCTCCTTGTCCTCATCCTCCTCTTCCTTTTCCTCATCCTCATGTCTCCTGCTGGCTCCTAATCCTCCTCATCATGCTGTTTTGTCTATCTGCCTCCTTGTTCTCGTCGTTGTCCTCGTCCTCCTTCTCCTTCTCCTTCTCCTCCTCCTCCTTCTCTTCCTCATCATGCTGTGGGACCCTGCTACCACCTCCTCCTTCTCCTCCTCCTTTTCCTACTCCTCCCCACCTGTACTGGGTTTGCATGGCAAGGTTTTGGTAGCGGGGGGTCTACAGGGGTGGCTTCTGTGAGAAGCTGCTAGAAGCCTCCCCCATGTCTGACAGAGCCAATGCCAGCCAGCTCCAAGATGGACCTGCTGCTGGCCAAGGCCAAGCCAATCAGCAATGGTGGTAGCGCCTCTGGGATAACATATTTAAGAAGGGGGAACAAAAAAATCTGTGCAGTTGCAGCTGGAGAGTGGAGTGAGAATATGTGAGAGGAACAACTCTCGCAGACACCAAGGTCAGTGAAGAAGGAGGGGGAGGAGGTGCTCCAGGCGCCGGAGCAGAGATTCCCCTGCAGCCTGTGGTGAAGACCATGATGAGGTAGGTTGTCCCTCTGCAGCCCATGAAAGTTAATGGTGGAGCAGACACCCACCTGCAGCCCATGGAGGACCCCATGCTGGAGCAGGTGGATGTGCCTGAAGGAGGCTGTGACCCCATGGGAAGCCCGCGCTGGAGCAGGCTCCTGGCAGGACCTGTGGACCCATGGAGAGAGGGCCCCACACTGGAGGAGGTTTGCTGGCAGGACTTGTGACCCTGCAGGGGACCCACGCTGGAGCAGTCTGTTCCTGAAGTACAGCGCCCCATGGAAAGGACCCACGCTAGACAACTTCGTGAAGAACTGCAGCCCGTGGGAAAGACCCATGTTGGAGAAGTTCATGGAGGACTGTCTCCTGTGGGAGGGACCCCACGCTGGAGCAGGGAAGAGTGTGAGGAGGAAGGAGCAGCAGAGACAATGCATTATGAACTGACTGCAACCCCCATTCCCCATCCCCCTGTGCTGCTCGGGGGGAGGAGGTAGAGAAAATTGGGAGTGAAGTTGAGCCTGGGAAGAAGGGAGGGGTGGGGGGGAAGGTGTTTTAAGATTTGTTTTTTATTTTCTTATTACCCTACTCTGATTTGATTGGCAATAAATTATATTAGTTTTCCCCAAGTTGAGTCTGTTTTGCCTGTCACAGTAACTGTTGAGTGATCTCTCCCTGTCCTTATTATCCCATGAGCCTTTGGTTACATTTTTCTCTCCCCTGTCCAGCTGAGGAGGGGAGTGATAGAGCAGCTTTGGTGGGCACCTGGTGTCCAGCCATGGTCAAGCCGCCACAGGTGTCCTTCCAATCTGTGAACTGCCCTCCAGGATGCAAACCTGTGCCATAGCATCTTTATTACGTGAAAATCCCTCGGAAAAGTGCAGTGATGCTATGACCAAGGAAATGCTGCTGCATGTGTGTAATGAGCCATGTTGTCCTGGGTTAGAAGTGGGGTGCTGAGAACTTGAGAAAGGGTAAGACGTTCAGTGGTCTGAGGTGGATCACTCTGCTCTCAGTGGTGTCTGGTGGCTTTTCAGTGTAAGATGGGAGAGTGATCACCCTTTAAGAAAGGTGCAAGCCCAGTGCTGCTGGGAACAAGACAGAGGGAGAAACCAGCTCCCCTCACTCTGCACTAAGCCACAGGCAATCATCTTGCCTTGCAGGGCTCACTCGGTTCTCCTGCAGTGCACCAGAAATGCTGAGGGTTTCTGACATCCAAGACCACTCCCCAGGTTAGACAGAGGGGAGCTGTAAGACAACCAAAATCTCTCAAACTGCCTTCTGCCGTGCTGGTTCCTTGGCACTGGGAGTGCAGATGCTGACAAGCACTTCTGTGTTAGGGGCGGTTTCATCTGACAAAGTCAAACACCAGGACTGGCCCCTGCTCCCACCGTACCCATGAACCCACTGCTGCAGAGCAGGGCTGACTTCTTGGCAGCCAGTGGGCAGAGGTCCTGTTCCTCACAGCACACTTAGCCAGCACCAACCAGGGCTCCAACCATGGAGCTGAGAAAGGTCTCCTGGAAAAGGAAAAATGGGTGTGTGCAGCAAGGGGAGAGTGTAGGGGAAATGGTTTTGATTTTGCTCAGAGAAGTCTACCCTAACTTGTCACTGTCTTTTCTTCCTTGGACAGGTCCCCAAGCCCAGAGGCAGCAAATGTCCAACAGCAGCTCCATCACTGAGTTCCTCCTCCTGGCATTCACAGGCACACGGAAGCTGCAGCTCTTGCGCTTCTGGCTCTTCCTGAGCATCTACCTGGCTGCCCTCCTGGGAAACGGCCTCATCATCACAGCCATAGCCTGCGACCATTGCCTCCACACCCCCATGTACTCAACCTCTCCCCCCTCGACCTGGGCTCCCTCTCCACCACTGTTCCGAAATCCATGGCCAATTTCCTTTGGGACACCAGGGACATCTCCTACTGGGGATGTGCTGCACAGGTCTTTTTTTTAATCTTCCTGACTGCATCAGAGTATTCTCACTGTCATGGCCTATGATTGCTACATTGCCATCTGCAAACCCCTGCACTATGGGACCCTCCTGGGCAGTAGAGCTTGGGTCAACATGGCAGCAGCTGCCTGGGGTAGTGGCTTTCTCTATGCTGTGCTGCACACGGCCAATACATTTTCACTACCACTCTGCCAAGGCAATGTTGTGGACCAGTTCTTCTGTGAAATCCCGCAGATCCATAAGCTCTCCTGTTCAGACGCCTACCTCAGGGAAATTGGGTTCATCAAATTTAGTACTTGTCTATTTTTGGGGTGTTTTGTTTTCATTGTGCTGTCCTATGTGCAGATCTTCAGGGCTGTGCTGAGGATCCCCTCTGAGCAGGGATACACAAATCCTTTTCCATGTGTCTCCCTCACCTGGCCGTTTTCTCCCTGTTTATCAGCACTGCAGTGTTTGCCTGCCTGAAGACCGCCTCCACCTCTTCCCTGTCCCCGGATCTGGTGGTGACTGTTCTGTACCCAGCGGTACCTCCTGCTGTGAACCCCCTCATCTACAGCATGAGGAACCAGGAGCTCAAAGATGCATTGAAGAAGCTGAAGAAACTATGTAGCTGCTGCTTTGAGCTTCAAGGAGTTAAAAACTCTCCTATCTTCTAGTCGTCTTTCTCAATGTCTCTTTAGCCAGCTCTTTGATGGTAGTTATCTCTATCCTTTCCTATGTCTCTGTCTCAAAGAGTTCTTGTGTGGGCGGTCCTTGTGGAAGGCAGACCTCAGTAGGTGCCACTTGGACTTAGCATACAGTTGAAGATTGTGGTTTATGGTTTCCTGAGTTGAATCACGTTTTACTTTTGTTTGTTGGCAATGAAGAGAAATCCTTCTGTGTCTGCGAGCAGCCAGTTCTCTGAGGAAAGAAGGTGAGAGTTGGTGCAAAGGTGGTCTAATATTCAGCTCCACAATTCAGTGAAGTCCGATGTCAGGAAACGATGTGATGCAAGCCCCGGGTTTCCAATAAGAGAAATGGCGGGGTCTGGGAGGTGAGGAGCAAGGTTGTCTATAGAGCATCTGGCCTCAAGGAGACTGCCTTTCCTACCTGCCCAGACCTTCTTAGGTGACCATCTGAATCAATATGAATTGGAGAATGCTATCACCTCTTCTCTGTAAACCAGATATTAATAAAAAGATATTTAAATTAAAAAATCCACTTCTATTAAATGCTCATTGAAATCTCCCTCCTTAACTACCAATTAGCTTATCAAGTCTTGGAGTCTTGAAGAAAATTACAGGAAGATACAAGGTACACGAGGACTCTCTGCATTGTAATGAGGCCCATGGTGTATTTGGTGCTGAGCCCATGAACTTGTGATGCTGAGAAGAGATAGCACAGACTGCTCAAGATAGTAAAGTCAGAAGCAAACACTGAAGTTTCTTGGAGAATTAATGGGTCCCGCTGAGGGTCATTACCAACACAGCCTCCCCATGGACTTGTTAGAGCAGAAAATTGGAGGCAGCAATGACAGGCAGGCAAAGGCAAAGTGCAGGTGTCTCTGTTTCCGAGTCAAGCCTTGATGCGTTTCATCAAGCCAAATGCCAAGCCCTGAGCCCAGCCCCTGGGAAGGGAGATCCTGTCCCTCATGTGCGGTTCAGGGCTCTTCCTGGAGCAGTGGGATGCGGAGTGTGCAATGCCAAGTGAAGGATGGCGGTACGACACTTCCTGTGTGCAAGTAGGCAATGAGGCCTCAGTGCGAGAAGGACAGTAAGCCTCCTCATAGGCCTCAGTGGCAGAGAAAACTGCCATAGCCAAGGGGACCAAGATCTTGATCCTCCTGGGCCCTTCTGCCTTGCCAGTGCCCTTGGCCATCTCTACCTCAGGCTGTCCTATGCTGTCCCGTGACTCGTCTGCTTCCCTGCAGGCTGTAGACACCCATTTCATTTCCCTACCTTGCTCAGACCCCTGATGTCTCTCCTTGAAACACAATGCCATGAGCTGATCAAATTCCCTCTGGATGACCTGTTGCACCGCAGCACAGCCCTTTGACTGAAATTTATTTCTCCTCATGTCCAGGCTAGACATCCCAAGCTGCACTTTGTGGCTCTGTCCTGCTGTATTCCCCTACAGGGAAACTCTCCATCTTCTCTGAAACCACTCTTCCAGCAGCCACAGGCTACTGCTTGCCTGCCCTGAGCCTCCACGCTATGAGGCCAAAGGAGCTGACGTGTCAGGTCATGCGCTTCACGCCCTGAACCCCATCTTGGCAGACCTCCTCTGGACCCTCTCCAGTTCCTCTTCACTCTGCCAGAAAAAGCAGGCCCGCACCAGGACATACTATTCCAGATGTGGTCACAACCATGCTGAATCAAGGGAGGGAGGTAAATCCCCTTGTCTGGGTGACGATGTTCCTTCTAATGCAGCCCTGTATGCAGCTGGTCTTGTTCATGGTGAGCATGCTCCAATGGCTCCCATGGCATCTCTTTCAGTGTCCATGGCCTTCTCCTCAAGGTCACTCCTCAGGCAGTCAGGTCCCAGCTTGCCCTGATGCGTGGGGTTATTCTGCCCCTGATGCAGGACTGGCCACTTCTCCTTGAAAAACTTAGGTTTCTGTTGGCGAAATCCCGGAGTTTCTCAACGTCCCCATGGACTGAAGCTTCATTGTGTCAACTGTTAATATGTGTGTGTAGGTGGCTCACCCTGTCCTGTGGTGCCTCTAACAAGATGACAGGACAAGGAATTGCAGGACATGACAGGTAATAAAAGGAGTTACTAGTTTAATGGACTTGCCAACCAAGGAAGGAATTCCCAATGCAGCCATCCAAGAAACACCCAACTAGGCAAGCAAAGCCGCGGCCAGTGGGTAAAGAGAAAACAGAGGTGGGCTGTTTGTGTGGGAGGGTTTGAGGATGACCCAAGAGAACTTGGGAGGGGGAAAAGAGGGAAAAATAAAATAGCAGGTAAAGCAAAGGATGAGGACTGTTTGTGGGCACCTTTTGAGCAGCCCTGAATCTGAGCAGGGACATCAGCCTGGCTGGGCACCCTTCTGATGTGCTTGTACAGTAATGCGCACGGTGTGGGGAGCGAACAGGAGGAGTCAGGATTCTGTGGGGAGTTCTTGAGCTGCAGTCTCATGGGGATAAGAGAGAAACGGTCAGATAGTTCACACCACTGGAGTGTGGTCATGGATGGATGCAGGCTCTTTAGGAAGGATGGGTCAGGTCAGTGGGGAGGAGACGAAGTTGCCCTGTATGTGGGCGAGCAGCAGGAAAGTGTGGAGCTCTGCTTATGACAGATGATGAGCCAGATGAGAGCTGACGGGTCAGGAATGGGGAGACCAACGTTGGTAATGTTGTAGTCGGTGTTTGCTATGGACCAACCATATTAGGAAGAAGCAATAGGTGAGGCCTTCTTCAGACAAGTAGAAGCCTCCTCTTGTTTTCAGGCCTTGGTCCTCATGGGGGACATTACCCAGCTGGACATTTGCCTGAGGGGCAGCACAGCAGGGCTGAAGACACCCAGGAGGTTTCTGGAGGGCACCAAGAACCTCCTGAGCATTCAGAGAGGGTGTTAGGAAAGCCAAAGCCCATCTCAAGTTCAATCTAGTAATTCAATCTGGATGTGAATGGCATCAAGAAAGGATTCAACAATGATGTCAGCAGCAAAAGGAAGGCTTGGGAAAAATTGGGCCTGCTGCTAGATGGAGCAGGGATCCTGGTGACAGAGAACACAGAAAGGGCCAAGATGCCTTCTTCCTCTCTGAGTTTACTGGTAAGACCAACCTTCAGGAATCCCAGGCCCCAAGACCAGAGACAAGGAGCAAAGAAGACTTACGCTTGGTGCAGCAGTGTCAGGTTAGGGAACATTTAAACAAACTGCACATACGTAAGTCCTTAGGACCTGAGGGGATGCAATCCTGAGTGCGGAGGGAGCTGGCTGATGTCATGGTATGCCTGTTCCCCGCCTTCATGGCCAGAAAGAGAGAAGGGAATTGATGTGCCCTCAGGGAGCAACGAGTGGACACTGGAGCAGGGCCCAGGGTGGTTGGTTGTGCTGCCAAGCTGGGACTATCACTGCTGGTGTCCCTGGTCCCTGGGGAAAGCCCAGTGGGAGCCCACCCTGGGTGCCGACCCCCTGCCTGGTCCCTGAGGTGGTTCAACCCACCCTCAGTCAGTGCCTGTCACTGGGACATGAATCCCTCTCCCTGCCCCATGGTGTTTGTTGATTTCCATATTTCTCATCCCATTCAGCCAAGACCTGTCTGGCATTGCTGGGGGCCAGGTACTACCATGCCAGAGACAGAGAGCTGCTCACGTAGCCACCCACAGCCCCAGGGAAGGGCATGAGATGGCCAGAGACTTTTGGGTTATGGCACATGGCAGATACAAGTCCCTCAGCCCAGGCAAAGGGGATATTCAGAACGGAGGAGTGCCGGCCTTGGGCAGAGGAGTAGGGTGGCACATGCCACCTCATTCCTCTCCCAGGGTCACCCCATGAGTTCCAGCCCACGGGGATACGGCCATATACAGGCCATATACGGGCAGTGCCAACCTGCCTTTCCTGCCTGCCCCAGGCCCTGGCTGCCCTGTGCCACAGGGGCTTTGCCAGCACTTGTACTGCCCTCAGTGCCTCTACTTGCACTGGGAGCTCGTGTCAGCCCAGGGCTGCTCCTCTGCCCGCTCTCCTGCCCTCTGCCTGGCTGTTGCTGAGGATGTGCACACCTGGCTGTGCACTCTGGCCCTGGCTGAGGACCCCATCCCCCGGCAGGTGCCGGAGTGGGTGGCTGGCGCAGACACCAACTGCAGATATAGTTGTGCCATACCTGCACCCTGTGACATGTTCCATCTAACAGCAGTGTCCCAACAGCCTGAGATCACCCTGAGACCAGGGCGTGTTTCTGGTGGTTCCAAGAGATTCCTCAGCTTGGCCCCGAGCTCAGCGGGCAGAGCAGGCAGCAGCAGCCAGCAGTGCCTTAGTGCTGCAGTGCTGCTGCTCAAGTGCTCTGGGTGCTGCAGTGCCTGGGGCCGGTGCCAGGAAGCCCAGGGTCTCCAGGATGGCAGCAGTTTTTCTGAGCAGTGCCTGCAGCTCGGGGTTTGGGAGAGAAGCAAACCCACAAGTGCTGTGTTGATGCATGAGGAGCGGCACGCTGCCCCTGGTGTGTTTGTGCCATCAGCACCCACTGAGAGCTGCTGGGAGGATGGTTGGGCTCTTTGCCTGTGGCCACCTTGCAGACCAGGTGGGACTTAGGCATGTAACTGCCAGAGGGCTCTGGGAACTCGCAGGGGTCTTTGGTCACTCCAGGATTTGTCTGGTTGGTCAGAGGGGACAGTCCTTGCTCAGGTCATGTGGAGATCCTCGACAGGTATCAGTGGAAAACTGTCTGTGACTCAGACTTTGGTCCCAAAGCTGCCAATGTGATCTTTAGGGAGTTCCAGTGTGGCGCAGCCCTGTCTATCCCCAGCGCAGCTCACTTTGGAGAAGGGGTCGGTCCCATCTGGGACAGAGAGCTGCAGTGGGCAGGGAATGAATCCTCCCTCATGTTTTACTCCAAGGGGTCCCCCAGAGACCAGCCCTGCGCCCACACAAACACCGCCGGTGTCACCTGCACACGTAAGGACTCACAGCGGGGTGTTGAACACCAGGGGGTGCACTGGGGACAGGGGAGCGGGGCAGCGACCATGCTGTGCTGAGCGTGAGGACAGAAGGGGTGATGTGGTTGTCTACAGCCCTAAAATCATGCAGAAGGAGGAGAATGGCAGGTTCTCCTCCATTTGGCCTCTCCTCCAGCTCCTGAGGGAGCTAGAGCACAAGTCTGGTCCCTTTCATCCTTCTCTGTTCCAGGAGTTCACAGGATTCAGGCTGGTGAACAGCAGCACAGTGTGTGAGGGGAGGGTGGAGGTCCAGGTGCTGGGGACCTGGGGCACCCTCTGTGCCTCCCGCTGGGATCTCTCGGATGCCTACGTTCTCTTGTCGTCACCTCAACTGTGGGTTTGCTAAGTCCATTCCCAGAGGAGGGCATTTTGGGAGAGGAACCAGACCTCTCTGGAGAGACTCATTTCACTTGTGATGGGACTGAAGCCCACCTGGGACAGTGCCCAGTGACTGTCCTGGGGGCCTCACTGTGCTCCCACGAGACCGATGCTGCTGTCAATTGCTCAGGTGAGTGCTGGGAAAACACCGGATTAACTCCATTTGCCCCTTGCATGCAAGACAGCAACACAAAGCAGGGGACCCCATGGCAGCACCAGGTTGCATTTCTCCCTGGAGAAACCCTGGCTTCACCAGGAAAGACCAGGAGAGCTTTGCCTGCTTGAACCAACTGCTCTGCTGTGGGAGACCTAAGGACTGAACGGGGAGGGGCAGGTGTCTTGCCCACTGTCAGGGCCGGGCTCCTTTGCTCTCCCACTCTGGGATGGGCTCGGGACAGGGCTGTGGGGCTCTGCTCCATCCCTCTGGGTGCAGACAGCACTGTTCCAGCCCCACAGAGACCAACACAGAGCCTGATCTCACTACTGCAGGGGCTGCCTGGGTACCCCCAGCAGCAGCATCAGACCAGGAGGGTAAGGGGCAGAGTGGGGCTGGGCTTCACCCTGCCTTCTGGTCAGCAGAAGCCCCAAACTTGTCCTGTTTGCTCAGACAGGCCCCCCCACAGTCTGCTCCCTGCAAGGGACACTGGCTTCCCGTCCCCCAGGGATGCAGAGGGGCAGAACTCTGCAGGCTCTGCCCAGTGTCTCAGCAGTGCCACTGCCAGTGCTGAGGCTGGGCAAGGCCTGTCCCAGTGCTGCCCATCCCCAGGCCACTACTGGCTGCTGCTCCCTCCTGCAGGAGCTGCCCCATCTGCCTCAGCAGGGACGTGTTGAGTGGCTTTGCCCTTCCAAGAGCAAGAACAGTGTCTTGATCAGGAAGGCTCAGGGACTGGGAAACACATCCCATGGAAAACTGCCCCTGGAGCTCACCACATAGGGCTGGAGGTGGATGGGTGGGTGAGCGCCAGGGCACCCTGAAGGCGTTAGAGCCTGGAGCAGCACCACAGGATGTCAGGCTCCTTGGTGTCACTGAGGGCTGGGGCATGGCTGCTCTCCCCAGGTCTACCTGGCTCCGCATCCCTGCGGCTTGTGGGTGGAGGGACCTGGTGCAATGGACAAGTGGAGATCTTCCAGCATGTGATGTGGGGCAGAGTCCTGGATGACCACTGGGACATGCAGGAGGCCAGCATGGTGTGCCGGCGGCTGAGGCGTGCGGAGGCAGAAAAAGCCTACAACTCCCTGAAGCCTCAGGGAGGGATGGGTCCTGTGGGGTTGCAAGGGGTCCGGTGCACAGGGCATGAAGCCAACCTCACCCTCTGCAACACCTCCCTGTCTGAGAGTGCACTGGTGGCAGGGATTACAGAGGACATGGGGGTCTTTTGCTGGGGTGAGTGGTACTGCATTGGCACCCCCCAGGCTCTCTGCTGGGTGGGCACCAGCCCCTGACAGCAACCTGGGTTTCTTCCCACTGCGGGGAGCCGGCGGGTCTGGCTGCTGAACAGGTCCGGGCGCTGCTCTCCGAGAGTGGAGATCTACTACAGGGCAGCTGGGGGACCATCTGTGATGATGGCTGGCACCTGCCCGCTGCTGCCGTTGTTTGCCACCAGCTGGGCTGCAGAGGCGCGGTGGAGGCAGTTGGCTCTGCTCGGTTCAGGGAAGGCTCCAGATCTGGCTGGACAGCGTGAACTGCTTCAGGACCAAAGCTGATCTCTGGGACTGCCTGGCACGGTCCTGGGGGCAGCACGACTGCGGGCACAAAGAGGACGCAGGGATCGTCTGCTCATGTCTGCGCTGGGAACAGGGGTATGAGCCAGGTGCCCAGGGAGGCCAGGATGCAGGGAGAACCAGGCATGGCCAAGGCTGTCTCTGGCTGCCTCTGAGACCCTGCCTGAGCCTGTCCTGGGGACACCCACACACAGGTCCCCTCAGTCCCACGGGGGGTCCCTGAGGAGCTCAGCTGTCTCCAAGGGTTGGCAGGGAGGACATTGTTGTCTGTCCATCAGGGACTTTTCTCCGCCCATGGGTGCAAGGGGGACATGCTGGCCGTGCCTTTTCCTGGCTGAGGGCCTGGGGACTGCAGAGCGTCCCTGCTCCCACAGCCCTGGACCAGCCTGTTCCCCTTTGGTGCCTTTCCTCCCATAGTTCATGGCCCTGAGGTGGGAGAACAGCAACAGCTGCTCCAGGCACCTGCAGATTTTCTGTAATGGGATGTGGGGCAGTGTTTGTTCCAACTCAGTGACTCCCAAAATGATGTTGCTGGCATGCAAGGAGCTGGGCTGTGGAGACAGGAGGTCCCTGGAAACACAATGGCCCTATGGCAGGCAGTCTGGCCCTGCCTGGCTGGTTCACGTGCAGTGTGGGGAGAGAAAAGCTCCTTCTGGCAGTGTCCCTCCGCTCCCTGGAACCCGCAGTCGTGCAATGACCTGCAAGAGGAGACCCACATCACCTGCAACAGTAACTCAGCCACACAGGCACCAGTGTCACCCCAGCTCCTGCTCCCTGGTCAAATGCAGAGACAGAACCCACAGCGGCTTTTCCTTTCCATGCCAGACCCTTCTGCTGCTGGTGGTACAAACGGGACTTCAGTTCTCAGAGCCACACAGATCCGGCAGCAGTTGCCAGCTGGGCTCCCAGCAGCGCTCAGGGGAGGCAGAGGTGTCTCCAGGCAAGGTCTCAGAAGAGACCAGCCAGGGCTCAGAGGACCACCTCCTCCATGGACACCTTCCTGCTGCTCTGTGAACCAAGGTCCCTTTGGGACTGAGCAGAGTCCCCCACATTGCCGTGTGTGTCCCCTGGATGACTGTGGTTCAGCTGCTGCCATGAGCAAGGTGGGCATGGGGAGGCGGGAGCAGAGCTCAGCCCCACTCTCTGCTGCACGACCTCCTGAAGCAGCCCCTTCACCGCAGCATTTCCTTCTGCAGGGAGATGGCCAGAAACGTCCCCAGCACTGGGGACCGTGTGCCCAAACTCCACAAGTTGCACAGGTAGCTACTCCTCTGCATGTCCCTCTCACCTGGCAGGGCTCTGCCTGCTGTTCTGGTGCCCTGGGAGGTCTCTGCCTTCTCCAGACAGGGAGAACATTTGTGCAGTGGGAGGAAAGGATGGGTGCTCAGGCAGAATGGAGGTCTGGCTCCACAGCTCCTCGGGGACAATGTGCGATGACTCCTGGGACATAAGGGAAGCCAAGGTGGCATGCAGGCAGCTGGACTGTGGCCCTGCAGTTTCTGCTTTGGACGAGGCTGCATTTAGGGAGGGGATGGGCCCCATCTGGCTGCAGCAGGTGGAGTGCCAGGGGACAGAGCCATCACTGCAGAACTGCTGGGTCTGGCCTGGGGACAGCAGTGCCTTCCGGCATAAGGAGGACGCTGCCGTGCACTGCTCAGGTGAGTGGAGGGGCTGAGACCTCTCACAAGGGTTTTGGCAAGGAGCTGGGGAAGGTGTTTCCCCCGCTGGGTCTCATTATGGCTCCAGAGGTCCTGAGAGCAAGGCCATCCCTGCAGAGCCTGAGAGCCTGGTGCCAAGTGGGCAACAGCCTCTGTGGGGCTGTATGTCCTCCAGAGTCCGCCCGTGGGCCCCTGCAGCCCTCAGGGGCGTCTCCTGGGCTACCTTTTCCATCTTGTCCATGGCCCAGAGCAGGACTCTGGGCTCCGTCCCAGCCACCCCGACCAGCCCCACAGGAGGGGCAATTATGGTGGGATGTGTCAGGGATGTCTGCACACACACACACACACACACGGCGTGTCAGACAGGAGGCTCCTTGATACCCTCACACGGGTATCATTCTCATTCTCCCAGCTCTCATTCTCCTCCTCTGCAGCTGCACCCGGGACGGCAGTACCAACCCCCCGAGCAGGTAACCTGTCCTCCCCACCAGCTCCAGGTCTTCTCGGGGCCAGGCTGTGACCCACAGCTGGAGGGAGAGGGCTCCTTGTTGGGGTGTGAAACTCCCAGGAGGAGGGACTGGGATAGCAGTGGCGGGGCTTGGGGAGGGTTATCATTTTCCCAGTAGGGTGGGAGCTTCCCCATCACTCACCACCTGGGGTCTCCTAACCCTGGTGTAATGTGAGCCAGGAGTGGGGTGTCCTGGCCCCACACCTCTCCCAGGCCTAGTGCTGCCCTTTCTGTGTTCCTGCCATGCAGATCCCACCCATGGCCATCCAACTGGTGGCAGGGGAGTCTCATTGCCTGTCATCTGCATCATCCTGGGAGCCCTTCTCTGCCTGCTCCTGGCCCTCCTGGCTGACCCTGGGCGAAGCACCAGGGCTGAGCACAGAGGTGGCTCCTTTCCCTGTGGTCCAGGGGGAGATGCCTACTAGCAAGGCCAGGGGTGCTGTGGGGTGTCAGTGAGTGGTACAGGCAGAGCTGGGGGGGACAAGAGTGTGTGCTGCCTGCTGTCCCATGTGCTGTCCCATTGACTGCCTGACCATGGGCCACCAGCAGCAAGGGGCAGAGAGAGTCCAAACATGGGAGGAGTTAGGGATGGGGCAAGGAGAGAAATGGCAGAGTTGGGCTGGGGGAGATAGGAGCAGAGGGGAGACAGATGAGGACGTGCCACTGGCAGCACTCTGAGCAGCTCTGGAGGGGGCTCTGGGGCAGGGGAGATGCTGAGAGAAACATGGGATAGCAAGGTCTGTCCCTGTGGTGTTAGGCTCCCGGGCTGTTCCTCCATCCAACCCCGATGTCCACCTGGCAGGGCACAGGCTCCACGGGGCAGAGAGGACGCAGCTCCAGGGGGAGAGGAAAGGTGGGAGCTGCTCCAAGCTCAGCACCAGGGACCTGACCCAGGGGCCAGAGATGCACAAGAACTATCTCTGAGGGGATGGTGCGAGGGTGTCGCTGCTCCAGACCATCTCCATGGGGACATTGCCCTCACTGAGGAAGTGGCAGTGGTGACGGGACAGCACAGCGGGCCTGTGCCTTGGAGTCAGCCCTGGGCTGGCCCAGGGAAACAGGGCTGGGGGAGCAGAGCAGGATTCCATCCCCTCTCTGCCTGTCCCTGGGCCAGCCCTGCCTCTGCCCACAGTCTCTGAGAGAGCTTGGGACCCCTTACCTGAGGCTGTGTACAAGGAGATTGGTTACAGCCCGATGTGGGAGAAGCAGGCAAAGTTCAGTGGCTCAGGTGGATGTGAGTCCTTCCCGCGGGGCACATCTGCAGGGCTCTTTCCCCTGGCCCCCATAACACCCGCTGCACCTCTCTCCAGGCTCCTATTCAGAGGGGTCCCTGACCAAGCTGCAGCCCTACCCCGAGGACAGCAAGGATGATGGTCCATGGTCAGCACCAGGTAACAGGGGGCAGGAAGGGGTTGATCTCTCCTCCGTGCAGACATGTGATGGACAGCGGTGTCACTGAGTGTCACCATCAGAGTTGGGGAGGACATGGGGGGTCTCCTGTGGTGCTGCCAACACCAATGCCTGAGCACCATGTCCTTGCACATCCTCCTGTCCTCTGCTCTGCAGGACGTATCTTCTCACTGTCACCAGCTCCCTTGTTCTTCCAGATGTCCCCGTCCTGGCCAGAGGTGACTCAGCAGATGGCTATGATGATGCCAGGGAGGTTTCTGACCCTGGGGAGGATCCTGTGTCTGGGCAGGGAGACTGGGAAATGCCCGAGTCACCAGAGGAAGGAGCAGGGCCTAGGGATGCACCTGGAAGTGAGAAGGAAAAATAGTGCTGGTGGTTCCTGGGGTACCATCCCTGGTGCTAGATGAATCGCTGCTGTGCTGAAAGCCCAACCTCCTGGGATGGGGGAACCTGCCATGGGAGTTTTACTTGGGGGGGCCAGGGGTGGGAGAGGGAGCTGAACATCTCTGGACTGGTAAGGAGAAAGGAGAAAGGTCATGTACAGACCAGGAGGAACACCCCATGTGGCAAATGTACAATGGCCTGCCTGACTGCTTGCAGAAACCTGTGCTTGCAGAGAAGCGCTGGCGCCCCTGGAGCTGAGGGAGATGCCTGGTCCCTGCCCCCAGAGAGCATGGGCTATGATGATGCTGAAGAGGTGTCACAACAAAAGCTAAGCTTCTCTGGAGGTGCATCTGTGGGGAGCCGGCTGTGAGGCATTAGAACTGCACAGGGGTAGAACATGCATGTTTCTGTCGGACTATAGTCCAGTATGTGCCATTTCTTGGCCTGACTGGTTGACTGGGGAGAGGCTGAGTCTGGAGACAGAGGGTGATGTCCCGGGTCACAGTTGTCACTGTGTCCCTGATGGGTGAGAAGGGTTCTGTAGCAGCATGAGGCTGCAAGAGGGGACCCCAGCAGCTTGTTGGAGCTCATGAGCAGGTCTTTCTTCCTCTGGGCAGCATCTGATGGCTGTGAGGTGCTGCAGCTGGGCTGGACAGTCCAGTCTAGTGTGTGAGGATATTTGGGTATAGAAACTGGGGACAGATAAGACGCTTGTGCTGTGAGCCCTGGGTCTGGTGCTGAGAGGATAGAGAACACAGACGCATGTGAGACACTCAGGAAATGCAGAGGGAGGTAAATTTGAAGATGAAAAATGACGTCCAGTGGTTGAGCTGGGGCTGTTCAGAACCCACGGTGTGACGGTTGGTGACCTTCCATGCTAGACCCCAGGGGAGCCACTGCTGGCATTTCTGTCTCATCTTGTGCCCTTGCAGGAGGGAGGACCTGATGCAGAGGGATGTTCATGCAGGGCCCCAGATGGATTCTCCTGTGCTTTGTGTCTCCCTGCTGATGCCCAGAGAGGAGCACATATATGTTTCATCAAACAATGGAGCAGGGGGGGTAAAGAGGGCCAAGAAACTCTGCTCAGGGCAGCATGTGACTGAACAATTCTGGAGCCAAGGCACCACAAGGGACGATTCTCAGCACGGCTTTGTCAGCTGTCCTTGGCACATCAGAGGTCTCGCTGTGACAGACCGCTGTAGGGACGATGCTGCCATTCAGGCTTCAGCTCCAGGGAGTGCTTCTCCCTGGGACTGAGGGGATGGTGGCCTCCCCCATGGGCATATGCTCTGGTCTGGGAACTGAGGACCAGGTGAAGGAGGTGTGTGAGGAGGGGAGCAGTCTGTGCACCATCGAGAATGACAAACAGGAGAGAGAAGTGGTCTTTGCAGAGACCCTGCAGAGGAGAGACCCTGATCACTATGCAGCAAGAAGGAGGGGCAGCTGGAGACCACCCCAAAGAAGCACTGAATCCCCAGGGGGAGGCTGGGGACTTGTGGTGCAAGAGGAAGGCTCCTTCTAACCTGCAGATCTGCAGCTACAGAGCAGTGGCAGTGCTCTGGTGTGGTGGGTTGACCCTGGCTGGACACCAGGTGCCCACCAAAGCCGCTCTATCACTCCCCTTCCTCAACTGGACAGGGGAGAGAAAATACAATGAAAGGCTCACGGGTCAAGATAAGGACAGGGAGAGATCACTCAACAGTTACCGTGACAGGCAAAACAGACTCAACTTGGGGAAATTAGCTTAAATGATTACCAATCAAATCACAGTAGGGTAATGAGAAATACAACCAAATCCTAAAATACCTTCCCCCCACCCCTCCCTTCTTCCTGGGCTTAACTTCACTCCCGATTATTCTCTACCTCCTCCCCCCGAGCAGCACAGGGGGATGGGGAATGGGGGTTGCAGTCAGTTTATCGCACGTCGTTTCTGCTGCTCCTTCCTCCTCGGGGGAGGACTCCTCACACTCTTCCCCTGCTCCAGCGTGGGGTCCCTCCCACAGGAGACAGTCCTCCATGAACTTCTCCAACATGGGTCTTTCCCACGGGCTGCAGTTCTTCACAAACTGCACCAGCATGGGTCCTTTCCATGGGGCGCTGTACTTCAGGAACAGACTGCTCCAGCGTGGGTACCCCATGGGGTCACAAGTCCTGCCAGCAAACCTCCTCCAGTGTGGGGCCCTCTCTCCATGGGTCCACAGGTCCTGCCAGGAGCCTGCTCCAGCGCGGGCTTCCCATGGGGTTACAGCCTCCTTCAGGCACATCCACCTGCTCCGGCATGGGGTCCTCCATGGGCTGCAGGTGGGTGTCTGCTCCTCCATTAACTTTCATGGGCTGCAGAGGGACAACCTGCCTCACCATGGTCTTCACCACAGGCTG
>WAAD01016090.1:0-23795 GCA_013389945.1 Fregata magnificens
CTTTTAGTCTTACACTGTTACCCTATTTTCATGATCGTGGCACAAGCTTCATAGGATGCTTCTAAGCCTTTGACACTAAAGTTGAGATAGAGGTCCTATTCAGTCCATAAAATTAATGATGACTTAACTGCATTGATGCAGTTTCTCTGCTGCAAACAGGCCAAGCCAGTGCAACAGCATGGCTTTCAGTGGATGTATTTTTCTTCAGCAAACTGGTATATTCTTACTCAGTAGTGTTGACTGAATGTATGTTCTTGATTTCTGTGCTCTCATTTCCTTTTTACTGAAGTTTCTTTTCAGTTTCATAAGGATTGATAGTACATTTCTGATGAAATCGAATGTTCTGTCTGCTCTGTAAACTGCTCTTTGATTCATCTGTTATCTTGAGGCAGAAGGCAAAATCTGCCCGAGTTTGCAGAGGTGTCTTTCATAAGAAAGGAGGAGGGAGGCATGTAGCACTGTTACGGATTTCAGGCTTTAAAAAGACTCCACAGCTTTCACTTCCTGTCTGTAGTATGAGGGCTGTTTCAGACAGACAGAAGTTGGAACATGGGCAATTTGTAATTTGGATGACATGTTGGATTTTTTTTTTTGGTTTGGTTTGGTTTTTTTTTACCCTGGGTGTGGTCAAACACTGGAACAAGTTGCCCAGAGAGGCTGTGGAACCTCCATCTTTGGAAGTGTTAGGACTTGATGTTTCTGTGCAAGCCCATTTGAGCCTTTCTGTGAGCAGGGCTTTATGCTAGATAAGGACTCATATGCAAAGGTTCCTTCCAACCTAAATTGTTCTCTGACTTTATGATTTAAGTTTTGATAATATCCAGGAATAAAGAATCCCCAGTCTCTCTAGGTTAGCGATTTCTGTGCTTGACCAACCACAGTGGTGAAGAATTTTTTCCCGTGTGTCTAGTTGGAATTTTCCACCTTCCAAATAGTGTCTGTTATCTTTTGTTTTGGTTTTTTTGTTTGTTTTTTGGTTTGTGGGTTTAGGGGTTTTTGGTTGTTGTTTTGTTAAGTACTTCTGAACTGGCTCTATTTCTAATACAACCCCTCTATTGAGGACAGGAATGAGATTTGCCTCCCCTCTTTTTATTCTCTTTTGAGTCTGAATAAACATCCTTCTGTCATCTTCTTGTATGCCACATGCTCCAAGCTCCTCGCTATCTTAGCAGCACTTCTCTGTAAACACTGATACAAAGTGGGGAAAAATACTGAATTGCTGACAAAAAATGCACGACCACTTTAAATTAGCAAATCTGCTGGTCTAAATAAAATTTCTTTTTATTTCCCATAGCTGCTTCTGAGACTGTGGCCTGTTCTGATCTTCTCAGTGAGGTTTTGGTGTGAGAGGAGTTTCAGTTGAAAGAGGTGGGAAGCATACATACCTTTCCTGACTCATCTGAGATGTTTCCATGATCTTGGAGGTCATATGATGACATCTTTGGTTGGAAACTGACAGTGAAGGAGCAACAGCCATTTCTAAAAGATTTTTTTTTAAGATTAGGGGGAACACAATGGTCCAGCAAAATATCAGTAAAAATACAACCTTGGTGAATGAACAGGTCTTTTGTCAGTGATCTCTTCTTTTGATAGAGGCGAAGACACTGAAATTATAGCTGCTGGCTTGTGTTAATGGAAATAACTAAGTGAAGGGAAGAATGGTCAGTCTTGGAGAACAGAAGTCTTGATATTTTTTGGAAAGTACCTTTGGTTGATTGGTTTGGTGTTCCAAAATGAGTTTATACAGTGATTATATTTGATTCCATTGTGCTAAGTAAAACTTTTCTCTTAAAGAGAAAGTTTAAAAAAAAATTTAAATTCATGTGCATCTTCTGTGATATTCAAACTTTGTGGTTAACTGTATGTGCAAATAAGAGAAGGAAAATGGAAGCTTCTGTGGGCTCACAGAAAGGAGAGGAGGAGGTTGGCTCCAAGTAATTTGTTGCCTTTAGAAAAATGTAACTAGAGAGATTATATAACTTACTCTAGATAGTAAACAGTTCAAGCAGAATTGCTATATGACAAGACAGAATCATTTGTCTGTGATTCATTGTGAAAAAGAAGGGAGAGTGTTGACTTGCTAAGATGGAAATTGTCCTCATTCAGCCCTTTGTGCTGTTCACTATATTTCTTCCTACATTTTTCCTCACTGATGAGGGATGGTCAGCTCCCCCCCCTCCTTTTTTTTTTTATTTGCTTCCTAATGCCCGAGTGCATTGTAATGAACAGCTGGGTTGCACAGAAGAATGAGCTCCCAGCTACCCTTTTAATTGTTTTTGCCCTTTGCTCAATTGCCAGTTTAGTCTTCATAGCTGGTTTTGTTGTTCATAAACAGAAACCGCATTTTGATAAAAACAAGTTGGGTGCACGTTAGGTTCATAAAGGCAGTTCACTAAAAAGAAGTCATCAGCTCATAGAGGATTCTTTATGAATAAACTTTCACCTTAGGACACTGCAGGTGATGGAACAGCTAATCCTAGAAATCATTTCCAGGCACGTGAAGAATGAGAAAGTCATCAGGAGTAGTCAGCGTGGCTTCACCAAGGGGAAGTCATGCTCGACCAACTTGATAAACTTCTACAATGAAATGACTGGCCAGGTAGATGAAGGAAGAGCAGTGGATAGTGTCTACCTGGACTTCAGTAAGGCCTTTTACGTGGTCTCCCATAAGAGTCTTGTAGCCCCTCAAGCTTTTGCTGTAGGGGCTGGATGAGCAGACAGTGAGGTGGATTGAAAACTGGCTGAATGGCCAAGCCCTGAGGGTGGTGATCTGTGGTGCAAAGTCTAGTTGGTGGCCAGTAACTAGCAGTGTACCTCGGAGGGGGCATACTCAGTCCAGTCCTGTTTAACATCTTCGTTCATGATCTGCATGATGGGGCAGAGTGTATGCTCAGCAAAGTTTTCCAGTGACACAAAGTTGGGAGGAGTTGCTGATAGGTCATCTAGATGCTGCCATCCAAAGGGACCTTGACAGGCTGGAGAAATGGGCTGACAGGAACCTCGGGAAGTTCAGCAAGAAGCGCAAAGTCCCGCACCTGGTGAGGAACAACCCCATGCACCAGTATATGCTGGGGGCCACCCAGCTGGAAAGCAGATTAGCAGAAAAGGACCTGGGGGTCCTGGTGGACACCAAGTTGAACATGAGCCAGCAATGTGCCCTTGCGGCGTGGAAGGCCACTAGTATCTTGGGCCGCATTAGGCAAAGTATTGCCAAGTGGACCGAGGGAGGTGCTTCTTCCCCTCTACTCGGCACTGGTGGGGTCACATTTGGAGTGCTGCATTCAGCTCTGGGCTCCCCAGTAGAAGACTGATATGGGGTTACTGGAGAGAGTCCAGTGAAGAGCCATGAAGATGGTTAAGGGTCTGGAGCATCTCAGATATGAGGAAAGGCTGAGAGACCTGGGACTGTTTAACATGGAGAAGAGAAGGCTCAAGAGGGAGTCTCATCTAAGTATATAAATACCTGAAGGGAGGGTGCAAAGAGGATAGAGCCAGGGTCTTTTCAGTAGTGCCCAGTGATAGGATAAAAGGGGACGGGATGTTCCGTCTGAACATCTGGAAACAATTTTTCACTGTGAGGGTGGCCGAGCACTGTCACAGGTTGCCCAGGGAGGTTGTTGTGTCTCCATCCTCGGGGATATTCAGAAGCCATCTGGACATGATCCTGGGCAACTGGCTCTAGGTGAGGGGGGTGGGGGTTTGGAGCAGATGACCTTCAGAGGTCTCTTCCAACCTCAACCCTTCTATGATTCTGTGATATATAGTACCACTAGCAGCTTCTGGTTTAGGAGTCCAAGACAGACATGAAGTCCTTTTGTATTCTACTCTGTATTTACAAAGGCTTTTTTGAAAGAAAGCACCTTAGCAGGATGCTTAGATAGCACCTGGCCCTTCTGTGTAATGTTCACACAACCTTAAAGAGGAAGTAGTATTTTCTTTTTAATGGATACACATTCATCATAAGAAACATAAAAGGAGAAGAAGAAAGAGAAAAAGGTGTGTTCTTCAGAGCCTTATGGTGGCATCTCATTATGTCTGATCTTTTATATGGATGGATCAGTTCAGGGAGTGAGAGCATATTGTACATTGAATTGCTTGAATTTTGTACTGTTGAAAACAAAGTGAGTCTCCCATTTCATAGAAATTGTGCCAGCAGGAAACCAACAGGGATTGCCATCTTTCAATTGTAATATTTCAATTTCAATTACAAATTTCAATTGTAATATTCTGTCACATGTGAGAAGGGGTGCACCAGTGACTTCACATGCAACTTAGGAAAAGGCTGCAGTTCTTACTCAGTTAAAAACAATTTGGAGAAAGAATGTTTGCCTTGCAGCTACTGCCTTTATGTTCATTTCTCATATTGTGACTTCTGTGATGCAGGAAGCCTTCTGATCTATCCTGGGCTGAAAGAACACAGGATGTGGGATCACTTGTTCTTGCTCTGGATTTGTGATGTTCGTTGTGCTGGGGCTTTAGGTTTTGTTTAACTTTTTCAGGACAAAAAGATTATATTTTTTTAATCTGTGGTGTTAATTTACCTTTACTTAGAATGTTGATGTTTCTTTCTCACTGTGCATACACACATCAACCTTCCATTAATAGACATGAAAGCCAAAGATCTGAACCATCATCCCAAGTTGTCTGCTAAATAAGTGTGATTTTCTTTTTTTTGTGATATGTCAAAGGGGTGCTAAACCATAGAGCTATTTTTTGTATTTCAACCATTTTCTGTATTGCTGTTGCACTGGGAACACACTTGGCTCTAGCAGATGAAGAATGAGTTATAAAAGAATGTTTTCATATTAATCCTGGCACAAGTCTTCACTAGAGGACATAACAGTGTTATGAAAGAGACACCAGGAGGAAGTAGTGGATGTGAAATCTGTAGACAGATGACTGGTAAATTCCAAATGGAGAAGTATTAAGGGAAATTAGTGGGGGAAAGCAAACAAACAAACAAACAAACCCCAAAAACGCCACTCAGTGCAAGATCCTACAGAAGGTGAAGGTAAAATTTATCTACAGAGTCTCTAGTAAGCTGATTCTCATTCACATGTACCTATTTTCTAATAGATTTCATTCACTCACACTCTCACAGTCAAGCACAAAGATGCGTGTGCCAAATTGGTCACATTTTGGCATACACATTGCGTCCCTCTATGTGTGGGACACAGAGGACAAGGGATGCTCACTACTGAGACATTGCTATGTCTCCAGGGTTCTTCATGATTGACAATGACAAACTAGTTTTTTGATAGATGTTTCATGATCTTTAAGAGTCAGTAGTTGTTACAGAATGGTCCTTTGCTTCAGGATCTTAGTTCAACCTCTGTAAATTGTAGGCCAAGCTGTTTCCCATCCTCTGTTTTCCTTGTTGGTTTGAAATGTTTTCCCAGTAGACTAACAGGAAAAGGAAGGGCTTATGTGGCATGCTGCAACCTGGTTGCTATCATCTTGTTGTTAGGATGCACCTTTTTTTTCTGATAAGTCATCTGTGTTGTGGTCTCATCAGAGTGCAGACTGTCTTGACATAAACAACACATTCCTCAAGTCTACCACTGGGAATGATGTCCTGGGAGTAGTTTCCTGGGAATGTCCTTCATTATTTCCTTTCCTATTGCACTCATACAAGTCTTAGTATGTCTGTTACAATTATGTTACTGTACCAAAATTCTTACTTATTTTTATTTTAATTTGGATATTGAGGCAAATTTCATACTGATCATGCCACCCCTTTGAAACAGAGGAGCAAAAGCTGTAGGCCTTCTTTTTCCAAATAGTGATTAAACTTACCATTACAAATTCTCAGAATAGCAGTCTGTCCTGAAAATTAATTTGGTACGGGGATAGGCAGTCAGCTAGAGTTTCTGAGACTTCTCTCTGCATGTGAGAATGCAGTTTAGAGAAAACTGATTTTCCGTAAAGTAGTGGTGATGAAATACAAGGAAGGTAAATATGTGTTAAGTTTAATTAACTTTATACTGAATAGTGCCCCTGTCTTGCATTTGGACTATTTCCATGTTTACAGTACAAACAGCTTCTGTCACTGGTAGCATCCTCTGGCTTTTAGCAATAGTGTTATAGTTGATTATATGATAAGCTTTCCTGCACCTTCTATAGCAGCTTCTTCTGGTGTTAGGGATGATGAAAGATACCTTGGCAAGTATCGTGCCCTAGCTTTTTCCTTGCTGGCTTACATGGGGAGAGTCACAGGTGGGATCTTCATTTTCTTAGTAAGTTTGTTAAGAACACACAAGAAGTGTGCTAATAGTTAAGAAAATGCCTTTAGTAAGAAGCATCATATATTCTTTTGAAGGGAGAATGATCTAGTAATAACTTAAACAAGCATAAGAAACTTCCCCACGTGCATTCTGTCCTACAGTCAGCCTATACCAGTATGCTCCTGCAGCTGTTATGACCTGCGAGGGTTTTAAAATGAAAATTAAATGGGGATCCCATGTATTTATACGAGTTAGGTGACACACATATACTGCCCAGTACTATAGATGCTTCATGGTTCAAAATGGTGGTTGGTGGAAGACTTTGTTCAAAGAGTCTTGACAGTTTGTCTCCAAGTTGTGGCTGGGTTCTTGCTCATGCACACTGCATAACAGGAAACACTACAGCATACAAAAGCTTATTCCTACTGGTTTGTGCCAGAATTTTTGTTCAAGGTACAAGCCCCCATGTTTCCTTTCACTTACCAAACAATACAGTGATTCACAAGTAAGAGTTGAAATAGCACAGAATTCCTAATGCCTGTGCCCAGACTGAAGCTAACAGGTTATGTGCTATACTATGCAATACATCCTCATTAACCACCAACCCCCTTCCCATCCTTTGATATAATACGCAGATATCATTGCCTTAGTCTGTGGACCACCCTTGTAAAATGTCCACAGAATGTCCAGAAATGTCCATAAAACGTCCATTGAGTTAATTTAGTCCATGATCTTGGGGTCCATCTGTTATGATGGTCATTCAGGACAGGAGAGGTGGTGTGTTGCGTGGAGTTATTGGGCACCAAAGCCAGCTCAGGTTGGGTCACTGCTGCACTTGCACTGCTTCTTGTAAGGCTTGTCCTCCATTGGTTCAGGTGGTTCCTGCTACAGTAATTCCTATAATGTGCAACTCAAATCATGGGCTACAACAATTTAAAGGTATATCCATTACAATCTCCACCCCTGGTCCCTTTGGACCAGGTTATAGGGTTTAACATTGCAATGACTTCCTCCCCTTGGCCCTGCTCTGGCTTGGACTTATCCACAGACTGCAGTCCCTTAGGGGTGTACCTGCTCCAAGTAGAGCCTTATCTACGAGCCACAGTCTCCAGGGGTATACCTGCTGCAGCATAGATTTATCCACAGCCACTTTGAGGTGCACCTGTTCCAGCATGGCCTTACCCATGGCTGCAGTCCCTCCAGGGGTGCACCTGCTCTGTTGTGGGCTTATCCGTGGGCATGCATTTTGAGGTGTTCCAGCATGACCTCATGCACAGCCACTGATACTTCAAGGTGTACCTGCTGCAGGGTGGAGTTATCCACAGCCACAGATGCTTCGAGGTGTACCTTCTCTAGCGTGGACTTACCCTTGGGCCACAATACCTGCAGAGGTATACCTGCTGCATCACAGACATAACCACGGCCACAGACTCTTCGAGATGTACCTGCTCTGGTGTGGACTTACTGACGGCCACAGATGCTTTGGGGTGTCCTACTCCCACGTGGACTCATCCACAGGTCACAGTCCCTTCAATTCAAGTTCACAGTGGAGTTCCAGCCTGTCCAGTACAGCAGCACAGAAACAGCAGCGATGTCCTGGCCATCTGCCAGCCCAGGCGCATGGCCATTGCTGTTATCAAAATGTTCCCAGGCACAGCAGAGTAAGGTGATAAGCAGCACAGCAGGACAGCAAGCAGCAAAAGCAAAAACCAGCCACTAACGAGCACTAGACTCTAATATACAGTAAGGGAAGCAGGCACAGCAGCCTGCCAATTAATAGCTAAACAGCAATAACAGCTATAAATTCAGTCTAGCACATTCCAATCAAACCTGTCATTAGCTCCAACCCTTCGAGCCCCATGTTGGGCACCAAAAAGGACTGTCGTGGTTTAACCCCAGCCAGCAACTAAGCACCACACAGCTGCTCACTCACTCCCCCCGGTGGGATGGGGGAGAGAATCAGAAGAGTAAAAGTGAGAAAACTCATGGGTTGAGATAAAGGCACTTTAATAGGTAAAGCAAAAGCCGTGCACGCAAGCAAAGCAAAACAAGGAATCCATTCACTCCTGCCCATCGGCAGGCAGGTGTTCAGCCATCTCCAGGGAAGCAGGGCTCCATCACACCTAACAGTTACTTGGGAAGACAAACGCCATCACTCCGAACATCCCCCCTTCCTTCTTCTTCCCCCAGCTTTATATGCTGAGCATGATGTCATATGGTATGGAATATCCCTTTGGTCAGCTGGGGTAGCTGTCCCAGCTGTGTCCCCTCTGAACTTCTTGTGCACGCCCAGCCTACTCGCTGGTGGGGTGGTATGAGAAGCAGAAAAGGCCTTGGCTCTGTGTAAGCACTGCTCAGCAGTAACTAAATCATCCCTGTATTATCAACACTGTTTTCAGCACAAATCCAAAACATAGCTCCATACTAGTTACTATGAAGAAAATTAACTCTATCCCAGCCAAAACCAGCACAGCACTCTTACAGAAGTGTGTGTCTTTGTTTTCCCAGAGTTGTCAGAGTAATTTCCAGGGGCCAGACAATCCTTTGGTTCTGTTGTGTGACTGTGTGTGCAACCTGTTCGATTTACTAATACCCTGAGGAACAGAAAGAATAAATTCTCAGCTGGACGCCAGGCCAGAGTTTTTACTTTGCTGCTTTTGATGTCTCAGCTTATACATTTTTATTGCATTTTCATTTTATCTAGGTGGGCTGCTAACACAATTACTGATCATAGGGTGTATTTTTTTTTTTTAATTAGCTCTACTGTGAATACAGGTTTCCTGGTTATAAGGTGCTAGCAGGCCAATGTGGACAAAAAAAACTATGTGTTATGAAGCAGTACTTCTTCCTAAGCATTGTCTTCATTTCTGTTTTTCAATATAGAAAAATAACCACTTCTGCAAATAGTACTCTGAGACTGCAAGGCAAGAATCCCTAAAGGTCATTCAGCAATGCTGTTTTGAGAAATGAATGCTCCAGTGGTCATTTTCTTCCAGATAGTGACAGAACTCCCACCTCCACAACACCTTTCCCCTCGGGGCCTTATGTGAAAGTAACGCTGCAGAGCAGTGCAGTATTGGATGTGTCATGTGTTGGGTATCTTTGGAGGGAGAAAAGCAGAAGTTTACAATCTGAGATTCTCATTAAGTAGTTATGTATGTGGACAAATTCCCTCAAAACAGCTTTTATTTAAATGGTGTGGAGGATGTGTGGCTTCCATGGTGTACAAGTTATAGCATTCATTCCCAGTCCAACTGAACCCAAGTATCCTGTTCCTCTTGGCGCAGATTCAAGCATCTTTTCCAAGTCTGTGATCTTTTAATGTTCAGCTTTTAATGTTTATATTTGACATATGTCATCCTATGGAAGAGATATGTGTTACTTCAAAAGCCTGTTTGTTAGGTCTCATTAATGAGCATTTATTTGGGCTGAGGATGGGTAGGGGGGGAATGAGGTTTTTGATGAAAGATACGTTTCCCAGAGCATTTACTTCACTGCAATGAAGCCCTTGTTGCTTTTGTCTCTAAAATCCACCCTAACAGAGTGACGCACATAAAAAAGATACCCAAATTTTATCAGTCTTTGTTCATCTCAGCACCATTTCCACTAGTACACAAAAATCTTTTGTGTTTTCCCTTCTCCTTTGGTGCCCTTTCTCTTCTGATTTTAAAATGTAACCTTAAGGATCAAAGAGACTGCTCCCAGTCCAAGCACCCAGGTTAGCATGCTCCTATATTGTTCTGGGAAATATCTTTTTATTTCTGCTTGTGTAGTCAAATTTTCTTTGTCTCAATGACAGCAAAACTTTGATTTTTAAGTAGCCTGATATGACTCAGCGGAAGCAATGTAGAGGAAAGTCTTTGCTCAATGCCATTTCATAGACTGCTAATTTGCTAACATTGGAAATAACTTTCAGTCCTTCTAGTTTGTTACTCCTCTCATGAATCCCAGAGTTGAGAATAAATTTTTCTCTTGAAGCAATGAATTATAGCTGTATTGGTTTGCTTTTTCTGTATTGGTGGAGCCAGGCTTTTATGCTTGGATGTTGATGTAATAGATTTTGAACATGGCTGTTCCCTATGACTTCTTCATATCTTTGGTGCTTAGAACTTGAGACACTTCTGATTAATAATCATATTGAAAGTCTCTTCCAAAAGTTTTTGACATAACTTGCACTATTTTGTTCTTGGCTATATGATTATTGTCATTGTATGTAATGGCAAGAAACAAACATTTTTTTTTATCCTTTTGCTGGAAGTGAGTATTTACAGTCTCCATCATTAGCAAAGATTTAAATATCGGTAGCATGTACAAATATCTGTATTAAGAATAATTGAAATCTGATGTGGGTTTTTTGTTTCCTTTCTTTCTTCCAATAGAAAACCATTTCATCTCCAACTGTGTCACGCCTTACAGATACATCAAAATTCACGGGTTCTCACAAAGAGAGGTTTGATCCCAGCGGGAAAGGAAAAGGCAAAGCTGGCCGAGAAGATCTGGTGGATGCTTCAGGATATGTATCTGGCTATAAGCATGCAGGCACATACGATCATAAAGTACAAGGAAGCAAGTAAGGCTTAGGGTTTACAACATAGAGGGAGAAAGAGAGGGGGAAAGAGAATGTATTTGTGAGAATGATGTAGATGAATCCCACGTGTTTTGGTTATTGTGAATGCTAAGACTATGTTGTCAAGAAGTTGTTTTCAGGAACTGGAACTGATTTCAACATCTGCTGAACTACTTGCAGCACAACGCCACTTCATTACATTCCTCATGTGTATATTGGCAAAAATAAATATATTGGTACAAAAAATACAACATTTTGTTGAGCTTTAGAGAAAAAAAAAAAAACCCACAATGTCAAGAGCAGTTATACCACACTTTGTAAATTCAAGCAAAAGATCTCAAACATTCCTAAATGTCCAGTTGCCCTGAGGATGTCGAAGAGAACCTCTTGAAAAGAGGATCTTTCATAGCAGTCTTTCTGAAGAATATCCCATTATCTATGCAGTTTGATTTGACTACTGTTTGGGGGTTTTATTAAAATGTCTTATATGGGATCTGGCACTTTCCTGAAAACATACAACAATATACTATTGGGGAGTAAGTGGTTGTTAATATACAAGGTGCTAGCCTGTAATTGTCATACGCCGCTCATGAAAAACTGAAAAAAAGCTATTTCTAGGACAATATAGGTTCTAAAGTATTTTATGTCAACAGAAAGAGGTGGAAAATACCAGCCCTTACTTTCCTCCTGTCTATATTTTGTGCTTGTTACTGTGTGTACTGTAGCATGGTTCTGACTGGCTGGATTTGGATGGAGCTAATTGTACTAACGTGAGAGGTGAGGAACAAGACATTACTAAGAAAGTCTATTAAAGCTTTCTGCAGCCTGTTTTCAAGTTTGCACTGCCTCATATTTGAAATGAAGGGGGCATTAAGCTAATAATGCTTCAAAATATTGATTATGACTAACCACTGCCAATCAGATTGCTATTAAGTGAATATTATGCACATACATTGGCATATATTCCCTTTAAGCTATAATATATGAAAGGAAAGTTTACGGCCCCTTGAAATAAAGACATTTACAATTAATATCCATGTAATTAGGTGCAGTTTGCCCACAAAAATTATACTATTATAGCTGGGCTACTTTTTATGTTAGATTTGTTTGAAGCCAAGGAATTTGATTCTCTATTCACTTTTGCTGCCTGACTTGGGGTAATAATATTGATGGGAATGGCTTTCCACTGCTGTAGAAGGAGAACCAATTCCACAGGCCTAAGGTACAGGCAGCTGAGTGCGACCTGCCTGGGGCCCAGCATACCAAAACAGCTTAATAGGAATAAAAATAACTCATTTTTTATATTGGTTAAAAAGGAGACAAAAGGCTGGTCCAATTTTCCACAAGAGCTGAATGAGTACCCTAATGTATTACTCTGCTTCTCTAAGATTATGAAAGATAAGATTTTCAGTATTCAAAACCAGCTGCTAGCAGTTCTGCTTTGCTTTCTTTCAAAAAGAGCTCATACACTGATTTTCATGTTTGACTGAATAAAGGTTAATGTATTTATTGCTCTCCCCCACCCATATCAGCATCCCACTCAGAGTACATAAAATTTAGTGTGCAGTGTGTGCTGTCATGTGCCATGCAGGTCAACAGTCCATATTCGGCCAATGTCTGGAAACAAAGCACTGGGTTTTAGCCCTTAAACTGTTCATGTTTTGTTTTTCTGACATTGAACGGTAGCCTTTCTTGTAACTTTGCCTCCAATGACTCTTTGAGCGCATACATCAGCCTGAAACCAAAACAACAATAGCAAACAAAGGCAAGGACTTCCTTGTGGACTTGGAGAATTTTTTTTGTTTGTTCGTAATTTATTTTGGGTTTTGTTTTGAAGAGGGAGGGAAGTTTGCCAAAACTCAGCACATGGTCTTGTAAAGATTTAAATGGCTTTTCCCATGGTTGGCTCTGGTTACCTGAGAAGATTTTTTATATATGTAAGGATGCTCAGAATAAGAAGCAACCAGCTTTGTGAAGCCTTTCCAAGAGTTATCCATTGTTCTTGAAGAAAAATTTCCATGGAATGAAGGATTATCCACTCCTGTGTTGCAGTGGTGACCTGTCACACTCTGAGGCAGAAAACAGCATACTGTGATACCAACAATGGCTAAATTATTCCAGCATGGTAGTGAACTGTGTAAATGTAGAGAACCTTCTTCTACATCACTGGTGCTTGTGCACCTGAAGAAGGCTTCAGGATAGTCCTGTTTTTTATGAATAAAAAGGCTAAGCCTCTAACCCTTGATAAATCCTGCAGCTAAGTTACAGGCAAAACCAGTGTTGCTGTTCTTCCCATTGGCTTTAAGACTTGACTCATAACTCACTGGTAACTGAAAAGATCTGGACCCAGCCCAAACAAAGGGTGAAGTCCAGTCTACTGCAGAACTCTTTCAGCGCACTGTTGATCTGGCTGTTTGTTACTAGCTAGCTGCCTTGTCCGGCACATCAGGTGATAACTTAACCTGAGGTGCACAAGTGACAGGCTTTCTCAGGTACCCAAATACTGAGTGTCAGCAATGCCAGGCTGTTGCTACACAGGAGGAGTGATTGGTTAGGAAGGTTTTAAGGTATAATTAGGTTTTAAGTTGCTAGTTCACAGTGTGAGAGAGACCAGCACACTCACAAGATAGAAGGCATGCAAAGGAATTGAGAATGCAGACAGATCCAAGCTGATTAGAAATTGAGCAACTCTGTTTGCTTAGAAAAGGCTGATGGAACTAGCTGGGGTTCTGCCAGAGTTTACTTTGCATTACTTGTACAGTATAAAATCCCTGCCATGAACCAAAGCACTTTGTACAGACCTGATGCAAAGTTCTTTGAAATACTTTCAGTGGCATAGTAAGCTTTGGATCAGGACCTGAGAAGACACTTCAGATAGCAGTATTTTATTTTGAGGAACACACTTCTTTGTTTCTTCTTTGTTTCTACAGTTGGATAGTTTTAAAACTCAATCAAACATGCATGAAAAGAAGTCATTCTGATATGACAGTGACAAAGGGAAGTTGTGGCTGGAAAGACAATACTTTGGAAAGATTTTTCCCTTTTACTACACTTGGTGTGGAAGATAAGGGCTATGAATAAAAGCAGCATATGCAGCTGTGTGTTAGGGCTTTAGCCACCTACTTAAGCTCTTAATTTTCCAATAATATCTATAGGAAATTAAAAGCCTAAATACTAGCTTGAATGTTAGCCATGAGTTCTAGATCTGCTTGGGAATGAGGCAAAGTACATTTTCTTGTTCACCTGCCATTCCCTCAACTCTCAGGACAGCAAGTATGGCTGGTACCTCAGAGATGAGGGGAGGGGATAGCTCAGGAGGTGACCTGTTTTCAACCCTTGAAGTGTAGAGCGTATGCTCTTCCTGTGCACCATACTCCAGACTGTAACTACATGTCATGTCTGAAGTAAGGACACGGATACCTAATAAGGTTTACACTCATCTCCTTTTTTTGGGCTTCTCAACTCATTCCATCTAACTTTCCAGTCTGATTTTCAGCATCTTATACTACGCAGTACTCTTCTATGCGACATCTTCTATAAAACCCTTTGCTTTCATTACTGCTGAACATGCTACCAAAAGGTAGCTTTTAGCAATAACTGCCTTAAAGAACAAACTCAAATTCCACTGTTCATTTAAAATTAAACCCTGAGATACTATGGCAGTACACAGTCTTACCCGTATCTCCACTGAGGCTTAACCTGACCATCAAAGCCTTTGCAAGATTGAGGACAAGAAATAAAAATCCTCACTGAGGCAAAAGAATAGTCCTTACAAATAATTTTCCAAATATAACCTAGTTCTTAAATAAAACATGCAGAAGTCAAATGGGTTTTCTTATTAGTGCTTACTTACTAATTCCTTCTAGTCACTTCATGTGCTTTAGTTACTTGTTGAGAGTTTTGCAACAACCTTATCAATATGGAAATACCAGACACAAAAACTATTGTCCTGCTTTTTGTGGCTATCAAAGCTATCACAATAGTGTTACTGAGAAGCAGATATTTAAAAACATACATTGTTTCAACAGTCCTATGTGAACAGTTGTCATTAATTGTAACCAAATATTTAGAATCCCAAAGGAAATGTTGAACGCTGGACAGTGGCCAAGATCTAGCTACCTTTTTTTAAAAAAAAACCCTACAGTATTTCTTATCTCTTTTTCATTTAGGGAAGGGAAAGGGAGATTTCAAAACTACTCATGTGTCACAACTTGTGTTTTTCATCAGTATAGAGATTGTCCTTCAAAGATGTTTTGGATTGAAGTATATTTTCCATGTATTTTACTGACCTTACCTAAATTAAAAATTCCTCTGACAACTTTTTGGCATTATAGAAAGCTTTGTTCATGAATTAGCATTTTGGTCACCCATATTTTCCCTGTATTGACTCAATTAATATTTTTTATGGTAGCTGGAATTAGCCAGAACTAAAAGGCAAATGACTGCTACGGGTTTGGCTTGTAAGTGATAGGTATCCCAGCCATCTGTAACCATTTGCAGAGAAAATCCTCGTATATCTTTCTCCAAAATCAAAACTTGAAAGTTGTAATTGATAATTTTTTCCTTAAGGTTTGTCATAGTTATAAAATAAATTTTAATTCTTTGTGCCTGCATGTATGATATTCAAAACATAACCCTGCCTTTCAGTAATGCATGTATTCTGGGGGCATATGCCTGTCATTCATGAATGAGAATTCTCTGTTTGCACTGGCCAAGAAACAAACATTTTACCTTCATGATAAAGCAAATGTAATGTGTTGCACTAGTATGTGTCCTCTTAACTGACTGTTAGCCTTGCGTGTGTGCCAAAATAACTACACCTTTGTGTACATTGTTTGTAGTGTGGATATTATGTTCTTGGCTCATCTATTAGTTGGTAATAAGTGATGTAATACACAAGACTTGTACAGGTTTTTGTGTGCTTACACATACTCTTTGGATCCAGCTAAGTAATTAAACCATGTAGATGTTGATACAAACCTTAAATCTTATTAGGGCCAAACCTAGTCCTGCAGCTGATGCTGTTCAGCTTGGCCAGTTGGTGACACTGCCATTCTCCCTCCATAGCATGAAGGTAAAGATCTAAGGAGGCTTTTATGTTTTTACACGACTACGTTCCTGTTTCTGGGGGAAATCACTCTTCAGTGATTCTGACATAGACTTGGTGTGACAAGAAGAGTTGCTCCATAGTGAGGAAGTAGGAGAGCCAGGGTGAAAGGAATATTTCCTCTGAGTGCTCTCAAGAGACCGTTTAAAATTATGCCCTGCATGGGCCCTATATTTTCCTTTGCCCCAACTTTGTGAAGTAAGTTGACACTCACTATGTATACACGCAGTTGCTCATCATCAGTAAGTACAAAGTCATGGTAAATTGAGGTGGGAACAGGAAGCAGGACTGTCATACAATGCCTATGGACTTGAGTCTTGCATAGACCTTTATAAAATGAAATACCTGAAGCATAATGACACATCTCAAACTTGTGTGAAATTCTCACGGTCTGTAGTGCCTCAGCTTGATACATGTGTACCTCCTGTATTTGGAGTGTTTGCCCACAAAATAGCATTTAGACATTCAGTTACTCATTTGGTGCACCCAAGTGCCCGTTTGGCTTACCTAATATAGGCTGGAAATGATGGACTGGGATGTTCTTTTTAAGTCTTCAGAATCCTAAAACCAGTGAGAGACCTTTAGTTGCATTCATGCTTGTTCATTAAACTCAAAAACACTGCTTTGAAAGATGTCCCAGCTAAGAATGGTGCTCCAGGAAGCTAAATATTGCAGATAGAACCTTCATGTCTTAATTACCCAAGTAATTTGTTTTTGCAGGGAGAAATAACTGTTACATATTTGGTATTTTTTCATGTTTTTCAGTATATTACCTTGGCTATATTGCTTCAAAATCCATATGGAGAAGGTGGATTTCAAAACAAGTTTAACTCTTTACTTTGTTGTCAGAAAATGTTTGAATTGGCTTGTTTCTTTCAAACTAATTGATCATCCACTCTAGGTAAACTTTGGCAAGACCAAGCCAAAATAAAAGGGAAAAAAACCCAGCCTATTTGCTGGGTATTCTTGGCAGACATTTACAATACTGGTAGTCTGAAATTATTTTTTTAAAAATAAATTCTCTTTCATAATCATGCACACGCATACATGCATGCACACACGCACTACTTTGGGGCATATACATACATGAGTAGCAACACTACAGAAAAGGCTTTTTTTTTTTTTTAATACCTTACATTTGGAAATTGAGATTGAAATGCCGAACTGACTAACCTGATTTGGAAAAATGTTAAGCACCTACCATATTCCATTGCACGTAAACAGCCAATGAATTAATTTTCAAATATGGTTATACAGCATCTCTTTTTGTGAGTTACTGTAAAGCTTATGGCACTGTACGAAGTGAGTTTTGTTGTAAGCATTTGTAAAGGTCTTAAAGATAATGCTCATGATAATTTGCCCTTACCTTCAGTGATCTTTATTCAATATTTTTCTATTGCTTTGCACATTTTTCAGAACAGATCACAAACGTGAATAAAGTTACATTCAAGTTAATTGAAATTGTAGCCCTAAAAATACACTCATACTTCATCCAGCTTTCATTTTGATGAATAGCTATATTATGGATGATCTACAAAATAACAAAAAAAGGTGGCAATCTGTATCCCCACAGTGGTGAATTATTTTAAGCTCCAGTTTACATCAGATGAGTTTATGTATGCTTGCATTTGCTCAAATGCTATTTTTAAACAAAGTAAATAATGTGAAATAATGCAGCCTGGGCTCTGTTAAATAGAGTTATATTAATGCAACTGAAATGCTGTATGTCTGTAATATTCATGCTAAATACATACTAGCTCTTTACAAAGGCTTTGTGTAAGGTCAGTTAACCTACAAACTCTGATGTCCCGTATAAAATCCTGTTGGCAAACTACTTTTGTTAGCACTGTATTGTATGAAATGGCAAGGTCATAGACAAAAAACAGTTATAGAATGCAACGAAAGTGTGTTTGTGTTATCTTTGTGCTGGGTTTAGAATATATCAGCTTTGGCAAACTATTGCAGCAGGGAAAATGTTTTGTATAATGCTTATAATACAAAGTAATTTGTCTTTACATTCTGTAAAGCAGAGAAATGGATAAGTATATTGAAGTTTATTCTTAGGTTTTATGTTTCACAGATTTAAATATTACAGGAGAAATATATATTTATACAGAAGTATAATTTTTGAATGTTGAGGTTGGTTTTCTTCAGTCATGAACCATTTATTTATCCACATTATGCTTTATTCCTTTGCTAGCTTGTTTATCTGTCCATGTTGTTCCAACATCCATTTCTAATTTGGTTTAGATGTTTTGATTCTTTATTTGCACAAATCTAGATGTGCATACTGTCAGGACCTGATCATAAAGTGTAGAGGCAAAACTGTTTTGTCTTTGATTACCTAGAGCACTAATAAAAATTTAATCGTTAAATAGTTGTGATATGGAGATAGGTCTTGACATAGTCTTCCTTGGAGCACTGTACAGCATGATAAAAACCTTCAGTGAATCTTACTATTTTGTGTTCTTATTTTCATTTGTCTTTCATCTTGGTCCAGAAAACCAGGAAGCTGCTGTGTGCTAATACTTACCTGCAATATTTATAATTGCAGGCACTGCAAACATTAACATTCAGCTGTACTAACCTACTGTGTTCACTGTGAAATTTTCAACATGGTAAAAATTTTACATGATCATTTAACCTTACAAGTTTACTTTTTTCTCACTAATTTAACACTGAACTTTTTTTTCATTATTGCAAATGAACAGCTTGAGCATAGTATTTCTTAACTATAATAGATAAACATACCCTAAGCAAAGATTTTTAACCACTTGATGAAGGGGGCCTGGCACCATCCAGTGCAAAGCACACTGGGCAAAATCTTATCCCCACTGCAGTCAGTGCCAAAATTGTAACTGGTGTTAGCAAAAATGGAACCACCATTACCAAGGGGTTAATATGCTTAGTAACCGTGACAAGAGGTTATGGGGGAGCACAGCAGTGATTCTCTATTTCCATATCTTTGTTTCTGTTAATTTAAAACCACTACTATTCAATCTTTAAAATAAGTAAAAGAAACTTGAAGGGGGATCATATACTACTAGTTTGTACTAGGTTTTTTCAGGAAAAGGAAACAAATTTATATATATATATATATGCAATATATTTTTACACTGTTTATTAATGCTAGAAAGTATTAAATGTATCACTTTATCAGTGTGAATGTTAAAGTAATGACAATGTTATGGATGTTTTAAACCTTCTAAAGTTGTCTTGTTAAATTCTAAACCCACATTAACAATGGAAAAGCTACTTTGTCTACAACGTTATTGTTGATGTTTTAGGGAAAAAGTTCAAGTACAGCAGTTGTTTGATTAGCACTGTAAAAGCTTGGCTTGAAAAGTTGTAGTGAAATCCATATTGTAAACACCATTTTTTAAAGCATAGCTTCTCATAAAGTATGTTACTGCTGTTGACTGACTGTATAAAATTGTATCTTTAGTTGGTAAAGTGATCAATAAATGTGTTACTACATCAATTCCTGGCTTTCTTGAAGTAAATGGTATTTGCTGATGAACTTTGCTACCAACAGTTATTTTACAGTTTAGATGTTAAGTAAATTGCTAATGAATGTATAAATTACATCAAAATATTCTCTGAACAACCAGCTCTGGTTCTGAGCAGAATATATTTCTTCCTTACCATTTATTTTCCTAGTTCTAATAATGAGTAAAGCTGACCATTAACATTTTGAGAACTCTAGTATGATCCTTGAATAGCCATGATGATAGTGATCCACCAAATGAGATTTGTCAGGGATGAAACAATTTCTTCTTAACTAGCTACTTAACATAAACTGGTCCTCAGTCTCAAAAGCCTGTTGCCTTTCTCACCTTCTCTGAGTGGTGTTGAAAATGTTTCACTTGCAAGGAAAGTCATTTGTTACATGGAATATTGTTTTAAGGATGTTACATTCAAAAGCAAATATGGACCTTTTATTCATAAATAACAATATTCTTCAGCTTCCCAGTAGCAATAATACCATGATTTTTCAAGAAACAGGAGACTGAAGTTATTTTATTAAACTCAGAAAATCATGATAACATAATGAATAATGTGACAATAACCCAGGCACAGTGCTGCTCCAGAAATGTAGAGGTACTGGTTGGCAGCTACAAGGAAACATAACTAAACAGCTTACAGCTACACTGTCTCTTCTCCAGTTGTTTTCGAACTGGAAGTGGTGTTCTCTGTGCTCACACACCAGACAACCTTCTTTAGGAATGCCTTTTAAGTGAAATCTAATACAGTTGTGTCCTGAGATAGCTTTTCTTCCTGCGTAGAGACCATATACTGCTTGTAGTATAACTGCCAGATAAAGCTCCTTTATCTCCAAGCATCTATGGTTACTGAAGCTGTAAAAAACCTAATGAAGTAGAACCTTTAGGGATTTCTAAAGGAAAAAAAAATCAAGGTTTTTTTCCATTCAAAAAGCCCTTAAGGAAGGGGAGATAGTACCCTTCTGCCCTATGAGAATATAAGACACTAAGATCTGTATTTTCAAAAGAGTTGAGGATTTTTTCTTATTTTCCTGTAAAGCGTTTAGAAAAGCCTACTCAACCCTACATGCCCCTAACGCATCATAACTTTAAAATAAAAAAACATCTGCCAGGATGTGTTCTCTTTACTTCAGGAATACAATCATTTGGGCTAGCTTTTCTCTATGTGTAGCTACTGTTGCAATAAGTACAAACAGATTCTACATTTAGGGATAGTCCTATTGAAATGGGACTGACGGAGTGCCACCTAACCCTTGCTGGCTTTCTGTTCCAAGCTTTCAGAACTGACCACTCACATCAGCATCAGTTAGGTCTCCTGCGGTCATGTCCATATGCCAAATGCAGGCTGATCTCTCCCGGTTCTACCGGGTGTTCTACCACAGCCAGGACTGCATGGAGAAAGGCGAGGGAGGGCGCAGGAAAGGCAAAAAAAAAAAGCTACCACTGCCAAATCTGAGTCTTCGGGGGATGCATAAAACCTGGTCTTCTAGTTAGCCTTTTTTCTTTTCCTCAGCTTCCTATTTAACTCACTGCACTGCTTTATTAATAATGTAAACTAACCCAGGCTCATTGAAATTTACTGCTCTGGTTCACATTCCAGCCAGAAGTTCATTCCAGGTCTACATCACTTTATTTCCAAAACTGTGAACTCGAGAGATTACACAACCATCCATGGGTCACTTAAGGGCTCAAGGGCTGCAGGGGTTTTCAGGAATGAATGCAGGAATATAAGGAGTGGCAGGGATGGTAGGAAAGAATAGCCAGCTGGGGGTGCTAGAATGAATCATATAGATCTTGCTTCCAGCTAGCACAAGAGTGTCTTCCCTCTTCGAGGCAGGTAAGCTAGTCAACTGGAGCATCAGTTTTACACCCTCATTGGAATGATAACGAAAAAATGTTACCATCTGTTATATCATTAGTGTGGCAACAATCTTCTTCTGTAACAATCCCTGATACTAGATGATACTACAGAAAATAAAATAGAGGTTTTAATCCCATTTTTACTTGAGTTCTGTGAACACTGTTATACCAGGAGAATTTTGTATGCAGAACAGAAATTGGTTAGCATGAAATGTTTTCTCTGTCAGCCAGCTAAATAGCTTCCATACCTGGGATCGTCCAATTAAGTGCTTTTATAGACGTGGATAAGACTACACCCTTCATCCAAGGCAGTTTTGTTTGTACCCAAGAAAAAATTCCAGTTGAGGAACTGAGGGTCTAATGGAGGGTCACGGAGAAAAATAAGAATTTGCCATTATTGCCATTATTAAATGACGACCAAAAAAACCCCCAAAAAGACAGAGGCTGGGAATTCTACACACAGCATGGTGGAACATGAATAAACTCCAGATATCTAGACTGACATTTATTTTAAAATAAAAGACCATTTGATGCCAATACATATTTGAACAGTGAGTCCCTTATTAACAAAATGCCATGTATTCAACCTGAAAGCTAATTCAACAAAGTAGTGCCTTCACTAGAGCTTGGGTCTTTTGAACTCATCCATTCAAGACAAAATACATGTGGCATATTATGCTGATGTATTTGTTTGGGATCTTTTGAAAGCAGCTTAGCGGTTGTAGTATTTCTAATAGTTCCACACAGAGCTGTCAGTGAAATTTCATGCATTACCCTTTTCTGATTTTTTTAAACAAAAGATAAACAAATAGACCATCTACTTGACATTTAAATACCATCTCTCAATTTAAAAATGAACTGTTAAACTTCAGATACTACAGCTGTTTTTAAACAAGCAGGATTTAGAAAATAATTCAGCATCAAATCTGTTTGAACTGCTACTTTTGCTGTTGCATCAATAATTTAGCTAAGCTTTGTAAGTTCACTGGCTCAAGATGGATTCATGACCTTAACCATCCCTCCACATCTGAATACAAATTGGATCATGTTTTTTTTCTGGTGATAATAGGGTTGGGCAGGTAGGGGAACTGAAACAACTGCAGTAAAGGCTTTCTTTATTACCTGAAGTAACCTGTGCACTATGCCTTTTAATTGTTTATTTTACTCATCCTGTTAATTTTGTTTCCTTCTGCTTCATTTTTCTCAGACTAAGAAAGCTGAGGAAGGAAAAAAAATGAGAAGAACACTCGAAAATTAGGAGTAGTGTTCTGGTCAACATTTTACAAATACTTCTATTTTACCCACATGTGGTTTTTTTGCCCCTTTTTGTCTATTGTAAAGTGGCCTCAACTTGGATTTGAAACATATGTAATACTAGTATGGAAGATTCACTTCAGTTGCCACTGAAATGGATTACCTATTGAACAGCACCTGAATACTGAAAACAGCGAAGTGCAGGCACGATTGTTCTGGTAGCTGTAATTGACAGTTATTTAAGTTGGTATTTGGCGAGAGAGCTGTTAGCTACAGTGGCAGTAAACTGGCAAGATGCCAGTTTATCGTAAACTGAGAAAGAAAATCATCCTCTTTTTCATTCACCATTTAGAATGACTAAAGCAGCAGGGTCAGTACTGCCAGGAAAAAGAAGGGCAGTTTCCAAGGTTTCAAATTAAGCAGTGATCGGGTTTCATGCTGTCTATGACTGTAGCCAGTCATTGTCCAGCAACTCTATCATTTGTTCTGTGATTAAAAAGCTTGTCCCCACAAACACGAAGGAGCACAAAGGCAGGATGGCAGCTGGGGGAACCCAAATACCTCAGTCAGAGGGAAGGGGGCCCTGTCACAGCCCTTCCTGGGCCTGTCACAGAATCATAGAATCATAGAATCATAGAATCATTAAGGTTGGAAAAGACCTCTAAGATCGGAAGAGCCATCAGCCTCACTGTCCAGGTGTGAAACACACTGAGATGAGTCAACAGCTCTCCAGAGCACCTTACAGATCAAGGCAGGTTAGAATCATAGAGTCATAGAATCATTAAGGTTGGAAAAGACCTCTAAGATCATCAAGTCCAACCATCAACCTAACACCACCATGACTCCTAAACCACGCCCTGGAGTGCCACGTCTATACCTTTTTTGAACGCCTCCAGGGTTGACGACTCCATCACCTCTCTGGGCAGCCTGTTCCAATGCCTAACCACTCGTTCGGTAAAGAAATTCTTCCTGATGTCCAATCTAAACCTCCCCTGACGCAACTTGAGGCCATTTCCTCTTGTCCTGTCGCTAGTTTCTTGGGAGAAGAGTCCAACACCCGCTTCACTACAACCTCCTTTCAGGTAGTTGTAGAGAGCGATAAGGTCTCCCCTTAGCCTCCTCTTCTCCACACTAAACAACCCCAGTTCTCTCAGCCGCTCCTCATAAGACTTGTTTTCTAGACCCTTCACCAGCTTCATTGCCCTTCTCTGGACACGCTCCAGCACCTCCGTGTCCTTCTTGTACTGAGGGCCCCAAAACTGAACACAGTACTCGAGGTG
>WAAD01016092.1:1468-16875 GCA_013389945.1 Fregata magnificens
TCGCTCTCTACAACTACCTGAAAGGAGGTTGTAGTGAGGTGGGTGTTCGTCTATTCTCCGAAGTAACAAGTGATAGGACGAGAGGAAATGGCCTCAAGTTGCATCAGGGGAGGTTTAGATTGGATATTAGGAAAAAGTTCTTTACCGAAAGAGTGGTTAAGCATTGTAACAGGCTGCCCAGAGAGGTGGTGGAGTCACTATCCCTGGAGGTGTTCAAAAAACGTGTAGATGTGGCACTTCGGAACCTGGTGTAGGAGGCATGGTGGTGTTGGGTTGATGGTTGGACTTGATGATCTTAGACGCCTTTTCCAACCTTAATCATAGAATCATAGAATCATTAAGGTTGGAAAAGACCTCTAAGATCATCAAGTCCAACCATCAACTAACACCACCATGACTCCTAAACTAGGCCCTGGAGTGCCACGTCTACCTTTTTTGAATCATTCTATGATTCTCTGACTTATATTGTAGACTGTGTGGCTCAGGTGCATCCCCTCCCCTAAGATGCTTTTTCAGATAGATCTGATTGTCTGGACACAGAAAATACTCTAGTGAATCAGCTCAACTAAGATTTCTCAGTATCCACTGTTCTCTTTAAACATCTAAAGTTATATGGTTTTATTCAGCTCTCTGTAATGTATGTATTATATAACTATATATAAATATATACATGTATTTCATTATGTGGTGGGTTGACCTTGGCTGTATGCCAGGTGCCCACCAAAGCCACTCTATCACTCCCCCTCCTCAACTGGACATGGGAGAGAAAATATAATGAATGGCTCGCTGGTCGAGAAAAGGACAGGGAGAGATCACTCAGCAGTTACTGTCACGGGCAAAACAGACTTGACTTGGGGAAATTAATTTAATTTATTACCAATCAAATCAGAGTAGGGTAATGAGAAAATAAATACTAAATGTTAAAACACCTTCACCCCAACCCTCCCTAATTCCCAGGCTTAACTTCACTCCTGATTTTCTCTACCTCTTCCCCACCAGCGGCACAGGGGGACTGGGAATGGGATTGCAGTCAGTTCATCACACATTGTTTCTGCTGCTCCTTCCTCCTCAGGGGGAGGACTCCTCACACTCTTCCCCCACTCCAGCGTGGGGTCCCTCCCACGGGAGACAGTCGTCCACGAACTTCTCCAATGTGAGTCCTTCCCACGGGCTACAGTTCTTCACAAACTGCTCCAGTTTGTGATCCCCTTCCATGGGATTACAAGTCCTGCCAGCAAACCTGCTCCAGTGCAGGCTTCCCATGGGGTCACAGCCTCCTTCAGGCATCCACCTGCTCTGGCGTGGGGTCCTCCATGGGCTGCAGGTCGATATCTGCTCCACCGTTAACCTCCATGGTCTGCAGGGGGTCAGCCTGCCTCACCGTGGTCTTCACCAAGGGCTGCAGTGGAATCTCTGCTCTGGTGCCTGGAGCACCTCCTCCCCCTCCTTCTTCACTCACCTTGGTGTCTGCAGGGCTGTTCCTTTCACATATTCTCACTCCTCTCTTCTGGCTGCAATTGTGCAGGGTTTTTTTGTTCCCCCTTCTTAAATATGTTATTACAGAGGTGCTACCACCATCACTGGTGGGCTTGGCCCTGGTCAGCAGCAGGTCTGACTTGGAGCCAACTGGCATTGACCCTATCAGAGATGAGGGAAGCTTCTAGCAATTTCTCAGAGAAGCCACCCTGTAACACCCACCCCTACCAAAACCTTGCCACACAACCCTAATACAATATTGTAGTGTGACAGTCTGTACTTCCATTTGGCAGTATTTAGAACTTCTCAATATCTTTTTTCTTTTTTTGGTAAACCTCAACAGTCTTAAAATTTCATTAAAATTGTCTTCTTGAAAGTATCAGTTGTCAGACTCATGGCATAAACCTGATTTGTCACAATAGGTACTTCAAAAAGGAAGGATCTTAACTGATGTTAAAACAGGCTTAGAATACAGTTTAGCCACACAGAAAGCATGTCCAGAACTATCATCTCAGTCATTCTGGTAAAAGCTATGACTGCTCTTCTGTAACGTACCTGAAGTTCAATTCGAATTCTTGAAATGACTTTCAAAAGATTGTACTTGTCAATGCCTATAGCTGGCATTCAGGTTTCTCTCCACCTTGAATTCTAACTATCAGGAGCTTTTGAGTACTTCATGTTCCTACCTTGCTCTTTAATTTGTTATTTTTGCTAGGTTTTTTGTTTGGTTTTAATATGTTGTAGTCAGCATATTTAATTTGTGTCACTCAGTTTGTGATCAAACATTTCAAAAGATGATATCCACTGTGTAAAACATATGAAATTCACATTATTAGACCTTAGATACAAGCTATTTCCAGAGCTTTGGAAAAAAATACAAGATACTGTTGTTGTGTTAAAGGTTAAAGTAATTTGGAGTGATGCGCAATTCATTGTTATAAGTCCAGTCATGTTCAGTGTACTGAACTATCATGATTACGGATGCACAAATAACGTGATACACCTTCAGTCTAGTCGCGTTCCATGAACTACCACGGCCACACTTAAGGAGTTTAGTTGCGTTCAATGAGACCTATCATGGCTAGATTAATGAATAGTGTAGTTTATTAAAGCAACAGACACACAGGTTCTTTGGATTACCGGTGATAAGTTCACTGTCTCCAAAGCATGTGCATGCAAATACCAACAGTATGAGTAACACCGCTTGGCTACAAATGCATTAAAAGATGTAAAGTGACTCTATAGAGATTTCTAAGTTTCCCGGGGAGGCGCTTGGTATGACCAAGTGTTCAAATCTTACCCAAAGGCGTCCCGATGGGGGGGGAGAGAGGCTCAGCCCGTCGACTGATCCCAGAAGTCAGAGTGNTGTTAGTTTCCTAATACAAAACAATAACTACCTGGTGAGGGTTCTATAGTTACGAGTTTCAAAACACACAACATTCTAGTATTCTACCTCTATGACTAGTAACTGAATAGCTTGAATCTTGTTGTCTAGCTACTGCCTAAATGAGAGGCAGGTAGCTTTTGGGATGGAGGTGTGTTTTGGTATTATAATGATATTATAATGAGCAAAGTTCACCAAAAGGACAGCATTTTGTCAAAAACATGACAGACCATTGGCCCAGGGTAGTAAATGTGCAGCTTATCGGTTCCATGGTAGCTTCAAGTTCCCATAACATCACAGAGCCTGGCCGTGGTGTCTCCACTCCGCTCTACCCTCCGTGCAGTTCCTCTTAGAGTCAGCACACCAAGTTCCCCTGGTGTTGCTAACATCTAAGGTTGCAGGCCTAGGGAACTTCCGTGGAATGGATTCCTTGCATGTCAGCTGCACTCCACCCTGGAAGCTTCTTCAATGCTGTACCTTTCTTTAAAATGTGAATATAAACTTAATTTATAAGTCACCTCCAGCAATTATTCCACAACTGTAAAGAATAATAGTGAAACAAATTGAATCATCATAAGTGTAGAAATTAAATTAGTGTGTAACATTTCATGTATCCATTAATAATATTTTTTTAATATTGTTGTAATGATGAAAACCCAGTATAAACATTAAATCCTTCACTTAGTGCATCAGACATCAGAATGTTTACATTCCCCCTGGTTTATTTTTCCCTTCTTTGTTTCTTGGCAGGAACAATCAGGTATGCTAAATTATAAATTGCAGTTGCAGACATCCAATAATTATACATTTCATTTCACTCTAATTTTTTGTAGGTGCGTGGTTTCATAATTCTCCATACATGTCTTGATAGTAGCAAACTTCAGGGAAATGTTGAAGCTTTTGTGTTGGTTCACATATCATTACACTTTTGGGAAAGTCTTTATCCAATATGATTTTTAAATACTTCAATTCTCAATTTGAATTTATCACAACTAGGTAACTGGTTGTTATTTTGTGTTTCCATAGAAAAAAATTCAGAGCTCATAATTTTAGAAAATATGAGAAAAGGCATTTGAAAAATAGGTGTTTAGACCATTAAAATGTCAGATTAATTAATCCTAATATTTTATTTACCAATAAGAGAAATGAATTGTTTATTAATTTGATGTATGTATTTGGAATCATGCTTGGTCTGTTTTTCTGAGGGTTTTAAGAATGTTCTGAAGGATAATAGATTATGACAAATATAAAATAATTTCAGAAAATTATATTAGTCTTCAAAGATTTCATGCATTTCTCATGAACTGCTGAAGGAAGGGGCCAATATTTTCCCTACCCTTCTGATTTTTTCACATTTAACAGCTCAAGAACCAAGTGTTACGAAAAGTAGTTTTTAAAGCTTTCCTAGGTTTGGAATATCACATTCAGATTTTAAAATTAAAAAAAAAAAAATGATCCTATTAAAGTTTTGTGAAAGAAGTATAGAAGTACATCATAATAATGATAAACAATACAGTTTGTCTTTGTGAAATCCTCTGAGAAACTAACAGAATACTTGTTCTTGAAGGGTAGGAATGCGCTGGATGTTAGTGAATGAGATTATATTTGCTATTCTCCACAGCATAATTTTAACCACTGCTTTCTGACTGCCATCTAGCAATCCCCTGGTGTTTAGGACTCAATGACTTTAGAAAGGCCAAACTGAGAAATCTGCTTCATCAACATCACTTAGTTCACAACACGGGATTATCAGATATGGATTTAAAAGTGCAAGAAAGCTAACAAAACCAGTTGATTATGATGGGGAACAAAGAGTGTCACAAATAATAAATGGAAGCAGAAATATAAATACTGTTTAGGGAAGCTCTGTTTAAGATACACAGTAACTATATACAGGTTTTTTAATTCTACATAAATATTGGTCAGAATTGTTCAGAAAGAAATTATTTATTAAAACAAAAAAAAAGAATAAAGTTATAAATCATTCCAAAGAGACACATTTCAAAGTTACAAGTGTAACAGTCGTATTTCAGTCCTAACAAAAGTTATCATTTAGCATAATTTTTAACAGGAAATTTCAGCAAGGTCTTGCTGAAATTAATATTTCCTGGTTGTACATGTTGACAGATTACCATATCTGACTGCTTATTCTCTCATTTAAGACAATAGGGAGAGGTTGAAATTATTCATGAAGTAAATTTTGCTGCCTGAAAGAACGGTGATTATATATTTTCTTAAAAAATATATCTCTCTATGCTTTCATTGAAGTCATAGTTTAATGGATGAAACTTGGTATCACAATTGCTTTATATTCCTGGCCTTACTTCTTTAAAAGGTGCACAGACTATATAGTAGACCTGTTCCCTATAGTACAAATTGGTTTTTTTATGAATATAGTATTGATGGAGTACAATTTCCCACCTTCATTTCTTCATTTGGACCTAGAAATATTGTCATTTGGTGACATTTACATTTAGTTGGGGGGGTGACATTTAAAATATATTTTAATTCTTCTGTTCTTCCTCCCATTTTTCTCCTAGGGTGGGTGCAAGTGTACAGTTTTCCTGTGAAGATAATTATGTGCTGCAAGGTTCTAAGAGCATCACTTGTCAGAGAGTGACAGATACACTGGCTGCGTGGAGTGACCACAGGCCAATTTGCAGAGGTAGGCACTATTCTTTGGAATTTTTCCTGAAGTTTGGAAGGGTAATTTATAATTTCTGTTTAGAAATGCAATGAAATGACATTCAAAACAAAGCAAAAAACCATATAAATATATAACTTATGTATCATATATATGTGTGTGTGTTTTGATTATATATATCCAAAGATGTTTCTGTAGCTTCTGTAGCTTGAAGCACACAAGCAAAGATGCAGAAACAGCATCCATTTAGGGAGCTAATTTCCTTTTAATAGTTTTCATTTCACTTAATCTTCTTTTTGTCATGTAAAACATATTTTAAGTAGAACTAGTTAGTTAGGCCTAGGTTAAACTTTTCTAATTAAATTCCTAAATAGGATCTCCTCACAATCATATTGTGTTCCTATCGGTCCCAGATATTTACATAGTCCCCATTTTTTGGTAAATTCCCTTCTCTTTCATCTATTTTGCTCAACCTCACAAATGACCTAACTTCTGACTTCTTTTCTAGATGTTTTCTCATTATGGTCTGAACCAATGAATAAGTTCCTCCCCCTGCGTTTAAGGAGGAGTGGGGGAGGTGGCTTTTTGTTTGTTTGTATGTTTTTCCATTGCAATCTACTGCCTGTAATAAAAGCACAGAAAAATATGTAAATGCTGTCAAAGTACTCGAGAACTGAGGTATATAGGAAAAATAAAGAGTATATATCTATGTACAGAACTTTTCTTTTTTCTCAGTGGAAAAATTAATTTGGGTTGCACATTTGGATTGTACATGTTAATGAAAGTCTTAACCCTAGAAATGTGCTTGCCTTGTGTCCTCCTAGAACCAGACAACCTAGCCAGGACAGGCACTGGAAAACAAAAAAAACCACCAGCATTAATTGGAAAAAAAAAAAAAAAAGAAATAATAAAATTGTTTCATATACTTTATTTGTCATTTTAAGGTAGATCAAAGAGATACTTCTTGTACGCACAAGATCTTATGCTGAATGTCAGTTACCAGGGCGGCAAATGATAGAGAGACTGCAGAGGGAAGGATTTGCAACACCAGGACCTAAACTTTAGCTTGTTCAAGAATGAGCTAAAGCATAATCTCACTTATATAAAACTCATATACTTATAAAAAAAGGTTTCGTTACCTAGCTATTTCATAATACCAAAAGAAAAATATTTTTCCCCTGTTGCCAGAATAGATTTTTCAACTTGTATAATTACATATGTGATATACTTGTAAATTATGCTTTCTTCATTGAAGAGTGTACACAGTTGTGGTGTGTTGAACCTGACCAGCAGCTAAACACCCACCAAGCCACTCGGTCACTTGCACCTAGTGGGATGGGAGAGAGAGCTGGCAGACAAAAAGCTGAAAACTCGTGGGTGGACATCAAGACAGTTTAATAAATGAAAGAAAACTGTGCATGCAACCAAAGCAAAATAAGGATTTTACTCAATACTTCCAATTAGTGGGCAGATGTTTAGCCATTTCCTGGAAAGCAGGGCCTCAGCACAAGTGATGGCTACTTGGGAAGAGAAACCTGCAACCATGAATGTGCCCACTTCCTCCTCCTTTCCCTGAGCTTTTATAGTTGACCATGTTATATGGTATGGGATATCCCTTTGGTTAGTTGGCGTCAGCTGTGCTGGCTGTGTCCCCTCCCAACCTCTTGCCCACCCCCAGCCTACTTGCTGTTGGGGCAGTGTGAGAAACAGAGAAGGCCTTGATGTTGTGCAAGCACTGCTCAGCAGTAGACAAAACACTCGTGTTATCAGCAGTATTCTAGTTACAAATTTAAATCATAGCACCATACAAGCTGCTATGAAGAAAGTTAACTTCATTCCAGTCAGACCTAATAAAAAAATCTATAAAGGCAGCTCTTGGATAAATTATTACAAGCCATATGTAACATGGGTAATATTACATAGGCATATCCATGTAAAGACTGGACAATCTAAAATATAGTAAAAAAGAAGTAAATAAAAATCATACCTCCTACTCTTTCCAGAGCAGCAAAGCAACTGTGATTCATAAGTGTCTCTTGAGCCAGGTGTCTCTGTAGCTCAGTGTATCTAAATGAAAAATCTAAATATACCCTCTCAGTACTTGGTTTCACACTACTGCAGAATAACTTGTCCACGCAACTCCACTGCTCACTCTTGTTTGGTGTTTTTTTTTCATCTCCTGAATTTATTGTTGTTTGCTAATATGTTGCAGAAATGAGCTGAAATAATCTATGCGTGGTAAAACTAATGCTCAGCAGAAAGGGGCTATTTGCTGCTGAATTATCTGTGTTATTACTAGTGTTTGCTGTTCCTTCCAATTTATTATCTGCAAATATCTCTATTATGCTTTACTCCCTCCAGTAAACTTCTAACAAAATAGGATACATTAGTCCTATACTTCCATTAAAACCTCAGTTGGAAAAACAAGTTACTTTCCTCAAACATACTTCCAAAATTGGAGATAAAGTTTCGCAACAATCTGAGGATCAAGTCAGCCAGTCCCTAAAAGTTATTTGTTTTTTTTCTAAACACAGATTAACATTGTTTAGGCTGAATGGTGTATAATTCTGGTTCAATATTACGACATTGCATGTGGTGCACGTTTGTGGATGGTGGGATGTGAAAGATATAAATTTTATCTGTAGTCCATATTATTCCCAATCCCTTTACTGACCTTCACGATGCCAGTATTCATGGTGCTCATATCAAGCATTTAATAATAAAATACACAGTACAAAGAACTGTTTATCATATTTTCTAAATGATCATCAACTTAAAGTGGAAAAGGTGATAAACTACGTGGAATTACCTTGAACTTAAAGACTTCAAGCCTATGAGACTTACTGAAGAAGCTGAACTTTGCGTTTACCCCGGAATGGTGAATAAAAAAGTTCAGAATTTATGAAGCTGATGAATAGTCACAGGAAACATCTTACTGTTGGCAAGTTCCTTCATTATTTACATTAAACAGTGACCATGCAATGACCTTACTTGCAAGGGCACAGCAGGGGCTGGGGGTCCCCTGGGGACCCGGGAGCAGCGGGGCCACCGCACCAGGCAGGGAGCAGGGCAGAGCAGGGGCAGCCCCAGCCTTGGACACTGGGCACCTCCCTGGGGATGGGGACAGACCACGGCCAGGCTGAGACATCAGAGTCTGTGTGGGGGTCAGGATCAACAAAGTCTGTATGCAGGCAGAGACATGGCTGTGGTGGAACTGCAGGCAGCTGCTTCTGAGACATTGCTCAGGCAGAGACTGATAATCCAATCCCTGCCTGAAATGGATCCCCTGGGCCCACAGGCAAGGAGCGGTGGGAGGCCCCGGGTGTGGCTGGTCAGGGCAGTTTAGGCCTGTTAGTGCCCTCAGGAACTGAATGGTGCTAATATAAATGTTCCCAGTTTTCTTGAATTCCACACAAAAACCTTACAGCAATTCATCTAGTTTTTTGTAAGTGATATACAAGGCTATCTGACAATTTTTGTGCAATGTTTTGCAATAACTCCATTTCCTAAACAGACCTCTGGGCAGAACTTCAATTGTAGCTCCTGCTTGCTTTTTTTTTTTTCCCCCCACCTTTTTTTTTTTTTTTCACCCCAAATAGGAGAAGGATAAGAGAAAAACAGCCTTACTGAAAAAAGATCTGAAAGGGAGATGTTTCCTAGCCTTTCTTCTTTGTGGATAGCTAGAGAAGGTACAAACTGTATTCAAAAGATTATTGCTACAAAGTTGAACCTCTGGATTAGTTCCTACTGTAGCAAACCTTGTGCAGGATGAATTGAAAATAAATTAATAAATATTAATTGTCTGCTGGTTGCAGTGCTGGAGGTATGATGCTTCTATCAGTTACTGGAATGAGAATGTCCTCTATTTCATATCCTATGAATCTGCTTTTGTTATTCTGGCAATTAAAAGGATATATTTTGCTTGACACAGCAGCAATATGCCAAGCTTTCTGTATTGCTAATAGGCAGCATACAATGGCATACTTAAATGTGATTAGTTCTTTTTTTTTTTCAAGTTAAGCACAGACAGCTTGTTAATAATCATCAGTGATGCTTTGGCAGAATAACCTATGTGGATGAGGGGTTTTTTTGGCTTCTACTGAGATTGTTACGGAAGACTTCCATGTCATGTGTCTGAGAAGTGAAATTCATGGAAGTATATTAAGACAGTTTCTATCATAAACATAGACAGATATTTTCGCAGAAAACTGAGTCCTAGCTGAATCAATCTAGACATGGAGTTATAGTTAGTTCTCAAAGTCTCGTCTCTAACATAGTAACAAAGGACCAAGTGCTGGTAGCAGATTGTGATAGAAGGGTAGAAAATCTGACAGTAATTTTCCTCTAGTTTCCTTATTTCCTATTTGTACCAGTCACACTTCTATTAATGCAGAAGGTCAGGTTTCCTCCCAGCAAGTTGGTAAGGTAAAGAAATGCTCATATTTCGTTCTTCAGAATGGAGGCAGCCACAGAGAAAGATGAAAACTAAAATTTTCCAAAGTACCAGAAATATGTTGGGTACTTTAATTCAATATTCAGAAAAAGAATGACCAAGTTTTTAAGGAATGTAGTCATTCTTCTTGCCAGTACTGAAACTTAAGTAACTGAAGAATCTAAATTACATCAAAAGTTAATGTAAGTTATGCAGATAAGTTCTGAGATTCAGATATTTGAAGATATACAGTATCTAAATATTTAAAAATGGGATGATCTAGACTGTCTATTTTAGCATGTTGCCAAAATGCTGTAGTACCATAAACCTGACAGTGGAATTTTAAAATGTTCTGAGTTCTATAACTCCATTTGATGTCACCGGAAATTATATGTCTAAATATTTTTAAATACCTTGAGATACTGAAATATTTTGAGAAGTTTGAATATTTTAGAAAATCTATCCCTAATGATCTTTGGAAAATAACTTAATTCATAAAGTAATTTTCAAAATGTTAAATATCCAGATTTGCTGAATGCGACAGAGGGATTGTGATGGTTTCCCAATTGAATCTGTGCTTTACAAAAGTCAGAATACTGTCTAGAACCATTTTATGTTTTTTCTCTCTTATTTTATTTCCTCTGGTGTAAAGAGCCAAGACATCACAGAAGTTCAAGTTTAGGTTGACGATATGCTGTTACATAGAGTCAAACATTGTGATACATGTTGTTTTTCTCCCCAAACATGGAGAAATCATGAAGGAGAGCACATACTGGCCCGTCTTACATTCATACATAGAAGGTTCCTGCCATCCACTTGGAGAGGGTAAATCTTTCTCTAAACAGAATATTGATATGATAATTCTGAGAAATTATTTTACATAAAGTAAGAATAAAGTAATGTAAATGTTGGGCTGATTAATTCAAAAGTGCTGATTTCCTTCCTCTGTAGGTCATTTTTCAGGATTTTTTTGACTGGCTCAAACATCTTCAAAGGCAGATTGTTATAGAACATATCAGCATAATAATACTTTCACGGCAAGTTGCTATTAATGCTATGGCAATTTTATAATGTTTATTTTAAACAGAGCAATTCATCAAAAGCAATCTGATTTATTGTTTATCATTTTAGCTAGAACATGTGGTTCTAACTTACGTGGACCAAGTGGGATTATTACATCACCAAATTATCCAGTTCAATATGAAGACAACGCACACTGCGTGTGGGTCATTACAACAACTGATCCAGAAAAGGTATGCTTTTTCTCTTTGTCTCAGTTCAAACTGTAGAATTTTGGATCTGTCTTAAAATTATTTCATACATATTTGCATGAATGCATGAACACATGCAAGTGTGTTTGTTCATTTCAACACAAAAAAGACCAGAGTAGAGATGTTAAGAAAATATATTGGGCACTAGAAAAAAAATATAAATTAGTCATATCTGTGAAAATGACCACTCAGAGTAATAGGTCTCAATTAAAGTTTCCAAGTTATAAATAAATTTTCTAATGAAATACATAAAATCATATTCAAAATCACACATTGCTGAATGAGTTGATAGTGGATTTTTCAAGTTGTATCTTGATACTTACTCATTGTTGAATTCTAGCATAAAACCCAGACATATATCTAAGTACTACTTCTGATCTTGTTAGGTGTTTTACTACCTACCTCATTTATCTTTTCAATCCACTGTTTTCTGATAATGATTCTAAATACATAACTGTGAATAATTATGCATAGAATAGTAGTCATAACTAAGTTTTCTTATTAAACTGCAGTGTACTGAGATGCATTTTTACTTGTGTTTCTGTAAAATCAATTTACTTCCTCAATAAAGGACAGAGACCCCCTAACTGTAGGCAAAAAAAGTGAAGTAAAAAAATCTTATATTTTACTTTTCTGGGGCAAAATGCTGAATAAATGAGTTACAATAAGTTGAAGAATGTACAATCTATATGTACTTTCACAATTACAAAACATGTATTTCCTATGCAAGTTTTTGGAAGACTGTATTCTTTACTTCTTTAATGTAGTTAAAGAAAAATGTTTAACTTTATCTCACCATAAATTAATGCAAATGTTTAGCTGCAGTAAAGATCATTTTGCTGCATGCTTTCATAGCATATTGTTGAGGTGTAAACACTGTTTCTTTGCAAAATCAATTGAGTTCACTTTTTCTTAAAGCAGATTCGGTGCCTTAATAAATGTATGTATTCAGGAAAAACAGGCAAAAGTACAAATATGCCACATTACGGAACATCTTACTGTAGTGGGACTTCTCTCTGAAGAGAAAGGGCTTCTTTTAGTTCCAAACTGAGATGTTATATTTTATTTAGTATAGCAACTAGAAGTAACTATTTCTCACTGAATGACCTTTGACTTTAAAGTCATTAAATTTTAGAGAAAGTGTTAAATCACTTTGCATTTTTAAATACGGATGAGATTTAAAATACAAAAAATGTCTGACAAATGCATCTACTCAAATCTATATTCAGTAATATGTAGTCTCTTTGATTCTGCAAAATGTAGTACAGTTTTATAAGAGAAAATTTAAGTGTGCATCAAAAGAAAATAAGTGAAATTACTACAAATAGAGGAGTCTTGGCATCTTAATGGTTTCTTTATTCAAAACTCTTCCATTAATTTTCCTATTTTTATTTTTCTTCCCTTGTCTTTTCAAGAATTTTAATTAAGCATTGTTTTTCATATTTCTAATAAAATGAAGATAGTAATCTCCTTGCTGGTTGCAAGAAAATTTAACCATAATAATATGAAAATTGGTACTGATTGTGCAGTGCTGTTTATTAAACTGTACAGTGTATGTTTTCTGTGGAGGCTCAGACTTGTAAAAAACACTAAACCTCAGTCTACTACAATAACACACAAGTTCTATTCATTCTATACAATATATTTTTCTCAATGGATTTAGGATTTTAGTAGGGTAGAGCTTAATGTGATTGTTGTGGATTAACTTATTACTCTGTTCACTGAACTTGAAAAGGCATTCTTAAGTAGTACTCTGGGCAGGCTGATAGTTCATCAGTCACAAGAATACACTGAAGGAATTGCACACCCAGACAGATCAATCCCTTTGTTATGTTCAAAATGAAGAGGTATGAGTACAAGGCTTGAAGCTTTCACCCAGAAAAAAATCCATGCTATTACATCCAGCTGGGTGGAAGGTAAATAGATATGCTAACAGACATATTAATAATCACAGTGTAAGAAAAAGAGGCGGAGCTTTAAGTCTTTCAGTTCTGGACAGGATGGGCAATAGAAAATGGATTATCTTTTTATTAATCTTGGATTTGTCTAGCAGCGCAACAAAGGAAGATTATTTTCCTAACTGCATCGATTTTGGAAAGACGGGTATTTGCTTTAGGACCATGATGATTGTGAATGTGAAGTCTTAAAATCAAACATAAGGCTTACAGTATCCTTAAGTTGCTTTCACATAAAGTCTACATCATCTTTATCAGTATGTATCAATGCAAATCTGATATTGGGACTTATATTCCCAGATAACTGAATCTAGAGTTAACACATATCCTTTTGGATAATAAAAGATATGAAGGAAAATGCTTTTACTTTACAGAGTATCTGACTTAAATGGAAATTTTTTCCTACTTCTTTCTAAAAAAAAAAATCTTGCTAGCGTTTTGAAACCTGTGAACTTTTGTTGGAGCTCTGAATGACAGAACTCTTCAAAATTGAACTGTATATTGAAGGTCTGATTTTAAGATTAGATTGAGAAGCCTAGTCTTTTACCCTTCAGATTTGAAAATATTTATCAGAATGCTTAGAGTCCGTGTTTGATTTTCTTTTCCAAGAAGGTAGACATGTTCATGACATTGTTACTGTGTATCTTAAATTAGTTTTCACTTACTCTAGCAGTGAATTTGTGTCCTTTCATCAGGTTAGTTTAGACATAGCATTTTACAAGATAAGACAATGTTTCCGCTTAATGTAACATTCAGTGCAGTTTAAAGAAGATAGTCTAGTCAAAGAGGTGCCCTTGCACAAAAAACGGAACATAATGTGTTGGAATATTTTAAAGAATAAATTAAAAAAAAATGCATAACATTTTCAAGATTTTCCATTCTGGTGCTGGTGGGGGGAGATTTTTAATTTCATTTCAAAATGAAAATAAATTTCAACTTCCTATGGGGACAGTAGCATAGTTCCAGTTTTTAACCAACCATATCAAGATTGTTGTTAGTTAAATGTTTTTCTAACATTTATTTGCCTTTTTCTGAGCGACACAAAAATCTCAGTTAATCTTGCTTCTTCTCCTGTTCAAAGGTATTTCTGTTAATGCTCTGCTTATTTTGAAGAGTTGATTTTCTTCCCTTAACATTTATTTGTTTCCTCTGGGTCTCATTATTGCAGCTTCTGATCAGCATCCTACTGAGTCATTTATTAGACTTTTCGTACTTGCAAATACAACTTTATGGTGCTCTTCTGACTCTCTGTCAAGTACCTGCTGTAATTCTTGGTAACTCTGCATTGTTTTAGTTGTTCTGTTATGCAGTTTCTCAACTTTTTAGAATCAGTTACTTTGGACTGTTCTTCTGAGGTCTTACTGATCTGTTGTCTTTGTCTCTTTCTTGGTGTTAGTATAATCTTTTCACTATGTTCTAAGCATGCCTCTATCCCTTCCTGTTTCAATTCATTCTCCAGGCTGTGGGTTTTTTCGTAAGTTTTACTGCCGTGGATATTCTGCTGCTTACACTATTTTATGGTAACATTGCTAGATGCAAGGGCTCCGGTTTTCAACTCCAGTATCTATAGGAGGGCAAGGTTTTATGTTGTTTCAGCAATGATACCTAGTTTTGCACAATATTTTCCTGACTGATTGCAGATTGTTGTATAGTACAAGTGACATGGGCTGCAATAGTTCTAAGTTTAATGAACTGGTAAATAAAGAGTGTGTCCCAATTACAGATTTCATAGAATCATAGAATCATTAAGGTTGGAAAAGACCTCTAAGATCATCAAGTCCAACCATTAACTAACACCACCATGACTCCTACACCAGGCCCTGGAGTGCCACGTCTATACCTTATTTGAACGCCTCCAGGGTTGATGACTCCACCACCTCTCTGGGCAGCCTGTTCCAATGCCTAACCACTCTTTTGGTAAAGAAATTCTTCCTGATGTCCAGTCTAAACCTCCCCTGATGCAACTTCAGGCCATTTCCTCTCGTCCTATCACTAGTTTCTTGGGAGAAGAGTCCAACACCCGCTTCACTATAACCTCCTCTCAAGTGGTTGTAGAGAGCGAGAAGGTCTCCCCTCAGCCTCCTCTTCTCCAAGCTAAACAACCCCAGGTTCTCTCAGCTGCTCCTCATAAGACTTGTTTTCTAGACCCTTCACCAGCCTTGTTGCCCTTCTCTGGACGTGCTCCAGCACCTCAGTGTCCTTCTTGTACTGAGGGGCCCAAAACTGAACACAGTATTCGAGGTGC
>WAAD01016092.1:17358-36747 GCA_013389945.1 Fregata magnificens
CACTCAAGATGAGCCGCTCCATGATCTTCCCGGGCACCGAGGTCAGGCTGACTGGCCTGTAGTTCCCCAGATCCTCCTTCCGGCCCTTCTTGTAGATGGGCGTCACATTGGCTAGCTTCCAGTCATCCAGGACCTCCCCTGTTGACCAGGACTGCTGATAAATGATGGAGAGCGGTTTGGCAAGCTCCTACACCAGCTCCCTCAGCACTCTCAGGTAGATCCCATCCGGCCCCATAGACTTGTGAGCGTCCAGGTGGTGCAGCAGGTCGCTGACTATGGGGGGTTTATTCTGCTCTCGGTCCCTGTCTTCCACCTCAGGGGGCTGAATACCCTGGGGATAACTGGTCTTACTCTTAAAGACTGAGGCAAAGAAGGCATTAAGTACCTCAGCCTTTTCCTCGTCCTTGGTGACAATGTTCCCCCCGCACATCCACCAGAGGAGGGAGATTCTCCCATGCTCTCTTTTTGCTGTTCATGTATTTGAAAAAACATTTTTTATTATCTCTTACAGCAGTGGCCAGATTGAGTTCTTGCTGGGCTTTTGCTTTCCTGATTTAGGGTTTTTTTTTCTGAAGAATGTACTTTCTCCACAGTACAAAGCATAGATATTTGTCTACAAAGCATAGACACTTGTCTGTTTGGGCCTAACAACTTTCTGCTTCTTTACAAAAAAAGTTATTCACTGCAGTTGCCATAATTGAAGACATTGGAATTAATTAGAAGGAGGGAGGGAAACTTCACATGCAGTTTTATAGCGCTGAGCTTTCAAGTTTTTGTATGAAGTTGGACTATACCTTAATATGTTGTCATAAGTTTATAATTCTGATTATTACCCAGCACATAGCTGGGGAGCTTCAGGTGAACATTCTTACTCGGGAACACTTTCCCCAGTTCACAGCTAGGGAATACACATACTGTTAAGGTTGATTTTGAGATAATTTCTTTTAAGATAATTCATTCTTGCAAAATTTTCTAAAAGAGCAGTCTTACTAAGTAGTATATGATAATATGCAATTTTTTTTGAATGAGATTATTTTGCTGATTCATGGATTGGGTCAAAGTTTGTGGTAGCTCAGATCTGATCCATTAGTGACATCCCTGTCTTCCTCAGATTCTTACTTCCATGTAAGTAGCTTATGCATATATAATAATTTGCAATGGGTTCAGAACCTTTGTTTCAATAGGCACGTTTGCTCCAGTTAGATGGCATTATTGTATCACATTGTTTAATATTAGAGTGTTTTTTAGAAAGTGTGTCCATAAATAGCCTGTTTCTTCAAAGCTTCATTACAGACAGGACTCCTCTCCCTCTGAGTGGCTGATCAGACCATCCTGCCACAAGTAATAGGATGTTTGTCAGCCTGTCTGACATCTACAGCACCTGCAGTCTAACACTATACTCTGACTGGGGAAGAACATTCTTGCTGAACACCATCTATCTCGTCCCTGCCGAGATTACCAGAGCGCTGCCACAGTATTGATTTTTATCTGTAGAACTTATCCTCTCTAACTGTACCACAGAGTTTTTGGTTGCAGAAATCTTGATCACCAAAAATATTTAGATATAAGAACTACTTTCACTAAACTTTTGTGTGTTCTTGGCAACGTACAGACTCATGTTAGTGGTTTACTCAATTCTCACTACTTCATAAGTCTCAGGATAGATTTAATAGAGTGGGGGAAAAGATCATTGTGAATTTAGAACTGACTCATTTGTACATCCTGTGCCATCTAGATCATACAAGTGTACTAAGAACTCCCTGAAAGGATGATTTCCCATGTTGTGTTGAAAATGAAAGCACAGTTTTGTATGCTCTTTTGTCCTTCACACAGTGTTAAAACTAAATTTTGTGCCATATGTAAATGTGTATATTTAAATTTAAAATTAAACTTCTTTATTTTTCATTTGCTGGAACAGTGTCTTTAATTTTAGGGGGATATGGCATCATTGACAAAGGATTCACACAGTTTAGAATTAAAATTATTAAGGTCCCAGTTACGAAACAAACAAATACTTGTTAAGTTCCCTCTTGCTTTGAAATAGTCTCATGTATTATTATTTTTGTTTTCATAGTTAAATGATATAATTTAGAACACCAAGTATAACTGAAGTAATTATATGAGAAAGCTATTGTTGCAGTGCAAGGATGAGATTTTAAACTTCCAGTGTCCTAAAATCTTGTACAAGACTTCCAGGATAGCCTTGATTCTGTACAGTCTTAAATACATTTCAAAAGCAAACAAAGAGCCCATATATTTTAATAATATGCAAAATGTCCTTACAAGCCTACTGAAAAAATCATGTTATATATAACTTACTACAGTATATATTCATCCTGAATTTGAATTTAAATACATAAATTGTAACACAGAATTGTATATAGGTACAACTGACATTAGGAAAAAATACATATACTGCACAAAAGCAAGCAAAGTTTATTTTTTAAAAATTATCTTTGTGTTCCTTTCTGTGTCTTGTGTATACTTATTAGAACATTATGATTTTTGTTAATAATGCTGATATTTCTACCTTTCAAGACATCATGTGAGTGAGATGTAGTAGCATAGCTTCTATATACTATTTTCTCAATAAGTTTACTGAAGCTTTATTGGATAATAGTGTAACACAGGTAGGGCTGGAACAGAAGACTCAGTTCTGGAATTGCAGACACTTAGGATGAAATGTGATTTGCACATATGGGTGCTACATATCTAAACTCCAATTATACATGATGGAGATCTGCTAAAGAGTCAGTAGAGTCAAAACAGTGTTTCATCTCATCCTAAAGCAGTCCACTAGAGGCTGATCAGCTAAATCACTGTTTGGGCTTTGTTTGCTCTCACTGGATCAGAGCCAAAAGGGATTTAGACATTTTGAATTTCAGCACGCAATGTTTAGTATATACACAGCTTTGTGGAATAAAATGCTGTTTTAGGTGAAGGACATGCCTCACAGATTGAATGGGAAGGGTGCTATAATGGCCATATGTTGAACCAAAAAGCATAACTTTGGAGTAGGGGTATACAAGACTCAAGTAGAAGAAAGTGTCAAGAATGTCTTCTCTCCTACATTAATACATTTCTTTCCAAGTGTGAACCTTTTAGTGAAACTGATATACCCAAATCAAAACTGCTTTCTATGTTAATTTTAGATGTCTCATTGGTGCATTTATTACAAGCAGTTTTGACTCTTGCTATCTTTAAAGAATGTTGAAGGTAGTGATGGAAGAGGGACACTTGGGATCAGTACTTGTCTCATGATGAAAGAATCCAAGCACAAATTTCCTGCAGCACAGGAAAGTACTATATTTCCTGGTTTGTGGGGAAAGCTAACTGAAGGAGCACGCTTAATGCTTCTGGCATTATTTCTGGTGGTATTTGTTTTATTTATTTTTCTCCAATGATTTCTAACATTAAATGCAGAAAAAAGCCAACTCTAAAGTTTTTCTGTCCTAAGACAATTGCCGTAAATACAGGCTGACAGTTATATTCCTTGTTGTTTACTTTCCGTCTGACCTTCCTCCTTCCATCCTGTTTTTGAATGAAGGAGACTAACTACTGAGCCGTATCTGTGTTCAGTATCTCGGATTTGCTTTTAGGATATCAGCTGGGTTTAGTCTACCGAGATTTAGCTGTGGGGCATGAATTTTATGATCCTCAGGTGGATCTAAGTACGACATACTGAGTTGGAAATGGCAATTTAGGGGAAAAAAAAAGTGGGACACTTAGAAAGAAACTGTAGAAGCATACACATGAAGGAATGGAAAAACCGAAGAAGGAGACTTAGCAGTAAATTTGCTATGATATTGTCTTTGATTTTACAATAAATCCAGATTTCAGAAAGACAGTTGGAACATATTAGCTGGTAATGCAATGCTTAAGACAAACAAAAGATTCAGCCTCCAAACAAAGTGAATGTATTATAATGTGGCAAAGTTTTAATTGGCAAGATTAAGACATGTATATGTGGCTTAATGGAAACTATTAAAAACCAAAAAAACCCTCAAAACCTTCAAAGTTATCAGACAAGTTTGTTAAGTACGAAAGTATGACATTTTAACAGTTCTAATGCTACTGTTTCCTCATGTTCTAATACTAGGTCAAGGACAAAGAAAAAAGGGTTTTCCCTTTCAAAAGAGGGCAATATGTAATATTTTCACTGTGATATGTTTGTACTGTATCTGCATGGGTAAGAATTACACAAATCCATTATTGTCACTATTTTGTTGAATACTTACTGCAGTGAAAGTGATCCTTATTTGCCTTTCTCATACATATACTTTTCCAGCCTGGGTGGCTGTTAAATTCTTCATTATTTTAGCCTGTATCTTTCAAAACAAAACCAGGCTATTCCTCTTTGAATTTGTTTATTTTATAGCTAAAACAATCCCCTACTCAAAAAATACGAAAAACCCACAACCTTGTAACACATAAGCATACCTTTTTATTTTACAATTGCCAGAGGTAGTCTTTAAAGGTTAAAAATCAAACAAAACCACAAAACCCAACAACTACAGCAGCTACACTTTCATCACTGGCATTTATCATTATCCAGCCACTGCCATATACGTACTTCTATTGTTGCTGAAAGTTGGGTTGTTGCCTCCAGCTTTTTTCTTAGAGGAACTTGTCTGCTGCGAGTGCACCTAGAATTCCTCCATCATTTCCTTCCTCCACTATGTTTTTTGTCCTTTCATCTGCCTATGCCTCAGTTTCTTCTTTTTTTGCGGTTTTGATCTCCATCAATATATTTATTTTCTCTTTTAGATTTAACCTTTTCTTCTTTTTCATTTTATATATTTTCAGAAAGGAGAAGATTCAGATACAAAATTCAAATATAGAATCTTAATGGTTTTCATGGTTTAAATGGATCTCAAAAACCTGTAAATGAATAGTCAACTGAAATTTTAACTTTTTTTTAACCAGAAGAAAACAGTAAGTTTTTATTCATAGTTTCTTAATGTAATTACAATACTATTCAGCGTAAGAATGTACCAGTTGGTGCAGTGGCATACTATTCCACAAAAAATATATACATTTAATTTCTTCATAGTGAAAGGACTTCAGACAACTTTACCAAATGGAGACTCAATCAGACTTCTCAAGCCATAGGTGAATATCTGTTAAATATACTTAAATATAAGACACTTTCTTAAGTACTTTGTAGTACTTGTATGCATTATAGAAGACAAATCAACATATTTTGTATTACTGCTGCATATACATACACATGCACTCTCACACAGAGACCTATAAAATAAACAACGGAATGTTTTACCTATACAATCCCAAAGCATATAAATATAGCACCATAAACTCATTGCTATTCTCTCATTTAATTCAGGATCTTTCCTGACAGGAAAAACTCGTAACAGAGCATGCATTAGATGAGAACATTCTGCCACTGTGTAAAAAGAAAAAAAAAAAAAATTCCTACAATTAAATCTCCACATACTTTTCTTATCTTATTTGTTCTCCAAGTTAGTTCCCAATTCCCTTGCTAAGAACTGTCAGGCTTATTCAGTATTACATTGTCAAATGTATAAATCTAATATATCAAGGTTTATGTGTAGATATTTTTCCCTGGATGTTGAAAGTGTCTGCAACAATTGAGAGTATATCATACCTGACAATGTCCTTGAATGTTGTCTTTGTTTATATACCCTTTTTTCTTTTTTTTTTCCTGTTTATTTTTTTCTTAGTTTATCAGGTATTCTACATAAATGATCTTTGTGCAGACCCCATGCAGCCTGATGGGGTTAATAATGAGGATAACATAAACCCATATTTACTGCACAAGAAGACAAGTGCTACAGAATAATTTATTTACTTACAGTTCTGAGTTGCTTCACAGAGCATGTTCATTTGCTTTGCTTTGAAACATAGGCAGTCAAAGTTTCTTTCTGCATGATGCTCACTGTTTATTTTCTCTTTTAAATCTTTTCTTGTGTACCTTTTCTACCTGGAAAATGCCAGCTGATAACTTATAGGCAAATAATAGGAAATTCTAAGTAATTCACAGACTGCATAGTGAAGCGTATATATAAGAGAAATAAATCATTAGATTATTTTTAAAATATATTAGTATTTTCTGAAAATTATTACAATTCCTTTCAGTTTTCTTTAGCAAGACTATAGGTTTGGTGTTTGGCATTACAGTAAATAGAAGCCGCCAGGTATTTACATAATAAATTAGTGTCAGCACTTCATCTGACACTCATTTAATTAACTCACTTTATTGTATTACTAAACAGGAGCTTCATATTATAAGTAAAGAGCCATTGGGGAGAATAGTAAATGGAGGACCAAATCATCACACATACGTTAGGATGTGCAAATCTCAGATTTCAGGAAGATGATGTTAAAGGGGAAGGATAGAAGTAATTCTACTTATTGGAATTTTTACTTAGTATGGGAAATATGGTAGGGTTTGCAGTAAGTTATTATAGAATAGAAAGGGTTTTCAAAGTGTCATGTGGCAAAAATGGCACTGGAGCTAATTTGATATTTAAGAAGCAGCACGACAAACAGTCAAAACCAAGATCATGATCCTTCCTGTCCTCAGCTCAAATTGGCCTACTTTAGCATGTGAACATTGACAGTCTGACTAGATCCAAAGTACAGTTAACAGACTCTTTACACAACCTTTTAAATATAGCTTTCAATTCAGCAGGCAATCTCTAAGACCTCTTGAGAAGGTCTATCATGAACCTTAGCATCTATATCAGTCAGTCTGTCACATGTCTATGTGTGGGTCATTTTTGAAAAAGTCTAAGTTTCTTAGTAACTAAACCTTGCAACAGTATGTAGAGCAAAAGTTTAACTACCCTTTTAAAACATGGCACTATTTGCTTCTAACAATATCAACCATAAACCTTCAAAAGTGAGAATAGGTTTTAGGCATCAGATCTACACATGCTTAATGCTCATCTGTTGTACTAGAAAATAACATCAAGTGTTTGCTTATCACATCTTTGGTTATTTCTCTGCCTCTATGCAGATGTTGACTTTGCATAAATGTCCAGTGTTTTCAGTAGGAAGTAACTTGTTTACAGATTTTTTTCTCATTCCTTACATTTTCCAGTATTCTTATGAGATAGAATATGCAATGAAATGCTGAGTTCCATAACCTGTCTCATCTTTGTATCCAATGGAAGAATGGTTTAGACAGAGCTTGTCATGTTGGCCAGCCCTTTTTCATGCAGCAATCTTCTCAACATTTTACTCTTCATTTCTTTAATAGGTAACTGTTATCACTGTCCCAGGCTCACTGGAAAGGATACAACTGAAGAGGTTGCAACATAATGCAGATGTTCTTTTGTAAACAGACCAGTGAAGAGTGCTGGTTGGAGGGCAGGGAACCTCACAGTTTTCTGCACTTTCACATTGCCTTTGTGATGGATTTGAGCAGTATAAACTGGAGATCCTGAAACAGTGTTTAATCACAAAGTCACAGGAAGAACAGTTTCACAAAGCCAGAGGAGGCTGGGTATGAGCCAGCAGTGTGCCCAGGTGGCCAAGAAGGCCAACAGCATCCTGGCTTGTATCAGAAACAGTGTGGCCAGCAGGAGTAGGGGAGTTATCATGCCCCTGTACTCAGCACTGGTGAGGCTGCTCCTTGAATACTGTGTTCAGTTTTGGGCCCCTCAGTACAAGGACATTGAGGTGCTGGAGCGTGTCCAGAGAAGGGCAACGAAGCTGGTGAAGGGTCTGGAGAACAAATCTTCTGAGGAGCAGCTGAGGGAGCTGGGATTGTTTAGTTTGGAGAAGAGGAGGCTGAGGGGAGACCTTATCATTCTCTACAACTACCCGAGAGGAGGTTGTAGCGAGGTGGGTGTCAGTCTCTTTTCCCAGGTAACAAGTGATAGGACGAGAGGAAATGGCCTCAAGTTGCATCAGGGAGGTTTAGACTGGACATCAGGAAAAATTTCTTTACTGAAAGGCTTGTGAAGTATTGGAAGAGGCTGCCCAGGGAAGTGGTTGAGTTCCCATCCCTGGAGGTATTTAAAAGACGTGTAGATGTGGTGCTTAGGGACATGGTTTAGTGGTGAACTTGGCAGTGTTAGGTTAACGGTTGGACTTGATGATCTTAAAGGTCTTTTCCAACCTAAACGATTCTATGATGCATTTCTTCCAGTTGTCTTGCTGAGAAAAGGGAAAATGGAGCCTAAAACATTGCAGGTAGTTTACTATTTAAACAGTAAAATCATGAAGGGGTCATCATGCCTTTTGAGTTCTTCATGCCTTTCAAAAAAAGGAATCACCTGTTAGAATGATCATCCCTTTCCTTTCCAGATGGCAGGTAAGTAGGATGAGACTTCCCAGCATGGTTTTCCTCCTCTTTCCCATAGGTGGTAACTTACATCATTATGACAAAAGGAAATGTTTTTAACCTAGTGAAGAGTTTAGTAATTTAAAAAAGTTATCACTGGAACATAATTTACTTACAAATCTTTCTCAAACACGCATAAGCAAAGATATCACCTGTGCACCATGATAAAGCATTCAGAATTGAAGTGAGGCATAAACAGAGGCTTCACTGCAGGAATGAGATGTAGGTGGCTCTGGATGGTATGAAAGATTAAAATGCAGACCAGCTCATTACAGTGAAAACTCTTATTTCTGCCTAAGGAGGAAAATATCTTAGGAGGAGTTCACTTACCGCCAATCAGTTCTTATTTCAAATTTGCTATTGAAATGGGCAGAAGAAAATGACAGGTCATGTAGGACATGTGAAGTTCGAAGCTGTGGAAATAAGAAATTTACATTTTCTCTGAACTTCATCAAGACTCTTATTCTTCTCTTATGGCTGTTCTGTTTTGCAAGGCACAGGACCTCTGTTGTCATGGAGTTCACAGACTCTGAATGGAGAGTTTCTTTCATACAGATTTTAGCCTCTCTGCAGAAGTCATTCTTCTAAGCAACATTCTCCATATTTAATTATTAGCATAAGTACCTGTCAACAAAGTAGAAGTCAAGAAGATAAAAAGTCTAACCTATTTCTTCAGTCAAAATTCAGAAGTTTCTAGAAGGCAAATCTGGGGATTTTAAGTAAAGCTGGAAAACACATTGTCTGTTTAACTCCTTTCTTGAGTTCACACGGAGATCTTGCAGAAACTTGCATCTGCAGAGCCTGAGCAGAATCTCAGAGGGTGGGAAAATGAGAGAAAGAAAGATAGATCCAAGTATTGCCTCCAGTTGTCCTAAGAGGACAAATCAGGCTATGTTTCAATTAGCATTAGCAGTGCAGTGCACCACAAGCTGCAACTGCAGTTGGTGCTAAGGGCCTAAGGTCCATACTACATGTATATTTCAGGGTTTTTACTGTGGATTAGTTGTAATCTGCTTCTTTAGGCTGAATGCGTGTTGCTGGCTGGAGAACATCTTCCAGCTTAGTTTAATCCAAAAAAAACTCACTTTATCTGCTCTGAGATTGTTCTCTGTTGCAAACCAAACCACAGTAAGAGGACATGACTGGAGATTGTTTCAGAAGTGCACCCTTGATCAAAGCCTTGATGTGAAAGTATTTTTAATCTTCTGGTACAACTATCATAACACATAGAGAAGGCTGACATTTGCAGACATTTTGTACATGCAGGATTGAATTGGGTCCATGTGTAAACAAATGAATGCTCAGAAACATCCTTTTAAGATTTAGTATTATCTTCATGAAATTCAGACACAAATCCTACCCAATAAAGCAGTTTGAGAAGCTGCCTTACTCAGGACATTGCCTATAATGAATATATTCTTGCTACCCACTAGTTGTTTGTCGCTTGGTTTGTTTTTTTCTTTTCCAAGGCAAAGAAGGCACTCATGCAGAGTATGCACACAGGCAGAGTTTGTGTGTCGTGTTTTAATTCAGCAGTCTTTCACACAGTTAATGTAATTCCTAGTACTGTTCTCTGTTATCAGACTGTCAAGTTAACAGCCTCCTGAATGATCATTCTTTTTAATTGTAGCTTAGATATTTTGAAACATTTTGATGTCTGCATTGTTTTTCTCTGTAATTAAGTGGTTTTTTCCCCTCCCTTATTTTAAACAGACTTACTGGTAGATTGTATTTGCCTCATGGTATCTCTCAGAAGAAGGTATTTCATGCATGCCATTACATATGTGCAATTCTATGTGCACAACTCTAAATCCTTACAAATGATTTTTTTTTTCTATATTAGCCAGTTATTAACTCTGTAGAATCAGTAGCCTTTCTGCTCTTACCTTATCTAAAAGGAAGACAGGTATTGTTCATTTTTTCATCAAACAATATATTAAATTTTTGTTCTAGATCATCTTCTATAATGGCCATTTAAATTAAAAAAAAAAAAATCTAGTAAATAAACTAATAACTACTTCCACTTGAAGTGAGCAATGGGATTCTAATGTTTCCAAGGTAAATGTTCAGCTACTCCACAAAACACTCTACTACTGCACTCTGCAGAAAGTCATCGCTGTTTCCACTTGTTCACTCTGCAGTTTAGTTCCATCAAGAGCAAATGAAGATATGAGACTGATGGTACGTTTTTGCACTTGAGATCCAATATATAGATTAACAATGCATTCAGATGGTTGTTACTTTTATAAATGGACTATCCAGCTGTGATTCATTCCGAGACTAAACAGATATATTTAGATGTCTGAAGGCAGTCTCAAGGCTCAGTTGGCCACCAGAGAAATCTCTAGCTCCTTTTGAGATTAAGTTCTTCTGCTTTCCCTCCAGGTGTGGATCCAGAAAGGCATAGGTTCCCATAGATCCTGTTCTATCTTCCAGACCATGAATATGTCTCTGATACCTCAAATCATCTCAATTAGCACTAGTAATTTAATTGTGGGCACCTTTCTGAGCCCTCAATGCCCAAGCTTCAGCTATAGCCAGGGGAACCTACACAGTAATTCAGCTTAGCCTGAAGCAGACACCTAGCTGCCAGTTGGATGAATAACTCTTTTATCTATATTTACTGCAGTGAGAGATTAGATACCTAAAGCACCTTTAAACAAAAATGGGTAAACATCTACATTTAGGTGTTTTAGAACTCATTTCAGCTACTTCACCATAGGCTTCTAATACCATTTGAGATGCCTTAAGTAATCCTTCCTGGCCTCCAGCTACTGCTTCAGAAAATTGTGGACCTCTCACAGATCATGTATCTTCAGGCCATGTGTTGATTTTACCTTACACTTTTAAATGACACTAGCCAACTATTTAGATTTATACTGAATTCCATCCTTAGTACTGATTTCTGCAACAAGGTTCTATATACTTTAAACATTTTCTTTTTTTTTCTGTAAAAATGAGGTAGAAGAATCGTATTGCAAATCTTTTGGGTGTGTCTAGATTCTGTGCAATCTGAGTTTGAACAATATTCAGACAATTAAGAAACACCTGTTTGGTCATTTTTCCTTGCTTACTTGTTTCCTTTGTCACTTTATAAGTCCTGTGGATATGCTAAGTGTACCTCTTGATTGCTGTTTCAAAGATATTCACTGAAGAATTCTTTTATAAAGTTCTATGACCACTTAAGCTTTGAAACATTTTGTATTGCACCTATGTTGGTAAGACACTATGTTTTCAGCACAATTACTTTCAATCCATGTTCTTTTAATTAGGCCAATCAAAATACAGTTCCTGAGCTGGTTTTACAATAATGTCATAAAATAATGGGGGAGGTGGTATCTTTATTACAGCACTAGATTTACGGTAATTTAGTATAACCACTTGAACTATGATAAACTTTGTAATCTAGTTGTACCTACTGTGAGTCAGGGGTTGGACTAGATGACTTCCAGAGGTCACTTACAACCTAAATGATTCTCTGATTAGCAAAGTGATTTCAACATTGGGAATATTTTATGTGTTCATATATGTATTTCACAAATTTCTCAGGTACTAGACACTCATTTCCGTTCCTACAGGCATAAGAATTATCAAGCTTATCTTTGTGGCATTTTAAGTATAACAGCATGATTATAGGCAATTTTAAAGAACTTACAACTTTTCATTTAAGCCCTGTACAACACTAATTATGATTCCTAAAGGCATTTGATTATACAAACAGAATTTTACAAAAGAAGGGCCAAAAAAAGTATTTAATACAAGTTTTAAAAAATGCTTTATAATAAAAGTATGGCATTATGCAGGAATTTTAATGCTTACCTGTAAATATCTCACTAAGCTGGGTTTGCCACTAGAATTTGGACTTTAATGTGGCTGGTCTTCTCCTTGTTCAAACAGTTAAGAAATGAGCGTTTAAAAATCAAGAATATCTTAAAGATCCTAAATTAATATTTGTTTTTCTAGAAAGCTATTATAGTGATATTTAAATGATTTTATCTTCAAAAAAACCCAAAGAATAATAAGGTCAGGTTATTTTCAGAAGTATATGACAGCTTTAATACACACGAGTAATATTTAGGGATATTATATAAATATTTAATTATTGTCTTCAACTTGTGTTTTCAGTTCACTGTTGGACAGTTTCATCATATGGGGATCAAAGACTTGCACATATTTTTTGACCCTTATAGTGTTGTTCCAACATATTTTTTTATCATGAATAGCTACATGTCAGTTTGAAACATAATGAATTCAGTGCACCTTCAAGAAATATCTTTCCTTCTTATTCTTCTTGAATAAGACACTTAGATGAAATTTGCGGTAGTAAATATGCAGTAATAGCTTTCAACAATTAGGGCAGTGATACATTAATTATTATTGTTGTTATTGTTATTATTATTATTATTACTGTGTTCTTTACAGAGCTCTGTGGATGTTAGCAGCTAAAAACTGTCAAAATGATACAGATCAATTTTATTTCCCCCCCACACACACTGCTCTGCATGCATTAGAATTCAGAGAACTTGTAGTTAGTTTCACAAATTAATCTTCTAAATTCTAAAGGCCTGGTTGTAAGCTGAATCCTAGTGCCTCCACCTGAGGCAGAAAACTGTTCAGTCTATATATACCTTGCAATTCATTGAAGTTACCTTCTGTTGACAGTTGTACAGTGGTATGGTCTGAATCAGATACAATGAAGCAGGGAGACAGAAAAAAGATAATGGGTATTATTCACATTCAGAACATTGATTTCTCTAACAAAAGTACAACATTTTTGGTGCTGTGGGAAAATGCTAATATCACAGTCCAAAGGTCCCTGATGAGACATAATGGGCAGAATTAATCACCACAAGCCATTTTCTGAGATTTTCTACATATTCATATTTGCCCTTGGTTCACATTTTTACATTATCTTTGCAATCACAGAATGAAAAATCTTTTTAATAAATAGGGAAATGTGCTATTCTGTACAGAAGCACTGAGACAAAGAGAAAATTCTACAACAAATGTTTTGATAGTAGCACTTCTGAATAGTGTTTTATAACAATGGACAGTTTGTAGTAGTAGAAACAAAATTGATATATGCTTGCACTATGATCCTTTAGATCATACGGAATATATTGGAAAAATAAGAAATGTTTTATGCTATCATTATACACTTTTTTCTCTGTGATATATATTGCTGTGATGTATCTTGCTTAGAAAAAATGTTTAATTTAAATTAGAAAACCCTGGACATTAGTATCAGAATGACAAAATTAGTCTTTTGTGCAGCTGCCAGATGGTCACCAGATTCAAATATATTTTTCATACAAAGTAATGTGCAAAATCCCTAAAGAATTAATATGTTAGTAAAGCTTCTATTGAAATCATTAGAATAAATCTAACCCTCTAAACCTAGCTATAACCTTTTTATGGAGGCTCAGTATACCCACAGATGTAATTCAAGCATTTTTTTATTTAGCTAATAAAAATGTCTACCAAATAGACACTGATAGTGATAAAGAGAGAATAAAATAGCTTGGAAAGGACATTAGAGATCCACATTTAGAATTAATAACATTAGGGTAGTCTCAAATGCATTTATTTTTTAGTATTGTTATCTAGATTTGTAATTCATAAAGAACCTTGTGTTTTTCTTTTAAAAAGTGATTAATGGGCAGGAATATAAGCAGAATAAATCTCCTTTGTTATGTCACATCTGCATTTTGAAACATTTCTTGAAAAAAATTATTACATGTAAAAATACCATTTCCTGTGATACAAAAGCAAATGTTGAGCTTTGAGTTGGCATCCAGCATATTTTTTTCATTTCACTCAATCTTACTGACAGCTTATGTTTCTTAACAACAGGCAAAAAAGAACTGCACAATAAGAAGATCTTGGGCACGTTATTGGCAGGTATTAAGTCCTTCCTTTAGACACAGGCCAACTCTCAGTTAAAGCAAATGGGAGTGGGAACCAAACAGAAATATAGTAGTAGTAGAACCAAAACAAAAATAACTTGACATTAACAATCTCTTCTATTTCTGCTCTTTATTTTTCTACTAGTGTCTTTTCAGTGAGGATCAGGGAGTAAACAGTTATTTGCTCTTACCAATGAGATATACATGTTTATAGTTTCTTTATTCTTTCTTTGTTCCAATTTTAAAAAGATACCAAGGCTACATATTTACCAAGACCCATTGGTGCTTGGTAGAAATCAGGTACCTGTTCTATTTTATTATTTCAGAGTGAAACTTGACATACTTTTAGTTTGGTTTTAAGACTGTCCAGCTTTGAAAATAATTGTTTTTGTCTGGCTCCAATTGTTTTTTAATTTTGTTTTTTAATAAGGGATAGAGATTGCTGTATGCACAAACTTTTACCTTTGCCAAAGCTTTCGTATTAATGTCTTAGCTTTTCACCTTTCCTATTAAGTATATAGGACATAGCCATTAAGGGAGCTTGTAGATGTTTTGCAGAGCAGAACTGCTGAAATGTAAAAAAAAAAAAAAAAAAATCTGAAACTGCTTTGTGCTCAGTTTCCTGGTCGCCTGTGGCTATGAAACAAAAACTACAAATCTCATTATTTGCCAGATTTCAGCTTTACATTATACTTCTACATTTCCTGAAATTTATCACTTTTCAACACGTATCTATTACTCAAGTTGTTCAAATATTGAAGAGGAGAAAAGTGCTTCCAGAAGAAATTTTACAGATGTGTCATTTTAGTCCAGCAACATTGCATTGGTGACATTACAGCCATGCTACCTTGTCATACTCAGTCTCCTTCTTCACATGTCAAAGACCTTACTGAAGTCCAGGTAGACAATATCCACTGCTCTTCCCTCATCTGCCAGGCCAGTCACTTCATCACAGAAGTTAATCAAGTTGGTCAAACATGATTTCCTCTTGGTGAGTCCATGCTGACTACATCTGATGACTTTCTTGTCCTTCATGTGCCTGGAAGTGTCTTCCAGGTTTAGTTGCTCCATCACAACCTGACAGGGCAAAGCCCTGCCCAACTTGGTCTGAATTCCTTGTTGACTGCTTTGAATCACAGGCTTGACTATTGAGCTACCAAGGTCCCTTCCAACATGAATTATTCTGTGATTCTAAGAAGAAACCTGAATATTGTCTCAGCATTATTTTTTTCTTTTTACTTTTTTTCTATCACAAAATCCTGCAATGAAACCAGGACAAATAAAATCAATCACAGTCAGATAACACTGATTCTACTGGCTTATGTAGTTTCATAGAATTATGTTTGGTTGGTTGTTTTTTTCACTACACTCTATCCCTGGAGATGGAGTTATTGCTGATCAATTTTATAAAGAAAGAGGGTTTAAGTATAGAACCTTGAGACTCAGAGATATTACATTATCATCTATCAGCAGGAATACAATCAGATCTGAAGCACAAATTATTTGTTACTCAGGTGTCATGCAAGTTCAAAATAATTTAAGGCTGATTTGGCCTTGCTTTTTTTTTTTTCATGTGTCAGCCTCATTACCATTAAACTTAAATTGTCTTTAAAACTTTATGTGCTACAAGGCAGAAAAGGTTACAGTATTAAAGGAAAAATCTTGACTGCAGACCTGCAGTTAGTGCTTTATTCTACATAGCTCCACTGGAAATAGAATAGGTGTGAATGAAATTCACACTTTCAGTCACACTATCTGTATTGGTCACTTCACTGCCCTTGGAGAAAGAGAGCATGCTGCATTGAACTCCAAAACAATGTGCCATCTTTAAGATAACAGTGGAATGGAGCTTCCACACACATTTGTGGGATGGTGAATAGAGTCAAGTCTTTGCTGACTCCCTCAAACATCCACCTCACCCCATAATCACCAACCTTTCATCATTGTTTTATTAATTTTGTTGTTTTCTCTTTATGGCTAGATATATTACACAGCTTAAACAACATATCCTGTCTTGCTATTATTAAAACCCCAAGCTGAATACTTACATGATTCATACTTTTGCTTCACTTATATTTCTGAGAACTAAATAATATCAACTATAAATATAAAAATTTTTTTATGGGAAGTAGTCTCTAGTTGGTTGAGATCTTTCTTGAAGATTCATGTCAAAAATTGACACAGCTTTGCAGTTCGTCTCATTAATGTAGATTCAAGAGAAAAAAATGTCTCCTTATCTGTTGCAGACTACTATGTACGCTTTATTATGATGTCTGACTTTTTCAGAGAGGTGACTGATGATTTGTGTCCAGCTCATGCTCTATTATGACATCCAGATCCTCTTCTAAAGAGCTGTTACCTGACTAGCTGTCACTCAGCCAGTAACTGAGCACTACATCACACCTTTCTAAATGTAGTGTCCTATTTAATGACACTTTTCTGTTTTTTTGTTTGTTTTATTTTGGTGTGGTTTTTTTAAGGTAATGTCTCCAATTCTTCAAGATCATTTAACTTTCTAAACCTGTGTACTTACAGTCCTTCCCAGTGTAGAAACTTAAATATCAGACTTGCTATTTCAACACACAGCTTGTTTAAAAAAATGCACATGAAAAGAATTATAGAAGTCTCTATGCATCTTTCAAATATGAAGTTGAAAACACTAACTACTGATACTGTCCAACCAACTCTGACCCTATCCCATAACATTTTAAGGTAGACAATGTTTTCCAGGGTTGCTTATGAGGCTCTCATATGTCAATTAGCCTTACTAATATCAAAAGCCTTACTGAAGTCAAGATCTATAGCTGTTCTATTGCATCTTTTTTATTTTTTTAGGTTGGAGCATGTGGTGGGTTGACCCTGGCTGCATGCCAGATGCCCATCAAGCTGTTCTATCACTCCCCCACCTCAACTGGACAGAGGGGAGAAAAACATGACAAAAAGCTTGCGGGTCAAGATGAGATAAGGACAGGGAGATCACTCATCAATTACCGTCATGAGCAAAACAGACTCGACTGGGGGAAATTAATTTAATTTATTACCAATCAAATCAGAGTAGGATAATGAGAAATAAAACCAAATTTTAAAAACACCTTCCCCCCACCCCTCCCTTTTTCTCGGGCTCAACTTCACTCCTGATTTTTTCTGCGTCCTCCCCGCTCCAATGGCCGAGCGGGACAGGGAATGGGGGTTGCAGTCAGTTCATCACACATTGTGAGGAGGAAGGAGTGGCAGAGACACTCTTCCCCTGCTCCAGTGTGGGGTCCCTCCCACAGGAAACAGTCCTCCACGAATTTCTCCAACGTGAGTTCTTCACGAACTGCTCCAGCGTGTGTCCCTTCCATGGGGTGCAGTCCTTCAGGAATAGACTGCTCCAGTGTGGATCCCCCATGGGGTCACAAGTCCTGCCAGCAAATCTGCTCCAGTGTGGGCTCCTCTCCCTCCACGTGTCCACAGGTCCTGCCAGGAGCCTGCTCCAGCGCGGGCTCTCCACGGGGTCACAATCTCCTTCACGCAGTTCCACCTGCTCTGGCGTGGGGTCCTCCACAGGTTGCAGGTGGATATCTGCTCCACCATTAACCTCCATGGGCTGCAGGGGGACAACCTGCCTCACCATGGTCTTCACCAAGGGCTGCAGTGGAATCTCTGCTCTGGCGCCTGAAGCACCTCCTCCCCCTCCTTCTTCACTCACCTTGGTGTCTGCAGGGCTGTTCCTTTCACATATTCTCACTCCTCTCTTCTGGATGCTGATCTGCAGCAGTTTTCTCCCCCCCCTTCTTAAATATGTTATCACAGAGGTGCTACCGTCGCTGATTGGCTCGGCATTGGCCAGCGGTGGGTCTGTCTCGGAGCCAGCTGGCATTGGCTCTATCTGACATAGGGGAAACTTCTAGTAGCTTCTCAGAGAAGCCACCCCTGTAGCCCCCACCTGCTACCAAAACTTTGCTGTGCAAACACAAACCCAATACAGAGGACCAAAGCTGCATGAAGTATTCAGCAAGAGATTTTATGCAGTAGCAAAATGATGTTCTCTCTTTTATTTTCATTTGCTTCCCTCTTAATTCTTAATGTTTGTTTTAGTTTTTGACTGTGCTAAGTGCTCAGATTAAATTTTTGTGCCATTATCTTTCATTATGCCAGTGTTACCCTTATCTATCAGTTCAGAGCACAGCATTTTATATGTGGTTAGAATTATTTTTGCCTTGTGCATCATTTAATATTTATCTACATCAAATTTCATCTGCCAGTCACTCCATAAGATCTTTCTCCATTTTTTTCACAGTAGACCCTTGTCTTTACCATTTTGAAAAAGATGTCTGTCATTAATAAACTTTCTCACTCTACTGATATTACCATTCTCCAGATTGTCTGTGAATGTGCCCAACAGCACAGCTCATTCCAGAACTCTGCTGGTGACTCTGTCAGTGCTGGAACTAACAGTTTACTTACAATTCTATTTTCTGTTTTTTTAACAAATTTTTTGTCTGTGAAAGACGTTTTGTGCCATGGCTGCCTAATTTCTGCACGAAGTTGGTGACAGACTTTGAGAAAAGTCCTTGGAAAGTCCACAAAGACCACAAGTGAGTCATCTTTGGGGAAAACATTTAATTACTCTTTCAATAACTTCAAAAGTTTACTAAAGACCATTTTTTTTTTACAGTAGCCATGGTGATTTTTCCCAGGTATACCATCACTATTCACTAATTCTGTTCTTTACTACCTTGGCCAGCACTGATATTGGATTTACAAATCTGTATTTTCCTAGATCCTAGAGATTGAAACTCTTTATAAAAATTGGAATCCTCTGGGCCTCAGGTACAGAAGCAGTTTTAAAGAAAGATGTTAGACACCACTCTTCTTAGGTATTTCAGTCTTGCTTTCCTTAAATCTTAGTCACTTGCTATTTTTCATTTTTGTCTACTTGTTCCACAGTCACAGACATTTCTAGTCATATGATGATGACTTTTGAACTTATTCTCCTCTTTATCCTGTCTGCTGGTGCTTAATATGGCAAGGATCTAACAGTTACTTGGCTGCAGCTGTAAACTTCAGACTAAAAAACATGGGTTGCCTGCAGAGGGAATGAAGAACAAGCAAACTCAGCTCTTTTTCTTGTCAACGAATAGCCTGCCTAGTTAGGAGCCCTCAATG
>WAAD01016092.1:37026-48897 GCA_013389945.1 Fregata magnificens
GGGTGCAGTCCTTCAGGAATAGACTGCTCCAGTGTGGATCCCCCATGGGGTCACAAGTCCTGCCAGCAAATCTGCTCCAGTGTGGGCTCCTCTCCCTCCACGTGTCCACAGGTCCTGCCAGGAGCCTGCTCCAGCGCGGGCTCTCCACGGGGTCACAATCTCCTTCACGCAGTTCCACCTGCTCTGGCGTGGGGTCCTCCACAGGTTGCAGGTGGATATCTGCTCCACCATTAACCTCCATGGGCTGCAGGGGGACAACCTGCCTCACCATGGTCTTCACCAAGGGCTGCAGTGGAATCTCTGCTCTGGCGCCTGAAGCACCTCCTCCCCCTCCTTCTTCACTCACCTTGGTGTCTGCAGGGCTGTTTCTCTCACATATTCTCACTCCTCTCTTCTGGATGCTGATCTGCAGCAGTTTTCTCCCCCCCCTTCTTAAATATGTTATCACAGAGGTGCTACCGTCGCTGATTGGCTCGGCATTGGCCAGCGGTGGGTCTGTCTCGGAGCCAGCTGGCATTGGCTCTATCTGACATAGGGGAAACTTCTAGTAGCTTCTCAGAGAAGCCACCCCTGTAGCCCCCACCTGCTACCAAAACTTTGCTGTGCAAACACAAACCCAATACAGAGGACCAAAGCTGCATGAAGTATTCAGCAAGAGATTTTATGCAGTAGCAAAATGATGTTCTCTCTTTTATTTTCATTTGCTTCCCTCTTAATTCTTAATGTTTGTTTTAGTTTTTGACTGTGCTAAGTGCTCAGATTAAATTTTTGTGCCATTATCTTTCATTATGCCAGTGTTACCCTTATCTATCAGTTCAGAGCACAGCATTTTATATGTGGTTAGAATTATTTTTGCCTTGTGCATCATTTAATATTTATCTACATCAAATTTCATCTGCCAGTCACTCCATAAGATCTTTCTCCATTTTTTTCACAGTAGACCCTTGTCTTTACCATTTTGAAAAAGATGTCTGTCATTAATAAACTTTCTCACTCTACTGATATTACCATTCTCCAGATTGTCTGTGAATGTGCCCAACAGCACAGCTCATTCCAGAACTCTGCTGGTGACTCTGTCAGTGCTGGAACTAACAGTTTACTTACAATTCTATTTTCTGTTTTTTTAACAAATTTTTTGTCTGTGAAAGACGTTTTGTGCCATGGCTGCCTAATTTCTGCACGAAGTTGGTGACAGACTTTGAGAAAAGTCCTTGGAAAGTCCACAAAGACCACAAGTGAGTCATCTTTGGGGAAAACATTTAATTACTCTTTCAATAACTTCAAAAGTTTACTAAAGACCATTTTTTTTTTACAGTAGCCATGGTGATTTTTCCCAGGTATACCATCACTATTCACTAATTCTGTTCTTTACTACCTTGGCCAGCACTGATATTGGATTTACAAATCTGTATTTTCCTAGATCCTAGAGATTGAAACTCTTTATAAAAATTGGAATCCTCTGGGCCTCAGGTACAGAAGCAGTTTTAAAGAAAGATGTTAGACACCACTCTTCTTAGGTATTTCAGTCTTGCTTTCCTTAAATCTTAGTCACTTGCTATTTTTCATTTTTGTCTACTTGTTCCACAGTCACAGACATTTCTAGTCATATGATGATGACTTTTGAACTTATTCTCCTCTTTATCCTGTCTGCTGGTGCTTAATATGGCAAGGATCTAACAGTTACTTGGCTGCAGCTGTAAACTTCAGACTAAAAAACATGGGTTGCCTGCAGAGGGAATGAAGAACAAGCAAACTCAGCTCTTTTTCTTGTCAACGAATAGCCTGCCTAGTTAGGAGCCCTCAATGTATAGCTGGCTGTTGCAGTCACTCTCTGCACCTCTTTCCCTTACCTTCTGACTGTCCTTTCCATTCAAAACCAGACAGGCCTAACATCTTGAAAAGAAATAGCATAAGTTGTCTTTGCGCTGGAACTAGTGGCTAGTGACTTCATGATGCAATTCGTTTGTTGCTGCATCACACTGTGTGATCCATGTTTTTTTCAGAGTTCTTTTTAAGGGTCTGGTTAGGTTAAGACAGGGTCTCATTCACCCCCGGGGAACTTCCTGTGCATCACAAAGGCAGCAATTTCTATGGTGACTGTTCTCAGGTGCTGAAGGGAAAGGATAGTTTATAAGCCATATTAAACTTAAAAATATTGAAATCTATTTATAGTTTCAAGCTCAAGCAGTGATATTAGTCAGCGTTGTTTATTCAGAGAGGGCAACTGGTGCATGACTTTCAGTGTCAGAGGAGTGTGCTGTCATACAGAGATAAAACCAGTCCTTTATTATCATCTCCTTTTGGATCTGGCTAAGAATCACTGTCAATTCAAGGTCCTTCCTTTTGCTTTATGTGTCTTCCTGAGGGTGTTAACTATGATTGACAGTCATCTCATATGCAGGATAAAGTCCATTTTTCGTATCTCATTGATTGATTGGTATTGAAATCTACAAGGAAAAAACCTTTTCATCATCCAATAGGATGCAATTTATGATTAAGCATCTAGACCTCACAGCTGGACATTCATAAGTCAGATGTCACTCCAACATAAGCCATAACGGAGCAAGTTCTGATTCTTTAGCAATGATGGCTTTCCTTCTTTGAACAGATTCCAACCTACTAGTTCTAATTCTCTGATTTCTGTCTCACATAATCACAGTAGTAAAGCTCAGCCTGTCTGTTCAGGCCTCACTTAAACACTAATGATGCTCTGTAAACCTTCAGAGACTTTGGAAGCATCTTCACTCAATCCTTTCAAAAACTTCTTCAGCAGCCAGGTTACAGTTCCTTTAGTTGCAGCACCCTTGTCATTATGGTCATGAAACTTCACAGGATGCTTTTTTACTTTTTTCTCACTTTGAGAGTCAATTCATTCAGGAAGTGTGTGTGGACAGTTGGTTATAGGAAAAGAGGAACTTTCATCTCAAAAGACTAGATCTTATAGCCCTTTCTAAAGTGTGCAGAGAATTCCAGAATCTTAGCTGGTTTTTCGTAGTGTTTTTTGTTCTTTAAATATCTACAAGACTGTCCAGATCCTTCCTACACTATATTTTTAAACTCCCCTGAGTTATCTCCTTGAGGCTGTGTCTAAGTTTCAGCACACCTCTTGAGGCTCTCAGTTCTCCACACTCTTGAAGAAGATTATTTTCACAGAACTGCCTGTTTCAAGAAATCATCCTATTTGTTCAGGTCCAATATTAAAAGATCATAGAGGGGGAGTCATTCTCACATGAAAACTGACAGTCAAAGCAATAGCAACCAAAACTTGCTATGAGTTCCTTGCTTTGCATCCTTCTGCTGTAGATAGCCCACACTCCACCAGAGTTACCATGACCTTGAGATATGTCTGTGTTCCAGATGACTGTCATTCTGGCTGGCAACCATTGTAACATCCATACATTCATCAAACAGCAGGAAATTATAGAAGCCTGTAAAGCTGATGCTTAGTAGTATGATCCTACAGCTATTGATTGCATGAAGGTGTCCAAGAGCCATCACCAGCTAACTAGGTAGTACAAAAAGGGTTTCTTGGAGTTGCCTGTAGCATTAACATGCACGTGGATTATAATAAATCAAAACCAAAAACCAACCACCCCAACACCAAAAAAAGAGGTTAGCAGCTAATAGCTAGAGATATTTGAGACAATAATCCATATCTGTATTCATTTGTCTGCTGAGTTTTTCTCTTCCCTCAGCATCCTTATTGCAGTTCCTTGATAGAGATTTCTGCAGTTGGGGTTGAAGGGAAATAGTATTGCCTTTGAAAAAAAATCTTTTTCTTACAGATGGCTAGGTATATGACTTCATTCTCAACAAGTTATTTCTTAAATAAATCTTGCTGTAAACTTTACCACACCAGAAGTGTCACACTCAGGGAAGAGTACTCCCTTTTATGCCCTGTGTGAGTCTGTCTGCTCAAATTATGATGTGACTGTTGTGATGTAGACTTCTTTGCAGCACAAATTTAGCAAAGGTAACCAGCTCATTTCTCTGATTATTAGGCAATATTAAGGATGCATAAATGTAGTGCATTTCATAATCTTTTGTTCTTCATGGTACTCTGTCAAGTCCACAGGTATTTTCTGATCCTGGCCTAACTTTAGTCAAGTCTGTCTGTTGTTAGAAGCACTTCAGTTCTGTAGACTAAAAATTGTAAAGAAAGCTAAAACTTCAAATGAATTGTGCACATGGCATAATTAAAGATATAGTCTCCTCTTTATGCAGTGTGACATTAAATTCAAAGTATTTCACACCAGCTTTGCATTTTAAAAATATAGCTTTTCTCAAGAAAGCTGTCATGAAAAAAAAAAGAATTTTGGGGAGCTGTGTAGAGAATGGTAAGGGTTTTGAACAGCTAAGTAAATATAAAAAACCAGACACAAAATCTGATGGAGTTTTAAAAATAATTGCATGGGTTAGAATAGCAATCCCATTAACAGTCATAAAGTTAGGGGTTTTTTTGTGGAATAATCAGTAGTTAAGTAATCAGTTGTTAGACAGCTAACTCTGCATAGTATTGGACTGCTTCACATCTGACATTTATTGTAACTGAAACCAAAAATGGCACAGTCTATCTCTAGCTAGACTTAAAACACAAAGAAAAAGTAATGATTTTTTGATAAGTTAAACCTTTTAGTTAATATCTTCATAACCAAACTGTATTTCACATCTAGCTGTATTCACTAATAAGTGTTTACACTTGGTAATGCCAATAATTTCGTTTCATGAACATTGCACAGGTGGGAGGTACAGGGAAAAAGAAAGAAAACTGAAGATCTGATAAAACAAATAGATTAGCCAAAAGGCCTTTTAGAAATGTTGATTTATTTAGAATAGTTGTTTGTCATATGATGCAAGTATGTTTTTAAATGTCTAAAGACTTTAAAAATAAGAAATAGACTCATTATTAAAAGGAATAAAATAAAAGTATACTTAGGATTCAAAGGGAAGGCAATGATAAGCCTTTCAATAAGTGCAAAGGAAAGGAAAGGAAAAGGACCTGGGGGTGCTGGTTGACAGCCCGCTGAACATGAGCCAGCAGTATACCCAGGTGGCCAAGAAGGCCAATGGCATCCTGGCTTGTATTAGGAGTAGTGTGACCAGCAGGAGTAGGGAAGTGATCGTGCCCCTGGACTCGGCACTGGTGAGGCTGCACCTCGAATACTGTGTTCAGTTTTGGGCCCCTCACTACAAGAAAGACATTGAGGTGCTGGAGCATGTCCAGAGAAGGGCAACAAGGCTGGTGAAGGGTCTAGAAAACAAGTCTTATGAGGAGCGGCTGAGAGAACTGGGGTTGTTTAGTTTGGAGAAGAGGAGGCTGAGGGGAGACCTTCTCGCTCTCTACAACTACCCGAGAGGAGGTTGTAGTGAAGCGGGTGTCGGTCTCTTCTCCAAAGTAACTAGCAATAGGACGAGAGGGAATGGCCTCAAGTTGCGTGAGGGGAGGTTTAGATTGGATATCAGGAAGAGTTTCTTTACTGAAAGAGTGGTCAAGCATTGTAACAGGCTGCCCAGCGAGGTGGTGGAGTCATCATCCCTGGAGGCGTTCAAAAAAGGTGTAGACGTGGCGCTCCAGGGCCTAGTTTAGGAGTCATGGTGGTGTTGGGTTGACAGTTGGACTTGATGATCTAGAGGTCTTTTCCAACCTTAATGATTCTATGATGCTATGAAATAGATACAAATGGAATCCAAAGAGACTAGGTAAAATGTGTTTCAGATTTTGAGTATAATAGGATTTTTGTTGATTTATACTTGCACCATCCAGAAAAACAGGAGCAGAAAAGTCTATTAGGATAAGTCAGCTATCCTGATAGATGACACTAGATAATATTTCGTCAGGAATTTTATTATCAGCTCATCGTGGATGCAAAATTTGCTTGCTGAGGCATAAATGGTGTAGGTTTATAATATAGGTAGGTATGGCATTTTTTATTATAAAGTGTTACTTCACAAGTTAAACTAAAATATAAATCTTTTCTTTTATTCCATATATTTCTTTCAAATTTTCATGCATTTTGAAATCTAAATCATAAATTATACAGATAGCAAGGATCATGAATATGGAATGAGTTTATATGTACGTGTGTACACATGCAAATAAAAAAGAAATTCGAGTAGTGCATGCTGATAGTGGAGAAATTAATATTTGCAGATGGTACATTTATAAATGGAAAAATCAGATACTGAAAGTTAGTTTCTGTTTCCAAATGTTTTCAGGTATGGCATAGCTAGCAACTATGTTTCTGGTTAAAATTCTTCTTATTCTCAAAATGCAATAGATCATGCTCCAATATAGATGCTTGTGCAATGCTACTGTCTCATGTACAATACCGTATTTATATCCAATTTGAATTAAGCTGTTTAAAAGGTACACCTAGCTGTGTCTTTGTTAAGACACAGGAAAAAGGAAAAACAGTGTTGTGACTAAATGAAACACAGGTTTTGGAGCCCAAGGCCAGTTTACAGCTTCTCACATCAGATCAAAGAATGAACTCTGTAACTCTGTTTTGAATATGTAGACAACAGGGGTTTTTACTATAAAAACGATACCAAGATGTTACAAGTATTGATATTTGTAGAAGATTGTAAGCTCCTTCTGCTATAGAAACGCAAGTAGTCATCACCATTAATCATGGTACCACGGAAATGAAAGTAAAGGTTGAGCAATATATATAAGAGAAATGCAGTATAATTTAATCTGCTAAGATTGAATCTACTGTTATTTTTAGGACTCCTGATTGCAGAATGGTAACTCAGCAAAAAGAAATCAAAATCTCATTCACAGGCAAAGAGGAAGCACACAATATATATAAGTAAAGCCAAGAATTAATTGTTAGCATAATGGAAATCTTAACAGTTTAATTCAAGAAACATTATTAGTCTACATCTAATTATTACAGAAAAAGAAAGAATAATAGTGCAGTTAGAATACTTTTATACAGAAGTCTCAATAGTAATAATAATAACAATAGCTATAACACTATTAAAATTGTAACAGTTCTTAGTTTCTGTCTCTTGGGGCTATGCTCACCATTCCATTGCTCCTCTAGGTCTTAAAATCAGTAGGTTTTGACTGCTGGAGAGGTTAACACCATAAGTCCCTTATCCTACATAATTTTGTAAAAATCATAAATATCTCATTCTAATATAACAACTACTTGTTACAGCTATCTGTATAAAACTATGGTTGTACTACGCAAAGATAAACAAAAGTAAACTAGCCATAGAGACCTGGTCAGTAAGAGAAATTGCTGTAATAGAAATGAAGTAAAACAAAGCTGCAGCCACACCAAGAAAAGTTCAGACAGGGCAAACCTGGCAAACATCAATCCTGAGGCCTTGCAAATTCAGTACAAAGTTTGTGACCTGTTACTGGGAATGGCAATACTACATTATAGGGCTACGTGGTTACAAGATAGTGCGGGACCAGAGGTGGAACAATGAAGTCAGCTGTCACGGAGCGTTATTCTAGGTGACTCATTTGGCATTCTAGTGGAGGTTGGATGTAGTGAGACTTAGTAATATGTAGGTGTATTTAAACTTATTATATGTATAAGAAAACATCCACAATATAAATAAATGACTGGTTTCATGATATTCACTTCTCCCACAACACATATTAAATGGTTGTAAGGTTTTGTACTTCTCAGCTAAAGGATGACAGCAAATATTTGTTTCTCAGAAATTACTCTTCCAGGACTCCATGTTCAGCAGTAAAATATTTTTGAATGATCACTGCACTGTAAAAAACAAACAACCCCCAAAACCTAGTAAAGCTTTTATGCATATTTGCCTGTCTGTATGCATTATTTGACTATGTTTGTGTATATGGACTACACGCTTTTATATATGTATTGGTAGGTAAAGATATTGTGTTTGGTGATACTAATCTGTTGTATTCTGAAGGCCAAAACTGCTTTCTGCTATGTGTATCTGGCAATCTGCTGCATTTAATAATACCTTCTTTCAGTGTATATAGCTCAAGTGAGCACTGAGGCAGTCCGCCCAAGGGAACAGTTAGATCTCAGTGGGAATGAGCAGAGATGTGTTTTTGAAGGCTTGAACATTCACACCTGAAATCCGATTACATGTCCACAATGGGTTTGATTCATGCCTGCTTAACACCTTTTCATCTACAGTTACATGTTTTAACAGGCCTCTATTCGTCTACACCTTACGTGACTGTCATGCATTTAACCATGTTTCCATTTCAACTCATCCTGAGTGTCACTCTCTTCCAGGATGTAGATGACCTGTACTTTTCATCAAGAGGTGTGATTATGGTGCATCCTGAGCAGAGCAGGAAACTGGGTCATTGTTCTTGTTGTTCTCCATGTCAGATTTCAGTCAGAAAAGAACTGTGAGATGTTGCATAATTAGAAGAAGGTGGGAAGCCCAATGCTGTAGTCAAATTTCCTTTCATCATCTCACTAAATTCCCAAAGAAAAATTAGCAGATCCCACAGAATGAAGCTCAGATAGATTTTTCCTTCTAGTTTTGTCACAGGCCAACATGATTGTTTAAATTGTCTACATTTTTTGAGCAATTGGGGAGGAGCAGATAAAAATTTAATCACTGAAATTTTGCATAATGTCACACATTAGCACAAAAATTGGGTGCTATACAATTGCATGGCTTAGAGTTTTTCAGATGGCTTTGGTTGATTTCTTTATTTGTTTGGATTTTTAAGTATGTTCTAGTACATCTGACTTCATAATTTTGCTCTTAATTTGGTTTTGTAAAGTTTTGTGATTTCAGGTAACTGAAGTATTAATAATATTCTTTGTACTATCAAGGAAAAACATTTTGTGACATTTGTGAGAAATCCAACATTTGGAAACAGATAATTGAAAAATTATTTGTAATTGATAGCATGTGAGTGAAACATTGGAAGATCTAAACATCTTTTGCTTTGTTCTTTTCCACTTTGTTTCGTAGAACACAAACTATTTTTGTAGAAAGACCATTTATATGGAGGAGACAATCCTTTGCTTCACAAACTGAAGCAATCATATTGTTTAATTTGTAATTAAAATACATATTTAATGAGGAAGGAAAACAGAGTTATATAAAATGCAAATTAATTTTACAGTTCTAATTTTCAAAATCATAATCACTAAGATTGTTTCACTATAAAACAACCTGTGTAACCTGGTAAAATGTTAAACAAATATCTTCCTGACACTAATTATGACATGGCCTCTCCCCTTTCATATTTTACTTTAAAGGTACATAGGATATTGTGCCTGGAGTATTTTCTTTTAGATAAGTGCAGCTTTAAGATACTGCACTTATTATATATTAATTCCTGTGCATTGCAGCATTGGACAGTTCACGTCATAGATCTTTTATTGTTCCTTTTATCATTTAAGAGTATCCTTCCTTGAGGAGTGGAAGTGAAGAGGGAGGTACTGATCTCTTCTCCCTGGTATCCAGTAACAGGATGCGTGGGAATGGTTCAAAGCTGTGTCATGGGAGGATCAGACTAGATATTAGGAAACATTCTACCGAGAAGTTGGTCAAACACTGGAACAGGCTCCCTAGAGAGTTGGTCGATGCCTCATGCCTATCAGTTTTTAAGAGGCATTTGAGCCGTTGCCCTTAATAATATGTTTGAACTTCCAGTCAGCCCTGAAGTGCTCAGGCAGTTGGACTAGATGATTGTTGTAGGTCCCTTCCTACTGAACTATTCTATTCTATTCTATTCTATTCTATTCTATTCTATTCTATTCTATTCTATTCTATTCTATTCTAATTCTACCCTAATCTATGCTATTCTATTCTACTCTATCCTATCCTATCATATGCCTGATAACAAAGGCCATATTACACGTATTGCTGTAAGTTCTTGTCTCCATGTAAAAAGGGCCACCAATACATTATTAAACATAGATTATGTCAAAGGATGACATTTACTACACTTTAAAATGTGTTGGTTTTTTCTTTTTTTTTTTCTTGATCAAATTTTTTTTTCATTTTCAGTTCAGGTTATAAAGACTTAATACGTTTTCTTGGTCAAGTATTAAAAAATAGTTCTAGCCTTCAGGGATATCTTGTGCTCTGCTTTTGTTATGAAGTGCTGGGACACAGTTTTACCACGTTTTCTCAAACTCTTTAATACAATGCTGTTATTTTTGTTCAAGATAAATCAGTTTTAGTGAAGAGTAAACCTGAACACGATTTATCCAAATCAATGCCCCCCCAACTGCACTACAAAGTCTCATTCTGCAGCTCTATGTGATAAAATAATACAATGCAAGTGTCAGAATTTATGTTAGATATAATAAATGCATACTGTGCTTATACTTTGGGGTATTTTCTACAGTATTTTATGATATATTGCATCTTTACACTTATTTGTATAAACACATGGGAATTATGATAATAAAATATGGGAATGTATTATTGTGATCTTCCTTAAAATTTCAAAATCATAACTAATGTGATAGTCTATATTTCTAAAATGTTCAGTGATTACACTTTGCTTTTAAGGTTTATGCGTAGTAATAGATAAACAAAAGAAGAAATTGCAGGAAGACAAGAACATTATTTTCTTAATCAGCTAAAAAAGGCAAAAGTAAACTTGTAACTCCACCTAAGGATTTTGCAGGTTTCATTGACATTTAAGTCAAATTTTCACTGTTCTCATATTTAAAACCTACTTTACTTGGTCACTGGCCCAGATTGCCTGAAGAATGTTTTACGCTGTGTTTCAGTTTCTAGCCAATATCTTCATGTTTCTATATAAATAAGAATTTCAACAAGAAAGTCATTAAGCGCACATATTTGGAAGCAAACTAGCTAATTTAAAACTGGTCTAAAAGTCTTTGAAATTTATCTGTAAAGAGATTCTTCCCTTTTTTTCCGTTATGTTATTGACAGCATATTTTGCTATTAAGTGAAATTAAAATACTTTTTCTGGAGTAAATTATTTATATGTTACACACTATGATTTAAAAGTAAGTCACATAGTACTGAAGAGGGAAAACTGCAGCTACCCTTTTCTACTATTCCCTTTACATTTTAATGGAGTTTTTATAGAATGTCCTATTGTATATTCATTACAGATGATGCCTAAGCGAACTGAGAGAAACTGTTCTGTTTACCCATATGTAATTTGAATTAGATCCAAATAATGGCTTGTGCCTGAATGTGTTCTTACAGGGCACTATTACCTGCATATCTGAGCAGATTGCCATATGGTTTTGAGACTAATGACCAGAGAATATCTTAACTGACTCTGGCATAATTTTTTACCAATATAGGTCAAGAACAGCTCTACTCAAGTGCTTATAGATGCAAAGATGTAAAATCAAGGTGGATGATATAAGAATCAAGCCTGTAATCCTTAAAGTCAATCATATTTACCACTTTCTCTTAACACAGATAAATTTCATGGCACAGAATGCCACAGGATGGAAATAAATATATTAATTATCACTGAGATATGAGGGACATTTTCAACATAAGTATGAGATTTGGGAAAGTATATTCAGGTGTGGGAGATTAGATTTTAAAGCTGAGGTAGGTAGACTTATATTACCAAAAAGATTACATATGTAATTAGGTTTTGTGTTGTGCTTTTTATTTTAGGAAATTTAAACTATGAGAAGCATTGCTGAACAAGGCTTAAAATGTATGTGCTGTCATCACTGTCATTATTCTTATGGCCTTTGGGAGAAATTATTATTTTCTTAGAATCATAGAATCACAGAATCATAGAATAGAATAGAATCATAGAATCATTAAGGTTGGAAAAGACCTCTAAGATCATCAAGTCCAACCATCAACTAACACCACCATGACTCCTAAACTAGGCCCCAGAGTGCCACGTCAATCCAATGCCTAACCACTCTTTCAGTGAAGAAATTC
>WAAD01016094.1:1630-28958 GCA_013389945.1 Fregata magnificens
AAAAAAAGAAGAAAAAGAAAAAACAACCTGAAGTTTCAATTCCTGGGATTCTTTTTTTTCAGTCTTGCTTGGAAAATTAGTAATGAAGACAAGGGGATATAATCCTAGTTACAGGGAATATATCTGCCTCCTCAGATGGAAACGTGATAAATCTTGACAAGATATTTCACTTTTCAAGAATTCTCATATATTCACAGAAAAACAGAAATCTAGGAATTAGTATATCTTGGCAAGAAAAGGCTCTTCAGCAAGAGCAAAACACCCAAGTGGATCAGAAAGAACTACCAAGTGTCATTAAAACGCCTGAGAAGATTTCTTTCCAAAGGAAGTTATAAAAATCAGATGAGTTGGTCTGAAAAAAACTTGCTGAAGAATCAGAAAACAGTAGAAAGCTCTGAACAAGCCAACCACCTAGCTGACAATTTTTCTGAGAGTCTTCTGACATTTCTCTTCTTGTTTTAGGCCACAGATTTATACAGTTATGCCCTTGGGTAAGGATTTCCATTTTTATTCACAAACATGAAAATAAAATAAAACTAAGCTTCATGCCTGTAGACAAACACCAATCCAACACATAAAAAGATAATGTCACATCCCATTTTCTATTTTCTCATTTTCAAAGCCAGCTCCATGATTTTGGGGGGCCTGCTTCATTATTCTGGTTAGAGTTGTGCAATTCTGGGAAACTTAAGCTAACACACTTTAATGAGTTCACAGAAGGAAAACCATCAAGTGAAAGAAAAACTGTTTGAAGCCTGACTTGGCTGGAGAGGTAAAAGAATGTGCTTCTTAAAAGAGTATAAACGTAGAGAAGAGTATCTTACATCCCATCCTGGACAGCATGTCTGCTGATAGGAACAGTGCTTATGTGGACAGCAACATAACATCTTTAGTAACTCCTAACAACCACAGGGAAGTTAAAGAACTAGGCCATACACAAAAACTGGAAAAGTATGTCAAGCCTACTCAGTTCTTTCCAGCTATTGCTAACCTTTTGGGTGGCAGCACTGCTGGCAAACAAAAATAGAAGAAAATAGTTTTTTCTGTAAACGGATTAAGATTAAAAACATATAGTTGTTCATGCAACTTTAGCATTACTTCCATAGAGAGATTAAAATTAGAGCTAGAAGCTTCACATGAAAGATTACTAGGTTTTGGTAACTATCAAGTAGAAGAATGTCTAGAAAAGAATCGACTACCTACATCCATTTTTTTGTAAGATTTAGGTGCTCTGATCTGTTTTAAGTGGTCTGGTTAGATGATGAATACTTCAGGTAGCTTAAATGCAGTACACTCCATGTTTTAATGGCTGCAAAATAAAACTCATCAACAGAGTTAGGCCAGAATAAACTTTCTGACAATGTCCCTCCCAAAGACCTTTTAGCATCTGCACTAGATTAGTGTCAGTACTCTCATCATCACTTTTGTGCATTTTCTTCTATTACATGCAATGAAATCTCTTGTAAAAAACCAAACCAAAACAAAACTCTTCCTGACCATATCTAGTGTAAGCAGCAAGGCAAATCCTGTGCAAAAATGCTTGTTGTCCACTTTTATCTCCAATGCTAGTTCCAGAAGAAAATCAACAAAGTCTGAAGTATCAAAGTAAATGTAAATTAAGACACTTCAAGCACAAGAAGTGTATGTCAGAAGTTTTGTTTTGACACAATCAAGTCCACTTCTGATATCAGTGAACTGAATTATTTGCATTTAAAGCTGATTAAAGCACTTAAGCAGAAAATACCAGTAATATGACTGATTTCTATTGAAATTGATACGATGTTACTGATCACTTGATAGTATCAGTTGATACTATTACTATGATTGTTTTTGATGAAAATGATTGATTTTTAATTCCTAGCATCAGCTTTTCAATCCATTTCAAAAAACTGAAAAAGATTTATTCCTCCTGTGCCTGACTGGCTCATATTAAATCTCTTTATGTTCCACAGCACTGTCAAGGAGCATGTTAGGAAAATACCATCTTCTCTTTTTACAGATTTTATAAAGGTGAAAGGCCTGCTCTGCTACGGATTCTCACAGAGCACACCATTTGATCTCTTATTCCAGTTCTCCAGAATGGAGAACATGACTACAAGTAGCAGCTTCTCCATTTTTCACAGAATAACAGTATCAATTGAACTTTGCATGAAAAGGCATGATTGTAACTTGCTTTTTGAGGTGGGATCAACAGGCAAATGCCAGCTATAACAGATCACAGCAAAGTATTGAAATGAACCTGAGAAATACAGGCACTGACACAGCTTGCCTTAGCACCCAGCCTTTACCCCACTGCAACAGTCATTAACTATTTTTGTCTTTTACATTTCATGCAGCACTCCTACTCGGCTCTCTCAGAGCTATGTGTTTGATGTTGACTTTTGCTAAGCAACCAGCTCCACAAATTGTGAGATGCTCATTTCTGGACTAGAACTGTCTTAGGCTAATATGTTTAACCTTCTGCTTTCACTTGTGTGTGTTTCTCTTTGCTCCTACATGCTGGCTGTACTGTTCTGATGTACTGTGATGTACAGAAGGATAAAGGTGGTAGAAACTCCCTATCACATGGGTTGATAAGTTCGAACAGAAATGAGTTTTGCCTCTTCTTGGTGCAGATTATACCTGTATTTCTGGGTGATCTTGTAGGGCACAGATTGATGATTAACGACTATAAAGTACAGCCTGAGATGCTCAAGTTAGAAACATGTCTATTTAATAATGGAAATTTTTTTTTCTCTTTATAAAAGAAAGTGATAATTGCTGATACCGAACTCATTTTATGAGCACTACAAAGCTTTGAAGGGTATCATTCACTTCCACTTTTGCTGGAACTGTACCATGTCTGAAGCCAGTTTTCTGTCAGTTTGGGTTAACAGCAGCTTTACCATTAAACAGCAGCAGCAGTCATTCACAATGTGACAGTTATATCTTTGTATCAGGAGAAACATACTCACAGCATTTAACCAGTTTTTAACTTCACATACTCTATTCTAGAGCCAACTGCAAAATGCTTCCAAATGATGCTTTAAATCTTGTAACTTATTTTGCTTTTGTCAAATGGAGGTTATAGCCAGTAAGCAATCTGTCTGGATGCCTACAGAAAGATTTAAACTGCAGTTTATGATATAAAACATTAGACAATCTCTTGGCAATCTCCTTTCTTCCTTTTTCTACCTCTCTCTCAAAAAAAAAGATGAATCAGTTTTCCTACCTGTTTCACCACATACCTGCACAAACAGTTTACACACAAGAACGTGTGACAGGCAGAAAATACCAGACCAGCATAGCTGGATATCTGTATTGCGAAAGCCAAGATTAATACTGCTTTGAAGTTGTCGGTGCTGCTGAGACCGCAGAGTATCGTTGCCTTCACATGACATTACTGGAGACAAATGAATTATTCAGAGTTCTTAAAGTTCACCATCTATCTCTGCAGAAACTGAGACCGCACAATTAGGAAACAATGCAGAACCTGCTCGCTCAGAAGATCTTGCTCTTGTTTACTGTAGAAGCAATGTTACTATTGGCACAGTTATTAACTATTTTTAATATTGACACTGCAGAACCATCATATCCACAGAAAATGGAAATGGCTAGGAAATAGTTAGCAATTGCCTAATTATTGTTCATGATGAAATACAGAAGAGAATCCAGTTAAAACTTTCAAATCCCAGGTTGAGTTAGAAGTAAAATCAGTTGGAAGACATGTCTATGTTAGTAAACTATAGATATATTTCACTGGTATTATTAAACACCTGACCTAATGTGGGCTTCACCAGGAGAATTTCCATGAGAAGCATGATGGACAAGTTTTATAACTGGGAAAATAATTTGTGTACGATGATTTCTGGATGAATCTAATGTAAACCAACTTTTCCTTTCAAACCAGAAGGAAGAAGCCAATTCTCTTTTTTTTTTAATCAACAAACAACGCCAATTTTATGCCTTTGCCACAAGACAAAAGATTTTTGTGAGCTAAATTGTGAAGCACTGCGTTTGATATAGTGCCATTTGGAAATTTAGAAAGACAGTATCTGAAGACCATCATGAACATTCATTCTGAAAATTTACCCGGGATATTTCTCAAATGACTAGTGAATCTGGTTTTTCTTGTCTTGGGTTGAACACTTGAACCGCCTTTAGTGGACACTAAATGCCAGTCTTGGCCCTGTTGACTTGTAACAGCTGATTCAAACGTTGAATGCCATATACATGCATGAAGTAAAGAAAGAGCCATTTTGAGAAAAGTTTTAAAAGCTTTTCTTTGAGTTTCATTCACATAGATAATGACAAATAAGCTTGATAGCCAAGAGGGGACAAAACCCCCACCTACTCTGTTTGAAACTAATCTAACAGAATTATCCTGCACATATTATGCATGCCAAGACTTATGATAGATGGTTGTGTTAAAAGCTTCTATTGCCACGAGATTGGACTGTATGCATCACTTGCAAGTAGAAAAATATTGCAGGAATGATGAGAATCACATCAAAAAGTACATTAAATTCTTTACATCACCTTAAATTCCATGGCCATTTTCTTTGCCTCTGCTTTATCATCTTAAAAAGTATGAAAGGTAATAAAGTTACTATAGCAGTAATACTGTACTATATACTTTTTTTTTTTTTTCTCCTAAGCAGAAATCTCCCAAGACTTGCCTTAACAGCTGGTTGGGAAATTTCTAGTTCATATTTTACTCTTTGGACTTGAAACTAGCGTAACTGTTACATCAGCCAGAATAAATCAGAGCAAGTCAGAGGCTTGGTCTAAGAGCTGAATTGGTTCTTGGCTGCTTCTGAGCATAACTATGGACAGAAAGTACTTATGTCCCCTCAGTGTTCCAACAAATCTCATATATGCCTCTGGGTTAAGCTTTTAAAAACATCAACTACATGGTTTATGTAATATTTTCATGACCAGCCCAGTTGCTAAAGTCATTTGAATCTATCAAATTGTACTAGATACAAGTATTTAATAATGCAGTATTACATTCAGAATAGCATATTTAATAGCATACATTACCTAAGAAATAGAATGCATTCTAAATCCATCTTTTTAATAACTTTTAACAGTTATGAAAAATTGCAGTTCAGTAAGTTCCTCTTGTTCTACTGAAGTTTATTTTACATAAAAACCTAATTAACATTCTATGCTTCACTGATTATTGTTGCATTAAATCATTATCTTAACCCCTTTTTGCTAAAACTGTGAAATATAATATATATTATGGACATAACTCACACATAATTGTGTACTTTATAATGATGTGTTGGTAAGAAGGATGTCAGATCATAGCAATTTTTTGTAATGAGAAAACTATCCATTCTCATTTTCAGTGCATTTAAAAAAAGGATATACATGAAAATCTAACAAGGTTCCAATTAACTTTACTGTCTTCTTTTGGGTTTTGTGAAATGAAACATATTAAGTTGCAAACTCAGTAAATTAGCATGGATCATTAAAAAAAATCTTATTAACAGCTATTTTGCACTTCAGCTGAATTGAAATTTGGGCATTCTGCGTTGGTGGCAACTTCTACCTTGGCAAGACTACACAACCTAAATGTAGATTCAAAACAAAAAAAAAAAAAATAAGGCACCGAGAACTGCTTAGGTATTAAATAGAGAACAACATTTAGTCACATGACTACATGCTGGCAAAACCCTTTGAGCCTGTTGTTGGAGCAAGACACACATTTCTGATGAACAAAATAAAATTTAGTCCATTCAACATTTGTGTGTCAGCCATGCTTAGCAAAAAATCTTTGACTGCAGCTATTTTACTGAAATTTAAGTTGTGCCATGTATCATTTNCTATGCCAACAGAGTGGATAATGGGAGAGAAATTCTCTGTAAGAAAAAAACCAAAAACCCAAAACCATACTGAATAGTTTCCAGTTTCTATTTGCTGGCAGGAGGATGTGGGGACAGAGTGCCCTAACCAAAAGAATAACTCCTCAAAACCAGACAGACAATGGAATTCTCATGTCTAATAGAAATTGAAGGCTTAGTTTGAAAACACTTGATTATTTAGACATTTCTGCATGGGTAAAGAATTTACGAACTCTATTCTTCACACTTATCTCTGACTTTCCATGTAGTGGTGGTTATATTTCAAGCTCTTAATGCTGCTCTAATATTTCTTCATGTGTAATTGTACTGCAAGGTTACATATCTCTGAAAATGTGCAAATTCCTATTAATGATGAGAACACTCCAAGATGTGAAGAATTTCCCAACACTAATCTCAGCAAAGAGAAAACTCGGCAAAAGAGAATTATTCAAAAATCATTGCCACCCAAAATGCTCCCTAGAACCAATTTTCCATTTTGTTAGAGCTGGGAAAACCTGAAGCTGTAAGAGCAAATAAGACTCAAAAGCATCATTCCCCACCTTGACATTGTTTTGCTGTTGACATCCTTCCCCAAACTCCTAAAGGAGGCACCTGATCAATTACCCCTGAGCTGTCACTAGTCCCCCTATGTCCCCCCAGTGCTCCGGTTTGGTTGCACAAGAGGAAAAACAGAAAAGATAGGAAGAGCTGTGAGTTTTGGGAACAGCTGTAAAAGTCAATTATATATTTGAAAACACTTGAGAAACACAGAAAATAGTATGTGGGATTACCCCTTTGATAGGATCTCAGCACACCTCCGGACTGAAGAAGTATTTCTTTGAAATGACAGCTCTTTCTAGCTTCCTGAACTTTCGATGAACCGAAGCAGACAATTCATATATTTGATATCTCTTTTTATATATACACATGGGATGTAAAGATACCATAAAAGTTACAGTATAAATCAGATGTCACCACCTGTCATCTTTAATATCGGTATTGCTTTTCCAAAACAGAGTAATCTGTTTGAGAATGACAGGCGATCTTCCCTTATGGCATGACTTACACGTACTTTACCCCTTCCTCTTTTCTCCCATTTTCACTCGCTTTAGTTTTATTACCATTGGCCAGAAAGTGCACTCTAATAAAACTTAGCTAGCCCGCGTTTCATGTTCAGTCCAACTTTTAGCAAAGCCAGCAGGAGCCCCTGCAGTGAGCCAGTGGGGTAAAGAGGGTGCTGGGGAAGAACCAGCAGATGAGGAGCCCTGAGATGCCAGACCAGTCCCCACTTTTGCTGCTGCCACACCAGAGCAAATTAATCATGTAGTGAGCCAGTACAGTTTACTTTTTAACCTCTTTACATTAGTAACACCTCACTGTCACGCCCACTGCTGACTACAATGAATTAACATGAAAGGCTCTGCAGTATATATTGTATACTTACACCTAATTGCTAGATATGACATGTTAATACTCTTACATATATAAAAAAAAAAATCTTCACTCAAGGCAAAAAGACAGAATATAAATTCATATCACCTTCAGAGAAGTCAGTGAGTTTACATCATCACAAGAGTTCAAAAGGAAGAGTTTGGAGTCCCGCCTGGGACCTTTTTGAGACTGACATTCACTCTGGCTAATGTCAGACTAGTGTAAATTCTGAGGAAGCCCACTGAATAAACATATATATCAACTTAACACAGACTGGAATCTATTTCAGGATCTTCCCGCACTGCCTATAGAGACACAAATGAAAATACTAGCAGGTTTTCAACGTAAGTTAAGGGGTTTTTGGTAATATCATCATTTAATATGTCATATCTAAATGTCAGCTTTAGTTCATATATATGTCACCTAAATAGTTAATATAAATACTTTTTGTGAAATAGCAGCAGCCTTTAAAATTTTAGAAAGGTCAGAACTGATAAGCAGAAGCACATATATTGTCTGCCCCTGTTTACAGTTATTCTGCAAAAATACCAGATAGAGAATGTTGTCCTTGGTCTGTAGCGTAAATAAGATGCCCCTGAGACAATGTTTTACACAGACACATGTTCCAGTCAGTCCTCGGTGGTGAGATACACATTATTCCAACCAAAACTTAGAAAAGCAAAAAGCACCAAGCGATTTCATACTCCTTATTCACTATCCTACTTACTCAGTATCCTTCTTATCAGAAATGAGGAAAAATAAAAATGTTACCATAGCTTCTACATAGATCCTTCCTTTAAGTATTCTGAGTTCTTTCTTTTCCAAATACATAGCATTTTTTCCAAATAAAGCCAAATTTAGATTGTAGAAGCAAGTGATTTGCTGGATTTCATCTCCCTTGTCAAGTCCTCTTATTTACATTTAATACATTTAAACACTGCAGGATTTACCTTTTTGCATTTTAAATCTGTAGCCTGAAAATAAGCCCACAGTGTGGAGTTGTATCCCAACCATGCATTCTTAGCAAATGCTGATAAACAGGCCACACAGCATGACAACAAATATTTCTAATCCTACATATATTATATCAAAACTCTGATAAGAGGTTTTATAGTCTTTAATCCTACATGTATCAAAACTTAGATAAGAGGTTTTGTTGTCTCCAAATAGATGTAGATGCTTCAAGACTGATTACAATTTTTATTTCTCTTACAACAAGGCTTGAAACAATTGCTCCCATAATTAGTTTTCAGACAGAATAAATCCAAAATTTCAAACCAAAGACAATGGATAAAGGGAATAAGAGAACATTTAAGATTTCAAAGTGTCTCATAATTTTTTGTTTGTTTGTTTCCAGACAACATTACTCTGAAGCCCCAGAAATAAAGACTGGGAATCATACAGATTTTTAAAATTAGCTTCAGAATGTTTCTAAAATGAAAGGCTTCATAATGGGACATTCTTAATATTAACGTAAAATGAATCTATCCATCAAAAAAAAAAAAAGACATAAGAGCCCTTTTGTTTTCTATACCAAAACCAATTCTGAAAGTCATTCATCAAAGAGTAGAAGGGTTGGAGACAGAGAAAAGCTAATTATTCTGCTTTCTGCTACATTAGCATGAAACAAAATACTGTGGAGCATTGTTTTTTTTTTTTAAAAAAAAAGGTAAATAAGCCTAGATTAATACTAATGTTTGTTTGGTTTTGGGCAGGGGTTTTTTGTTTGTTTGGGGTTTTGTTTTGTTTTGTTTTGTTTTTTTAATCTTTTAATCTCTGTAATTCACATGCTGATCACCACCTAGAAGTACTGAAAACAGGCTGCATTTGATTTTGGACTAACTTCAAGCCAAAATCAAGGACTGCAGACCCATGTCAAGTATCTTCTGCTTCATTGCTCAGTGGAGAGATTCAAAGTCACAAGTGAACCATTTTGAGAAAGAGGTTGCAGTGAATTAAAGCACATGAAATATACAGAATCTCCAAAGTCCTTTACTTACAATTTTGGCTTCTAAACTGCATTTTTCTTCCAGTTTAGTTTCACCACAGGCATCTACTTTGCATGTGACAAGATGGCTTTGCAACATGAACAAAACTGTAGATCAGGAGATTTGCTCCAAAGGAGCACTCTTGAACCAAACTAAAACTCTCAGTAGACCAACAGTGACCAAAAGGACACAGTTCATTTCTGTCAATCACCCTCCTCCTACAATTATTGTTGGGTTATGGAAAATGTAAACAAGATATTGGTATATAAAGTCACATTAGACAGTTACTATAACAGAGTGTGTGACATTTAATATTTGCTTTTGACTCTGCTGAACTGCAGAGTCAAAATCCTTGCTGTTATGTGACTATAAGAATAAAATTTATATTTGTATAAACTCGCCCTCTGAAAGCTACTTGAGGAACAATGAGAAAAGACCAATATTCACTTCAACTGAAGACAGTTCAACTGAAACAAGGTTTCCTTTTTGGCAAGACAGCACATTTACGTTCTAAGTCTTCTTTATTTCTTTCTAAAACTTGGAAGAAAAAATGAACAAAATATTCTAAGCTAAAAAGACAGAATCTGTGTGTCTGTGTTTTAGTAGTGTGCATTCTTTGACCAAAAAATGGTCGCGCACCTCTTCAGGTGCATGAGAAAATCTGACATGTATCTGGTCTATGCTTTGTTAAAGCCCCTTATTCAAGATAGATTTTAAGAATTAGGCAGATTTTGACTCTTTGTTCACTTTATGACTCTCATGGTGACACTAGCTCATACAGACTGAAGTTACAAGCTAGGATATTGATGGCCTAAAAAGTTGGAGCAGGAAACAAAACAAAAAGACAGACTTAACATTTCATTGCTACAAATTAATTTTGGTTCTTCAACTGCATAGGATAGTGACGTTTGATTTTTCTCTTGAAGGAGGAGGTATCAAGCCAGCAGCTATACAATTTTGGAAGAGGCAAGATCCCCTGAATCTGCAACAGCAAACACTTAGTCTCTGGAGTCCAAAAGAAGGCGACTGTAAAAACAGCCTGCTACCCTGTCTGGATGCGCCAGTGCTAAACATGTTCAATATGGGCAAATAGACTGAATATGTTAAACACAGATTCAAGATTCTTATTGCTCCATTCTTTTTCTATTCATGCAGCACTTGATCCACATTCCCGTGTCTTCCTCTCTCCCGTCCTTCTTGTCTTCTGCTTAAATCGAGCAGACAAGCTTGACAAGCTTAGCTGAACTCTGAAGTGATATAATTGCTGTGATAGGCTAAAATGCAGTATGCAGCCTTGCTTCAGGCCACGAAGTCTGGGGATAAGTGACCAAACTATATTAAAATCAGCTCAGGCACAGGAGGGGTTCAGGAGCATTTTAAAGGACGCTCTCTTGTAACTGATAGCCTATCTACCATATTTCACTCTTCTGTATGGGAAGCAAACATTGGAGACAGACCTCTCCTTTCCATCCTCTCATCCCTTCACATGGTTTTCCTAATTATTAGACCATTTGGGAGAATAATTTTGAACAACCATTGCCACTGACACTAAAATCTATAAGGAAAAAAATGCCGATACCAACATTAGCATTTCTTGTCTTCAAGAGATAATACCTTCTGATAAAATTACTGCACATAAATAAGGAAAGAAAAATTTTAACTTTTGAATGTCAAGAATATATTCTTTGTTGTTTTCCTTTTCTATTTTCTTATGCCATTGACATAAATGGGAGGTATCTACATATAAGGATGGCCGATTCCCATAACACAACCAACCAACCTTCACGATAAACAGTGATGATATTTCTCATATAGAAAGATGATTCTAATACAATACTGAACTATAACAATTTTCTTATATGGGGCATGAGAGGAGCTGAGTGTGACTGATTAGCAAATGAGATTGGTCAAAAAGTCTAGCCTATTCTTTAAGATGAGAAAAGGAAGAGACGTGTGAGTCCTTACATTTTTTTTGCAGGCACCTGAAAAGCAATACAAGTGGCTTGTTTCAGACTAACAGGACACATACTGTTAATTGTTCTTTCTCTCTCTTTGTAATAATCTCCTAATACAGAGACACTTCCTAATATAAAGACATATTGTATCCTTATAATATAAAGATTATAAATTATATACATATAAATACATAAATTAGATAATATATAAANAGTACGGGGATGTTTTTTTTGTTTGTTTTGTTTTAAGATTTACATAGACACAATTAATGTTTTACTACCGCTGTTTAATTAATATAATGCTATAAAACATTTTGACGGTAAATATTGCATGCAACTATTACTAGTTATTTACTACATATCTAAATATATTTTCTATAGAATATGTAAATATATAGACATATCTAAATATAAATTCTAATATAATTTTACAATTTCTTTAGGTACAAGCTCTACATGAATTCAGTGTGATAAAAGAACAAAAATCACCTGAAAAGTTTTTTACAAAAAGGCCATGGAAATGTACATGACAAAAGCAGGAATTCATGGCAGGATCGAATGTAATGAAAACATATGCAACCCCTCTGCAGTGCAGAATAACGTTTCTCCAAATGAGATGATGTTGTGTTATAGCTGGTCACATGGACTGCTGAAAGTCAAAGACTCAGTGACAACAGACATTATAAGCACCAGACGCAACTTCAAAAGCACTGTAAAAAATCTAGATAAGAGCAGTTGTTCTGGAAAGCAATCCTCTGTGTGTCCTTTGCCCTGGCATAAATAACTGTGCAATCTAACAGTACAATCTGCTCTTTCCTCTGCCCTTACCATTTGTCCTGCTCTTGCATAACCACAATAGGCACCTCAGCTCTAATGAGTGAGGTAGGGGAATTTTATCAGGCAGAGGTAGAGAACAACATAAAGAAGAAAACAGATTTTTAAAAGGAATCTAATGAAAGGTCAGAGGAAAAAAACTTGCAGGTTGGTTTTTTTCTAAAGAAACAAACAAAACCAAAACCACCAAGACAATTCACATGAATTATGTCACAGTATGATAAAAGTGAATATCCTGAAATAATTAATCTCAAGAATTCTCCAACACAAAACAGGTTTGAAATACTTTGCTTCACAATAAGTCATCATTCTCTTTACCTACTTTCACGCAGGTTTCTGTTATCTCAGAATCACCTAATTGTCTTTTTCTTTCTTTGCTTCTTTTCCTACAGTATTTTTGCTGATTGTACTGACTACTCCTGCATTTGCTTACTTGAGTTATAGGTTAAATAATCTTGCTAACAAGCCACGACTGTGAAGTTTTTTTCTGACAACACAAAGTTCTCCAAACATCTTACCTGTATTAAAAAAATGATTACTTTCTTTTGACATTTAAGAAACAAAGAAGTTTAAAGTGAAATGCTTCTCTGCGAAGCAATATTTCTTGTTAAACATGGTGAGGATCTCTAAAGATACCACAGATGTTTAGAATATCCCACATAAAGATATATTTTCAGGTAAGTTTGACAGCAGTTTGTAGAAGACATACAACAGTTCTGAAAGTTGCAATCTCACTCCCATTTCCTCTACACATCACTCTCTCACAGGAAGTTAATGGGGTATAAGTCTGTAAGTGCAAAAAGATTAGAAGTGGGAAGAAGCCTTAGCACTGTAACATTAATCAGTAGTGGCATGTCTTATACGTAGCACCTCACCATCAAAACATTATTGCTCTATTTTTGAGATGCATCTCCTTCTAGATTTGGAATTTAGTCAACTTATCCTTTCAAACCAACTATAAAGTAGCCATGAGATCATATAATGGTACTTCTATGAGTAACTGTTTTCAATTGCTATAACTGCAGTTAACTGGATTTTTCGTCTCAACTTGAGATGAACTTCTCATGGAAACCAAAGTTACAACTTGTATATCAATACAAACTATAAAAGCAACCTCTGGTATGCAATTCAACATATTAGGCTTACATGATTTATTCCATTAAGGACATATTTTGTACCTAATAAGAGCCAATAGTTTATATACACTTTAAAAAATACAGTTCTATGCTCAGATTAAATTCGTATCATCCACAGTTAAAAAATCCATCATTGAAAACAATCCCAAAGTATTTTCAAGTAAATGTTTATGTTGACAGAATGAAAGGCTTTTTCTAATCTTTTCTATCCTCATATTTAGTAGAAATCAGTGTTATTTTAGTGAACAGACATTAATTTGCCAGATAAAACCAACTAAAATAGTGTATTTTTAATAAAAATATAGGATGAATAACACAAAACAAACTTTCCTTCCAGGGAAAAATCTCCAACCAATCTTAGTCACTACATTGAAAAGCAAAGCTTTTCAAAACACCTCAATGCAGTAAATTGCAGATACTAAAATTATAAGGCAACTTACTCACTACAGCTTAATAATAAAACTAATTGAAAAATACTCAAGAAGTATATAGTCACATCTGATGACATTTTAGCAAAGTGAATAAGCTCTCAGTACTGATTTTTTTTTTGTTTTGTTTAACAAAATGTGCTAAATTACTAGTAGGGTTCCCACTGTACAGTACAATATAAATACACATAATATAAGAAAGTGGTAGCACTTACCTGAACAGATTAGATTAAGTTTAAGCATCAAGCCTCTTTCTAACCTATCAACTTCAAGTTTTTAGTAAAACATTGGGTAAACTGCAAAGGAAGTGGCCACATTGTTACAGCTAACAAGTACAGGAAAATTTTGTATCAGTTGGAGACAAATATAAACTCCTTCATAATACCTTAAATACCAAATATAGGATTTTTGTTTTCTCTACCAGTTACTGCTGTAGATCTCTCTTCTATATTAATTCAAAGTGCACTGGAAATACTTACAGCATCTTTCCAGGATGAGAACAAGGGCAAAGACCTAGCCAAAGAGAAGGGTGGTGGGTAGGTTTCTCAAAGACTTTAAAGAACTTTGTTAATAATACTTCTGGTGGCACACACAAATGCTACTTCCAGTTCATCTTCCTTTGTGCTACATTGCACCACTACTGCTGCAACATTCCTTTTTCTTCTGGACACTTCCACCTCTTGCTGCTGCTTCTCCTGTGTCCTGTCCTTTTCTCCTGTTGCTCTGCCTTCTGGGCATTTTTTTAATTCTCTTACCATCCTTCCCCCAAGCTCATTAAAGTCTAGAGACGAAGCAGACAGCTACTTCAGTGGCCACACAAAAAACAGAAGGAAAAATAATCTTTCTTCTACAACCTCAGTTGACACCATGTTTCCAGAACCATACAGGCCTTCAAAACCCCTGAGACAAGTCACTCACGGGACAGCAAAAATAAAGCCAACCGATGGCCATAAGAGGCATGCACCCACATACATATTATACATACATACAGCACAGATAAGGGACGGGCTCGCAGTTACTAGATTAAAGTAACTTGCCTCTCAATATTGAGGTTAGGGACATAAAAGGCACTACTTCTTTTACAGTGTTGCAATTGCTCTTGTACTTGAAAATCAGTTCTGCCTCTATGGGTTTTGCCATGATTTTGTCATTGCTTGGTGTATATGAATTCCTACTAAGAAGCGTCTTCTGAGTCACGGAGGGCCAAAATCCTTGAAGCTCACAGCAAACACACAGTATTGTGTTTGACTTTTCTAAATTAGAAATACAGAAATGCTGACAATTATCCATCTATTTTTTTCCCTGTATTTCCCTCTGGCCATTCGCTAAGTGGACAGATGGATGCTGTTCAATAGCTCACTTACCCTCTGTCATTACACCCATAGAACAGATTACGGGTACACAGTACTAATGAGACCCTCAGAACAAAATATTAAATGTCAGTCACCCTTGGAAACACATAGCAAATTAAAACTAATTTCACGTGTACACCACAGAATTACAAATTGATTTTGACACCACCAGAGTAAGATAAAAAGCCTGTAACAGAAAGCAGGAGGATCTGGACTTTATAATCAAATAAAACACAGATGCACGCTAGAAAAAATAACCCAGCTTGGTGACTCAGCTACATCTCGTGGGTACTATTATGATGAATGAAGACGGCTGCTGGATCAGTACAGAGTTCTTACTCAGACACTCTCCCAAATCAAATTACAAGTCAAAACAATAGGGAGGCACCTCAGAATAGCCCCTAGCCTGATGATCACAACTAACACTGATACTACAGTGAGGTGTTTTGATTTCACTACATCCTTTTACATTTACCCTCCTCTTTTCTGCTCCACCCTAGCAGGGAGGATGTCCTTCCACCTCCTGCTGTCCTGAGACCCTTTTGGACCGGACATCATTAGAAGTGTTCAAGGTCAGGCTAGATGGAGGTTTGAGCAACCTGATCTAGTGAAAGATGTCCCTGCCCAAGGCAGGGTGGTTGGACTAGATGACCTTTAAAAGTCCCTTCCAACCCATACCATTCTGTGATTCTACAGAATGTGGGAAATGCTGGGGCAGGCTGTGAGGAAATCCTATGTACACCGATACGTTCCCTGCACTTAGAAAGATTTGGCCTTTCATGTGACAAATACAAATTCAGTGTGCTAGACAGAGCCCCTGAAGGGAGCCAAAAAACTCTCTGATTAGCATCAACACCAAGTAGATGTTACAGTACACTTTTCTTGTAATAAAACAGAAGGCAGAGAACTCCTTGTATGCTCAGAACAACCAAATGTGCTTGGGGACAGATTCTCCACTTCACTACCCCAGAATTACACTGGTACGACTCCACTGAAATAAGACCGTGTTAAACAGAGTAGAGACGGAGATGGTTATCTTTAACACTCAGCTAGCCTTGTCACCCTGCATTTCTTTTATGGAGCTACTGGTGGGTGATCTAACACGAAAATTCCTTCTTTCCCATCAAGGCAGCACAAACACTACTAGAGTCCTAGTGAGACTCATTTTGATAGTTTAATGGGACTTCTGTGGCTTACATACCTTACACTATCACTCTTCAAAAGAGCATTTCACCAGGAATGCATATATATCTGCACTGCCAGACTGAGAGGTCTGGAAAATCTGCTGGTGGTTCTGAAATATTTTAGAGCTGCTTCCTCACCCTTTCTAAAGAGGAGGAAAAATTTTAGCAGATCGCTTTTCTTGAAGTGAAAAAGTATTAATGGTCATAACATGTACAAAATGAGGGCTTCTTAAAGAAAAGAGAGGAATAAAATATCAATTACTTCAAAGATCATGCAGTGCTTTAATTAGAGTTCTTCCTCTGATCAGCTAAAGTGATAGAATTGAGCTATGATACCATTACAGAAATGGATAATTTGAAAACTGCTACGGTTTTGGTATCAAAGCAGAAACCATAAGATTCCTTCCCTTTCCCAGCTACACACCTTGAAACAGGCAGACCTGAGACGAAATCATCACCTGTGTTCAACATAGGCCATCCTAAATTATCCGCTATGAAGTTAGCTACTAAAATCTTTTCTAAGGATTGCAACATGTTGTTATGAAGCGCACACAACTAGATTTTAAATGCTATCTATCCGTCACTAACTTTTCAGCATTCAAACACCAGTTGTAAAGGGAAGGGAAGATGGAGAGGGACCGTAACAGTCAACATCTCACCTTCTTGAGAAATCACTGCAAAAACATAGTTTTCAAATATTTCCAACTACTGTTAATCTGTTCAGCATGTTTCTAATGAAAGCCTTCCCAGCAACCCAAAGCCCACGTGTGCTTGAGTGAATTAGCACAAAAGATAAAATGATATGCAGATCAAAACATCAAACCACAGAATTACCTGATTTTCAGCTTCTTAGGACTCATAATCTCTCTCCTGAGGCACGAACATTTCTCTTTCTTAAATCTTACAGTTTCAAGGTTTTCTTTGCACAGCTCATGATTTCAGAACAAAGTAGCACATTACCAGCCTTCTATTCCTTTCCTGCAACACTCTCCTTAAATATTTGGAGCCCAGGACATCAAAGGGAGCTGTCACTCCCTCAAACTAACCCTGACTACTGAACACATTAGGAAAGCTGTCATCTCTTCAAAAGCCTGTCCCATGTGATGTGTTTGGGTTTCCATCCAGCAGCATTTTATCGAAAGTGCTTCACACTTTTCAGCTTCCAGGGAAAAAAAGAAAAAAGGAAAAGGAAAAAAAAAAAAAGGAGGGGGAAAAAAACCCCCTTAGAAACGTTATTTGGCTCCTGGGGTTTGAATGCATCTGTCTCAAGAGAGCAATCAGAGGCTACTCCGACATCAGTAAGAGGTGCGGCACACAACAGCTGATGCGATGCAGCAGAGCAGCCAGCGCTGCGAGCAGGGCACACGCAGGCACCGCAGGGCCTCTGCTTCACACCGGTCCCCCGTCCCCAGAACAAACCTCCCCGCTCAACGTGCACGAGCTCAGAGAACAGCTACCCCAGAAGCCTCTACTCTCATTCAGGAGAGCACACGCTGCCGGCTCTCCCCACAAATGCAAAGCAACAGCCTCTGAAATACATTCTAAGAGGGAGCGGTTCTTTGAAAACATCACTTGTTTTAAGGGAAGAGAGCGCCCTTTTTCAGAGCTGTGAATGGGGATGAACCCTGTCCACATAAAAAAAAACCTCGGCCATGAGCACTGACTGTAAGGAGATGTCCATTTGAGACAGAAGTTTGGGTTTGGGGAATTTCAAAAGGAAAAGGGACTCTTCCCTGCCCCAGCACACACGCTCCCTCCTGCCATGCTGACTGGCTAAGAGGAGGCCATACAGCCTAATCTAAACAAGGCACAAGTCAGCATTTATGTCCCTGAGCACAGAGGCTCCAATGCTTCAAACCAACTGCTTTGATTCTCATTCTTCAGAGAGAATGCTTTATTTCATGTCTAAGGGAACACCCTCTACAGTGGCTAATTCAATTATTTCTCATAAAATGCATGTAAATAGCTCAGTATAGGTATATTATATGAAACAGGAGGGATTTTCCCCCCACACACACATATTTCCATGGTTTCATCAGAGCCGCTCTTTATAATGGCACACAATTTTTTAAAATCACATTTTAAATATCTATTGTGCTTCAAAAGTCTGCTTATCTGCATTAAAATATCTCTACATTGGATGAAGCTTTTCTCCTTTAGGCCAAAAATTAAAACAAAAGTTAGAGGCAATAACCCTAATTCCCTAACCTCTTCAGGGAGATTCAATAAACTTTCTTCTCAAACAAACACTACTCAAATAAGAATGGTTTAAATTACCTATTAAAAGGCTGGTGATGGCATGCAATGGAAGTAACAGAAAGATTTGTCTTGTACTACTTTGCACATTTAACAACACTCCATAAGCATTAATTCTCAAAAGAAAAGTCCGAGGAACCTAGTAGAGAATTTCTACTATGGTGTAAGGAAAACTACAAGGGAGATGCAAAATCACTGTCCCAGAACAGAGAGGAAGCCTGGATACAAACCCTGGCTTAAAATTCATCCTTCGCCCCTGAGATGCATGGGGCCAGCCACTATTTATGGCCCAGCAATGAGCACTTCACCTCCTGAGGCTCTGCAGCCACCTGCCCTGGGCAGCCATGTGCTGTCTCTCTCCTCCAAAGCCCCTGGGGATGCTTTCCCTCAGGAGCAGCCCAACACAGTTGCTAGGTGTGACGTGCTGAAGGTATACAGGAGAGCGTAAGGGAGCCTAAAGAAAAGGAAGGTGTGTGCGTACGGGGGAACAGCCGAAGGTAATCATGCATCCTTGCTCTCTTTTGCCTGCAGGATGGAGAGTTGCCCCAGTAATTCATTACCAGGTCTCCGGTGAGATCTTGTAAGAAAAATGTGCCTAGAGAGCCTGTTGTGTCTCCTGTTGTAACAAGTTCAGTTCCACGCAACAAAAACATAAGTTCAGTCTCAGGGCTTCAGCGAGGCTTGCAGAAATGAGGGCATGTTGCTTCCAGTGACTGGTTTTAAAATATGACACAGAGCACTGGGAAACATGAGCTATAACGAAAACAAGAAATGAGCGATACTAACCCACCTGCTTTTTTGGCCTGAAATGAGAGAGGTCAGATTCAGTGACTGGGACTTGCCACATAAGCTTAATTTTGGTACTGTGGGTAATTTCTCTAGAGAAATTATTCTTACTGTATAAGTAAAAGAGAACAAGCATCTAAAATTATTTAGTTAACTAGACCATCCTCACCTGCCTTGGTCAGCCCAACCTTCCAAGTTCAATAAAAAATAAGATTAAGGGGCAAAGTGATTGGTTTGTAAGGTTTCTTCTTACAAGAAAAATTCAGTCTTCTTGTCTCAGTGACAGCAGTTAGGATAGACATGCTGTGCAAGGCGGTTTGTCTTCAAACAAGTTGGACAATATGATGCTTCACTAAAATTCACATAGATTCATCACCACCAAGTTTAAAAATCAAAATTGGCTAGGTCAGGGAGGGGAGCAGAGGGCATCCAAAATGTTTTCCAATGGAGGTGGGGAAAGTATCTCTGGTTCAGCTGAAAGCAACTGAGGATATTGCTACAGCCTGAGCATTTGTATGATTTCAACACTCCCTCCCGGCTTCAATCTATGAATGATCCTCATGTTCACTTAGAATAGAAATAAGGATATTTTGTATGTACAACAGGACTTTTTATTGATTAATGCATTGTTTTTCAGTCTGCAGGAACATGCCAGAATGAAACCTGGATCTATGGAAGCTAACAAAGTCTGTCCCACCTTTCTAGAAGAGAGGATCTTGTTCTGTGCTCGTTATTCTGATCCTCCAAAAGTCCTATTTGGGCATGAGAAATGTACTGGTGAAAAAGTATGCAAGATATTGACAAGGCTGATTGTTAACATTAAATGACTTTAACAATTTTTTTTTAATTAAAACTTTACTGTTCAGCTCAACTGAAACTTTCAAAGCGGCACTATTTCTCCTTGATGTTCAGACCTTTAATAAAGTAACTAGTCTCTCAGTATTTTATGGGCTGTGTTAATAGTTCTCTAAGGTGTTCTGCATAGTTTCAGGCCAGCGTTTCTTAGGCAGCCTTACGAACCTCTATCGGGCATACAATACATCTCTCAATGTTCAGAACTGATGCAAGCAGACGATGGCCTTCTCTGTCCCTTTTATTTCCTGTATAATTACCCCTATAATAAATTATTAATATGATCCAGCATTTTATTGACTCATCCGTGCACTTGTTTCAGGATTGGAGATGTAATACTTTGAACAGTCCAATGCTGTAATTCATTGCCATTGCCTAAAGAGAAAATTTTGGTGAGTTATTTCTCATGACAGTCACACATAGGAGGATGGGGAGCAATCTTAAAGAGAAAAGATGAGTATGCTTAGGTACTTCTGAGGTTAGCTTTGCCACACGACAAGTCAACATACTTTTCTTTTCCTACAAAGAATCTTGGTGCATATTATCAGTGCAATGCAGAAAATATTCTTGAGTTTCAGTCATTAACTTTATAGGATCAGAAGGTATGTCCCGAGTTGCTGACTGGGGTTCCCTGTTACTGCAGACAATGTATTACACAACATTTATAAACACGGTCAAGATGAGTAATTGTAATGGCAAATCTGACTATCTTTTGAATACTACTTTCAAAGCTTGTTACACTAGCAAACCAAACTGCATATGTAATTAGTAAGAACCAAACAAAACCCAGTAAAATACTGATACGATGGAAGACTAAGTCAACTCAAAGTCTAGTGCTTAACTGCCTAGAAAGTAATTTTTAAAAAATCCACAACAATACAATAGGCAATGCATTAAATGGAAAGCAAAATAAATTTTTATTTTAAAAACTAATTCAGAAAAATTATTTCAAGAAAGAGCCAGGACCAGTGTGTCTGGATGTCTGAATAAATGGGCACAAAGATTGTTCTCGATCTATCCCACCAGGATACTCCCTTCTATACTTACGTTACAATAAAAATATCTGTGCTGTCTGGCACCGCTCTGCAAGTATCCGGAGAGGAAAATGAAAGTCAGAGATGGCATCCAGCTGAAAGTCAGCTTGGATGTCACAGCCTGTAGAGAAGTGCCCGGGCGCCACTGCAACACTAACAAGGTGCCTGGATTAATATAATAGAGACCAGAAATCAATTAACGGCCTCAATGACAGGAAAGGCAAAGGCCTCAAGGAGGAAGGGGTGTTAGAGTTGATGCACAGGCTACAGGAGAAAAGCCACTGCCCCTTTTCAAAGAAAGTTGTTTCTGAAAGAGAGAGATGGTGCTTGGCTGCCTGGCATACGCTTTTCATCTCTGGGATTCCAGCGCGAGCCTGCTGAAGATCAGAGCTAGGCTTGGAAGTCACACACACACACACACAAACAAACATGAAAAGGAAAGGAAAAACTGGCATGGAAGAGACTGTTTGCTTTCTAATCTCATGTAAAAAAGCTGGAGCAGGGAGACTGAACAGGAGTTAAAAGACAAATTTTGCTTTTGATTTTTAAGTGCGTGGTTGCAAGATTACCTTTGACTGATGAAGAGGACTGCAGCAGAGGTGAGGGATGAGAAAAGGAAGGGAGAGAGCGTCGTTTGTACCCGTCAGCCCAACAATTCAGAGGCAGGAGGGCCAAGAAACTACTGTTTTCTGCTATGAGAATGTGAAGAGCAGGCTCCAGGCTTCCCTCTGAGCCTGCCTTTATTTGTTGTAGCTCCCTTGCCCTCTCCTGGATACCTCCAGCACATCACACCAAGCAGCTGTGCTGGGCTGCACCTGAGGGAAGGCATCCCCAGGGGCTTTGGAGGAGAGAGGCGGTGGGTGCCCCAGGGCAGTGCGTGGCGGCCCAAGGCAGAACCTTGGGAGGTGAAGTGCTCATGGCTGGCTGCAAACTGTGGTTGGCCCCATGCATCTCAGGGGACGATGAATTTTAAGCCAGGGTTTGTATCCAGGCTTCCTCTCTGTCCTGGGACAACAATTTTGCATCTCCCTCAGTTTCCCTTGCTCTATAATAGAAATGGTCTATTAAGTTCCTCCAACTTTCCTTTTGAGAATTATTGTTATGCAGTGTTGTTATACATCCAAATTGGTATGCAAGGACAGGGACTTTTCATCTGTAGGAGTAAACATGCGGGCACTTCTCCTCCTCCACTTTTTCCAGAACAGACTGCAGAAGTGCTCCTGTAATTAGTTCCCAGGTCTCAAGTGTTTCCTATACAGCCTCTCTGCTGTAACGCTCCAAAGAGACCTGAGCCATTTTCTGCATTGCTTGACACGAATGGAAAGTTCAGGCAGGAGGCTGGAGTCCTGCCATGCCTCCTTCCAGACAACAGCTGCGCCACCTCTCCATTTCTCAGCTATCCTTCACCAAGGATTTAGGACATTTTTGTGCTGGATACCCAAGTTCCTGCTCAGTACCTCTTTTAAATGTGATGTATGAACTCCGCTCTATGTAACATGAATGTATACATATGTCTGTAATCAACTAAGGTAACAATCATGCACAGAGTTAAAAGCTTTGAATTCTTTGATCTTAAGCAAGTCTGAAAGCTTCCATAATGCTTAGTCACAGGCAATATATCAGCCTGATCCCAGCTGCAGACTGCAAGATTCTCATTAAAGATAGCATGCCATGAAAAGGCTTTATAAGCATTCACCACTTCATCAGTACTTCTTGTTTTACAGCAGAAAATGACAAACTAGGTATACAGCACTTTGTGAACAACTACAGGTAACATATCAAAGGATAAAATAGTTTAATTCTAGATGTTGTTAGACACTAACTGGTATTAGAGATATCTCTCTGTATTAGAGATCTTATGTCTCTTAGAAGTGATTTATTATGAGAAATATTACATAGGTTATTAAAATTACTTCTTCCCCCCAAACACCTGGTAGAGGACACATCCTCAGTATAGAGAAATCAGAACAAGCTGCCGATACATTGTTAGGAAACTTTTACGCCTGTTATTCTCATAGAGGAATAGCAACGAAAGATATAAAAACACAGAAGCCTGCGGAAAACAAAGAAAACTTTGAATGCCACTACTTAATGTTATCTGTCCCTTTTGTGCTGCCTGGAACAACATTATAAAAGATAGATTTTTTTGTTGGTGGTGGGTTTACTTTTGGTTTAGATTTTAGTGCTATTTTATTGAACAAAAGGAAAAACTTAGAGCTCTGCAAAATAACCGCAGCACAAGGACTTTACCAAATACAGAGTCACTTCATCAAAGTTCTGCATTTAGTCAGACTCCCAAACTTTATTGAGGTATCTCCTCACAATCTCATCTCTAGTATCATTGCGAATCTTAAACAAGATTTCCCTCTTCTCTCTTCTGTCACATACCCATACCTCTTCTCCCTCTGGAGGTGAGCAGATCACTCAGAATCACCATAAGAAGAAAGCAGCAGGCTTATAGCCATTGCTGGATGTACGAGGACTGTAACCTGCTCAAATGTCCTGATGCAGAGCAACAATGATGAGCCCCCTTACAAATTTCTGTAACTTTTATTACGAAGTCAGGCTACCACAACTGCTTTCTGCTAACACTCCTGGATGGGTGGCTATCAAAGGAACACTTGCTTATACCATTTCAGAACAGGCACCTAAATCATTCTAAGTGCAGGAGACAGTTCGTGATGTGATTTGCTGGGAAGAGTAAAACAAATATCCTTCCCAAAGCACTCACAGTCATGAGTAGCCTCTGAGCTATCTTTCCAGGACAGGCAAAAGGGGACCCTGGCTATGACCATGCATTTAGGTGGCCACACAGTACAACAATCTGCTCCTAACATGACTAGAGGCTTTGCCCAGTGGCCACCAAGGAGGGATGACCCCCGGGGGCAGCCTTCTTCCCTCTGAGGGCAGGTCTTTCCCTGTCGTCAGCCCCGTCCTCCCGGGGCTCAACACGCTGCTGTGCTATAGCCAGAGAAACCCCAGAGATGCTCCAGATGATTCAGCAAGATGCTTTCATAAGCATCATCCCCTATGATTTGACAGAACGGGTTGAGGCATGTACAGAGCAATGGAAGGATTTAGCAGGATTTTAAAGCAAATTCAGAAAAGAGAGAAAAGTGACACGACCTAATCGAGCGGAAACACAAACTGCTTTCTGACATCATTATTCTGTGGTTGCCGAGCTCCTTCAGAGGTAGCTCAGTGGAAAACACATCTGAAGCCTGTCATTATACTCCATAAAAAGAAGGCAACTGGCAATCCTCCTAATCAGTCTTTTGTAGGATTACTTATATCCACAAACATCAGCTTACTCTTTCTCGACAACATATCCTTTAATGGTAATAAATATTGACTTTTCAAATCATAAACATCAATACAACATGAAAAAGCTTATTATTTCCTTATATTATGTAAAGCCAGTACTGCAGTACCACGTATCCTGAAATATCTTGTAGAGTGTCTGAAGGTAGTTCGGTAAGAAATAAACATATTTTAGTACCACAGTACTACAGTGAGTTACAGTGGCTTGTGACCCAGAACAATTTTTGACTATTGGCAGTGACAACCCACTTAGCAATGACATACTACTAGTGAAGATAGAGCTATGCTCTACGTAGTCATATTTTATTGCAATCTTGAAAGACATCACTTAGCACAATTTATAGTATTCTGCAAAGATTTTTGCTGTTTAGAAAGCTCTTCATCTCCATCATAATTAAAGAAGATGAAACTTTGTTTCCCCTTTGAAAAATGCAAGCATTGCTTTCTAGCAAGGCAGCAGTGTACTCCTTCCAGATTTTAATCAAAGCAACAGCACTTGCTACCGGAAGTGGAAGAAACCTGCTTATTTCATCTACTATTTTGCTTCTCAAATCTTAAAGGACCATTTTTGTTCTCTCACCTCTGAGGTCTTTGTATTTCTGCTAAAAAGGTCTGTAGTCTCCATCTCACAGGTTTCACATGGTCCTCCACAGGCAGAAGCTGACTCATCTGTCTGCCTCCTGGAGGTGCTGGTAGCCAGAGGAACCCGGCAACACCGTGCTGGGACCAGGAGGCTGAGCAGTGGCAACACCAGAAGCCAGGGAGGCCCTGGCGGGAGGCCCCACCCTTGAACGTTTTCAAAACCTGAGCGACCAAGGCTCGGGGCACAGCTAACTATGAAGTTAGCCCTGATTCGAGCAGTGGACTGAACAAGGTACCTCCAGAGGTCCTTTCCACCACAAAGTAGCCTTTGCTGCTCCTCCCCCGCCCCCGAAAAGTGCAAAGGTCTAAGCATAACAATATTAGCTCTTCATGTTTTCAGCGTACTTCTATGCCAACTTCTCTTCATGCTGAGTATAACATCTTTTAAGGACTATTTAAATATTGTCTGAATAGCATAGAGGAAGATCCCCCTAGACACAGGAATGTATTTCTCTGTTACCTCCTAACCTGCAGATTTTGGCAAGCAGAGAAGTCACATGTATCTGTCAAGCAGCTTAACGTCCAATAAATACCTTTTTGGACCTTTCGTCTATTTTCGATTTTGGACCATTTTTCTTCATCCTCTATTTTTGTTGGCACTCTACAATAAAGGTTTTCTCACAAGATCACTGGACTTCATGTATGTGACTTTTTTTTTCCAAGAATTCAGTGAAAAAAGAAAAAATTTGTGGAGAGAAGGGATTTGATCTCTGTTGAAAAAAGAAACAGAGGGAGAAAAAGGCAAGTAACCGGCTTCAGAATTACCATGGAGAAATTGGCAAGTACAAAATGTTGCAGAGGATACAAAAAAAGCACAAAACCTGGCTTAACATTTGTTGTTTCGCTACATACAATATCTGAAGAAAAGAGGCAAACTGTATGCTCCATTTATTTTCATTCACTGTAAGCACTTTGCACTTAGCAGATGCCAGCATATGTTTTGACTAGAAACACACAATTAAACTTGCTTGGAAATAACCAACTGCAATAGGTAGGGGAATAAACAGTGTTGAGCCACTTCACACGAGCTTGCAGGCAGCGGTACTGCCCAACAGGACAATCTATCAGCTACAATAGCCAAGACAAGTTTAGGAAACCAGAATGTTTGACCGTATGGAAGTTCATTTGAGGACTGAACTGTAATTACGGACGGGGGGAAAACAGCCCCCTACACAGAACAAAAACCAGCTGTCATTCTTATACAGAGAACTCATTGCAACCACTCTGAATTGCCAGTGTATTTTCAGTATTATTTATACCTCTCCGTCACCACAGTTGAGACTGCAGGATTTTTTTTGTTTGGTTGGGTTTTTTGCTGAGTTTTTTGAGAAAATCCCCAAAACTCCAGATGTTCAGCTGTGGCCCTGTACCATGTCACATGCTGCAACTCCCAGCCCCAGGCCTGTCCCACTTCCAGCCCTTTGTTTATATATTTTGGCTTTCATATTTTTAAGCTTTATTAGCTCCACACACTCCATTTTTTTTTTGTCCTACACCCATAATTTCATCTTCTGTCACCAAGCCAAGAGATTCCCCTCAGGAGACTGGAAAGTCACTTGCCCCTTTCCATGCTTTACTGACTCAATAAACACAATTCCTAAATTTTGCTTGTGTAGCATTTTAAATGTTCCCCGTGACATTCCTGAGGACTGGAGCTAACTTGTGCAGCCCAGTCAGATTTGAAACAGGCCAGCACTGGCAAGCATAAGGGAAGAAAGATCCTCTGCAAACCAACAGTTCAAAAAAGCCTCTTCAGTATGCTCATCAACAATTTATTTGAAACTAGCTGACTGAAGAAAAAAGAAGAAAAATAAAAGCAGAACAAGAGTAAACCAGACAACCAACCATAGAACCATAGAACCATTAAGGTTGGAAAAGACCTCTAAGATCATCAAGTCCAACCATCAACTAACACCACCATGACTCCTAAACTAGGCCCTGGAGTGCCACGTCCACACCTTTTTTGAACGCCTCCAGGGTTGACGACTCCACCACCTCTCTGGGCAGCCTGTTCCAATGCCTAACCACTCTTTCAGTAAAGAAATTCTTCCTCATGTCCAATCTAAACCTCCCCTGATGCAACTTGAGGCCATTTCCTCTCGTCCTAGCACTAGTTTCTTGGGAGAAGAGCCCAACACCCGCTTGCCTACAACCTCCCTTCAGGTAGTCTTAGAGAGCAATAAGGTCTCCCCTCAGCCTCCTCTTCTCCAGACTAAACAATCCCAGTTCTCTCAGCCGCTCCTCATAAGACTTGTTTTCTAGTCCCTTCACCAGCCTCGTTGCCCTTCTCTGGACACG